>JALGQZ010000006.1:6038575-6396075 GCA_023105745.1 Austropuccinia psidii | reverse complement strand
ATACTTCTTGATTCTTTTAATTTATACTTTGATAAATTTTGGCCTTTTCATTACTCATACTATAAGAAAATATGAAATTCCTCTTTATTGATGTTTGGGAGGATGCTGAAATCACAGCCTTTGATTCAGGGGGTAATGATTAACCTATCTGTACACCTAAATTATGATTTTAATTCCAATCAAAAATGGCTCCATATGGGCAAAAGCTGGAAAAACATATGATACAGATCATCTTCAAGTATTTTGGAGACCTCTTGAATTTTTTTTTCTTACATATTCAGGAAAGTGAGTATTACAGGTAGCAAGCTTGAGAGAATGAAGAAATTTGGATATTTTGGATATGAATTCTGATTTTTCAACTTGCTTTGGCTCTATTTCAAGTAATGGATCCATGTCGGAGCAGTGATTATGTGTAATTGGCTGAGGGTTAATTATTATAAATAATTTTTTAAATTTATTTTTGAAATGAAATTGAAAAAAATAGAAGGCAGGGGTTCTTTAAAGTGTTCAAGACAGATTGGACTATTATGGAATGTAGGATTTTGGGAAGGCATATATAATGATGACTTTTGATAAATGTCAATATTTTTGTTGGAGAATTTCTCAATATATAATAGCTTGGGGACAAATTAAAACCAAAGCAGGCATAAATGAGAGGCTTATATATTAAATAATGTTGAGAGCCTATAGCACAGTTCAGCTTTTAAAACATTAAATTAATAACAAATTTATGACTGATGGTCATAATTGTGAAAGCCCACATTGTGACAAAATTATAAATTTTCTCAATGGGTGATTTTTTAAAATATTTTACCTCACGTTTTCTTTTGAAATACATTTATCACTAAATTATAAGCTTGGCAAGAATATAGGACACTTAAGCTCTCAAATACACTACAAAAATACTAATTTTATGACTGGCAGTCATGATTTTGAAAGGCATTTTTTGACTTAGTTATTGATTCTCTCAATTGGTGAATTGTTAAAAAAATTTATCTCTAATTATATTTTCAAATACATCTATTACAAAACTCTAAGCTTGGATACAAAAAAGGACTAGGAGATAAACATTATTCAGGATTCATACAATTATTACTACTTGAACAAGCTTCAATTCCACTTAGAGAAGATCTGCCTGGCCTCTGTATGATGTGACATCCCCCTTTTTGTCTTGGCCTCAATCTCTAAGAAATATTTTGGAGTCCAATGGTTCTTTTACCAATAAGTGGTTTCTTTCAGCTTCTGAAATTGTGTTTAAGTATATTGTGGAATAACAATCCAAAGGTAAGAAATGTGGGACATTAGTTAAATCAGAATTATAGTCTAATTTCTCTCCATCCCTACAAAGCATAAATTGAACTATATTCTTTTCAAGCTGGGTTTTGGTACCAAGGGTTATTGCTAGATCCAATTTCCTTGTACACAAGGTCAAAGCTTCACTACTCCAAACTCAGACAATTCTTTTTGGTGCTTTTCCCAAGTCAGAATTATCCTCTACATCTGAAATTGATTTTATATCAGTATATATTGCAGAGAAATTGTTGTTTTGAGGGAATAATTGATGTGCTATTTTGAAATGGGAAGCTGTAACCTAAATATGAAAGTAATATTAGAGCTTGGTGTATTTCTAACAAAAGAATAAGCACATGCATTCTGCCTCCCTCTAGTGTTTTTGGATTTCTTAGCTTTTTGAAATTTACCCTCCTCTGAAGCCTGGCCAAGTTTTGAAAGCTTTATAATTTCTTTACCCCTTCAATTGACCCAGCATTTGATTAATAGGTTTAGTTGATCAGTATTGTTGATATTTAAGCTGGGTTGAGTCTGGCTCCAATTGAAAAAATGTTTAAAGATAATATTGGCTATGGCTGCATTACAAGTGGAGTTATTGAATGAGGTTCCCCATTGAAAGGGAATCCTCTTGAGGCCTCCTAGCTGGAATTCCTTTTCACAAGCACACTTTTCAACTATTGAGACCTTGATCTTGTTATGGAGAATATCACAGTGTGGTTTAAATTCAGGTGCCTATAATTGTTGAGATATAGAGGTGATTTCTTGTTTGATCAGATATTTTCACTCACTAATTGGATGATCTCTCAGTCCATATTCAAAGGTTTGCAAATGGGTCTTGATGTGTTTAGCACGTTTTTTGAACCAATGAATATGAAATTCCTCTTCATCATTGGTAGAATTGGGTGGGAAGTCATCTACAGAAGGTGGAATACCCATTATAAAGTAGATAAATTCTTGCAAGTGGACTGATTCAGTGGATTCCTGACTTGGAAGATTGTTCTTTGTTACCAATCTTGTAATGCAGTGATTTCTTCCTTGCAAAATTCTCTTATTATTTCTAGCCCTCTGTTGGGTCTCTTCTTGTTGAATCCTGAATTCTACTCCAATAACTGAAAACCAAATCATTGATTAATTTTCAATCAACTTTAGGAAAGATACTCACCACCTGATGTTATTTTGTCTTGTCCCTCCTCACTGGAATTCTGTGCAACTGCATCCTCTATTCCAAGTCTTTCCAAATATTGAAGAAAGATGGATTGCTTTCCAGTAGAGTCAGTATGGATGCTTTTGTGGTTTTCTTCATCTGAGTTGATTATTGAGTCACCCTCTGTTGGTGGGTTTTGTGATGAGGATCCATAATTTTCTCTGTGGAATGTGGAGGGGGAGCCACCCATTGCATTGGAAGACATTGTAATATCAATTTAAAGAAGTGGAGATAAATTGAGGAAAATGAGTTAATTATACAAATGAAAGTTTGAGGATGTCAAAAAGAGTTGGAGTAAGGATTCAAAATATGAGAATGAATTTGGTGGATGAGAAAGCTCAGGAAATCTTAAAGCAGTTTGGTGAAGTGGAAATACAGAAGTTTTTGGTGGAGAAGAGATATTTTATATACACACTTTTTCAAACCTGTTCTATCCAGCACCAAAAAACCAAATTATGTCTTGAAAAATCTTTGGGAGGCTTAAATATGGCAGATTGACAATTTAAATCTATTTTAAAAGGGATTTTAGTGAATTATTCTAAAAAAACTTCATTTAATAGCATATAACAATATCAACAAAGGAAAAAATATTTTGTTTCTCCAAGGAAGTCTTTAGTGAACATTGATAAGGAAACCTAAGGCTGAAAGGGGTGCAGTGCTTCAATTAACTATCCATTTCTGGAATGGTTTGAAAGGAAATGGTAAGAAACTGTTAAAATATATGAGATAATGAGTGGCAGTCCACTGAATCACTTACTGATGAATGTAGAGATACCAAAAAGAGTGTAACCCAATCAATTCCAAAGCTTTTAGGAGGATTGTTAAGGCTTGCAGCATGACCCAAAACTGATTGGGATTTGATGATTATGGCATCCTCTGTCTGATCCAATAAAATAGAAAAATTGAGGTATGGAAAAGGATGGAAAGGGTCTTTTTCTACTTCATTATTTTCAAGCTTCTTAAAAGGTTTGATCATTAGGCACCATATGTTGGGATCACCTCCAACTAATGAGACAATATTATCAATATGGCCCAATGATTTGACATTATTAATGCTATACTCTATGATACTGTCTTCAACATGTGATTTTACATTAAAATACCTTTTTTTCCAAAGAATTATTGACTTTTTGCATTCAAAGAGGTTTGCAACATCCCTTAAATCTCTTGAAACTAGTAGTTTCCACTGTTGAAAAATAGTATCATGCAATTGAATTGTATGACTGGAACTGATATTTTGTGATTGATGCAGAGCAATGAGGGGATTGTTCCTACCAACTGTTTGTTGAAGATTAGGCAATTTGTAAATCCATTGATATTGTACTTTAGATATCCATCTTTTCAGTATTGTTTGGGAGATCTCAGCTACAATTGGTTATATATGGGTAAGTATTGTGTGAGGTGGTTTTTTGACATAAAAATATATAATTCCAACTCAACATGGTTTATTATTTTGTGTTATGTCCCCAAATTTACAGTTCATTTTTTATGCCCATGCAGCTAAGCTTCTTGGTGGCCCTAGCCCCTTGATAACCTTGGGTAAATGTTGTGTTATGTGTAGATTAGGTTTGGAGTTTATTATGGACCAACCCAAACAAAGTGTTTGACAATAGATCTTTGTAGTCCTTTCAATCTTATCTAGGTCTTCTTCATGAGAGCTTGTTCTGAGTAGCATTTTTGTTAATGTAACTAATGAAATTAGTGATTTGAGTAGAAGATCCTTATGGAGGTAGTTCCCTGTGCATTTTACCCTTTCCTCCCTATGAGTTATTTGGGAAATCCATAGTGATACAAGTGCCAAAGGTAAATACAATGTCATCAAGATTTTCCACTCTGCTGCTTTGAGTGTCTGGAAGTTTTTGAAACCAAAATTTCTGGGTAGACAAGAAAACCATGATGGGACTTTTGTTTGATTGATGACTTTTTGAAGTACCTCTAATTCATCTTTTTTTAATCTTGGAGTTTCATCCCCAATTTGATTGAAATACTGATTATTATCAAAAGAGAAATCAGAAGGAACCAATGAATCACTACCATGTGTAAAAGGTGATAAGTTGAGTACTGTAGAAGTGGTTTTCTGGGATATAAGGGAATACCCGGGGTTTAAAGTTCTGTTTCTTTTTGCAGTTTGATCACTTTTGGTCCTGGGGGCTTCACTAGAGGCTTTGTGCCTCTGGGATGTAGGAGGTTGAATGTGGGCAAGGTTAGCTTTTGTCAGTTTTTGTTTCTTGGGTCTACTTATTTTTTCAGAATCATTTTCATCTTCATTTTTCCTTTTTCTTGGACACCCCAATAAGCAAAAAGGATATCTGGATGGAGTTGAGTCTGCCAAAAAACTTTGCTTTTTCCTTTGAAGCTCTAACTCTTGACCAGCCAATCCCACCTTGAGGAATGATATGCAAGTCTTTGATATCCCCTAAAATCAAACATTGCATTGTATCTATGACACACAGGTCTATTGGTCTCCAGTAATCTAACCTATTTAGAATACTCCACTTGACACCATGTGATTTTACAAATTCATCTTGTTCCTTTTTGGTTTGAAGTTGGAGCCATTCATTTGCCTTGAAAATATGATTTCCATGTTTCCTAGGTTAAAATTTTGAAATATCTATTTCATTGATCTCCACCCTTGTAATATTACAAAAGGGGAAAAATCAATTGGCAAAATGAGAGGCAAATCCAGCCACTTTATATAGAGCAGGAAGATCTGCTATTAAAGGTAATGAAGACACTCTAATATGTCTACCCTGTGGAAAGTCGTGGGTATTGGAAAACCAAATACCATTCCATAACATTTGAAGCTCAATCACAAGAGGCTCCAAGATTGAATTCATTTGATAAAGAGATGGCTCTTTGGGAACATGAGTTATTGCATACAAAAGCATGTTCTCCTCTTTGTGACGTTCACCTGGAGGAAGATTAAAACAAGTGAGAAGAAGTGACCCAATTGAAATGGATTTTGCAGCCCCTTTGTTACTGAATGGATTGAACCAATATACATATAAGCTAAATATCAAATTACCTGTTCTATTTGTAAATGCTTGTTTACTGTGTGGGGAAGATTTGAATGTTTGCCAAATCTTGCTATGCCAAATATCAGAAATAACTTTAGGGTCCGTTTGAGAATTATGAGTATTGTGAGCATTTGATAGCTTTTCAAATCCAGGAATCCACATATGGGAGGCCAACCATTTTTGAAGGGAAAAATCATTCTTGTTATCAGTTTTAAATAAAATAGAACCACATTATTTTCTTGCAAGAGGTCCCAATTTAATAGTGGAAGAAGGAAAAGGTTGAATAAATTTGGATTTACAGTGCTTGTTTATGTGCCCCATTGCAGTGAAATCATATAAGCTGAAGCATTCTGACAAGTAAATCTTTTTTTCAAAGTCCATGGTTATGCCCAGCTGAACCAAAATAGTTTCAATTGAAAGTGAAGTTTTTTTAGCAATGGATAATCCATCAAAATTGAGTTTCTCTCAAAGGCTAGTTATCTTTTCCCTTTCTGATAGAAGAAATTCTTTGATACTATCTCTGGAAATTCCATTTTTGGGGTATAGGCTGTAAGCTTGGACCAAAACTTTAAGTGCATAAGAGCAAATGAACTTAAAGATCTTGTTTTCATATTTTTTGGTATCAAAAAGTAAATTTCTTTTATTATTCTGATGACAGATCTGTTCAATTTGAGAGCATTCAGGGGTTTTCTGTGTTGGCTGTGCCAAAAGATTGTGGGTAATTGGATTTGAGTAATGATGAATAATTGAAATGAATAAGGGAAAGAGTCCTTAAATTTTTTCTACTTTGGGTTAAAAACATCTGATAAACCAAAGGCTGGGGTGTCCTGAGTTTTAGTAGTTCCAATTGATGTGTCTTCCAAGCTGGGTCATACATAAGTCTTCCATGCTGAACAATATTGTTCAAATCTTCATAATATTGATTGTAACAGCCAAGCTTGTGACAAGTGCAAATTGTTTTAGGGCGGCCCATTTTTTGCACCATGAAAGTTTGTGGGGAATGAACAAAAAGGGCTCAAGAAATTGAAATGGAGTAGTGTGGTTATGAGGAAGGTGTTTGGGGGCTAAGTGAACTCAAAAGAGCTTTCAAGTGGACACAAACATAGCTTTATTTATATTTGAAAAAATAGAAGCCAATTATACCCCTATATGGTTTTCATGGGGTACAAATTTCAACCAGCAGTCATAGTTTGACCACTTTTAACATTTACAGCCAAGCTGTATGATGTCTGGGCCTCATTCAGATACATTTTGTTCTGTACCTGAAAGTGTCTGATTAGATTTCCAAGAGACAAACCAATTACGGCTGTAATTGCTTTGCAAGTGGTACAAATTATGACTGGTGGTCATAATTCAACCACCTGTGTACAATAACAGACAAGCTGTATTGTGGCTGGACGTCATTCAGAAACAGTTTTTTTGGTATCTTAGTGGGTCCGATGAAATTCCCAAGACACAAACCAATTATTTGCGGCCGTAATTGGTTTGCATATGGTACAAATTGTCACTGGCGGTCATAATTTGACCACCTGTGTACAATTCCAGACAAGCTGTATTGTGGCTGGACCTCATTCAGATACATGTTTTTCTGTATCTGAGTGGGTCTGATTGAATTTCCAGGAGACAAACCAATTACAGCTGTAATTGGTTTGCAAGTGGTTCAAATTATGACGGGTGGTCATAATTTGACCACCTGTGTACAATTACAGACAAGCTGTATTGTGGCTGGACCTCATTCATATATAGTTTTTTCTGTATCTAAGTGGGTCTGATTAGATTTCCAGGAGACAACCCAATTATGGCCATAATTGGTTTGCAAGTGGTACAAGTTATGCCCGGCAGTCATAATTTGACCAGCTGTGTACAATTACAGCCAAAGCTGTAATGTCTCTGGGCCTCATTCAGATACATCTTTTTCTGTATCTGAGTGGGTCTGATGAAATTTCCAGGAGACAAAACAATTATGGCCATAATTGGGTTGATTTGACCACCTGTGTACAATTACAGACAAGCTGTATTGTGGCTGAACTTCATTCAGATGCAGATTTTTCTGTATCTGTGTGGGTCTGATTAGATTTCCAGCAGACAAACCAATTATGGCTGTAATTGGTTTGCAAGTGGTACAAATTATGACCGGCAGTCATAATTTGACCACCTGTGTACAATTACAGACAAGCTGTATTGTGGCTGGACCTCATTCAGATACAGTTTTTTTGGTATCTGAGTGGGTCTTATTGGACTTCCAGGAGACAAACAAATTATGGGCATAATTGGTTTGCAAGTGGTACAAATTATGACAGGCAGTCATAATTTGATGACCTATGTACAAGTACAGACAAGCTGTATTTTGGCTGGACCTCATTCAGATACAGTTTTTTTCTTTATCTGAGTGGGTGTCACAACCATGGAAATTACCCTCCTGGACTCCATATGGCATATCAGTGCCATATCAATCTTATGGCAATTTGGCCATATCCATAATCACTGACCAAATTGGCCCTCTCATCTTTCCTGGCCTTTTATGGTCATTCCACTCCTGGGGCCAACCTGGCCCTTCCTGGCATTTCTCTGCTTTTGGGCACTCTTTGGTATTTTCCAGTCAACAACAAAAATACAGCCCAAAAGCCTGTATTTGGCTTTTTAAGCTATAAATACAGTTTGTGCACTTTGAGAAAAAACAGTTTTTAAGCTGTATTAGCTGTATTTGGCCAAATACCCCAAAAGACACTTTATCACCTCTGAACCCTCCAAAACCCAAGTTTCACTTTTATCCTCCTGGCATCATTCCAAAAGACCTTTGGCCACATTCAACCTCCAATAACCAAAAATGCCATAAATGGTGTTACACACCATTATGCACCTTTTTCACCAGCAATTCAATGGTGCACAAATCAAATGGTTATTTATACTTTTTATTCAGGTCATCAAGGCAGCACGTCATCCAGAAGATTCATCAAGGCTCAAGGACCAGTGTCACTCTCAAATACCAATGACGTAATCAAGAAATCATTGGCTATTCCCATTCACAGTATTCCTCAAAGGGAATACTGGAAACATACTCTCAAGGGATATTCAAGAGGCAGTTTCAAAACAAGTTGTCAAGTGTCAATGCTCCATAAAACCTACTTGGAAACCAAATTCATTTCAATACAGTCTGGATTCATCAAGACCTGTATTTCAATCATACATCATGGGAAAATCATTCAACACAGTTCATTTCCCAATCTGACAAGGTACCCACTCCATCAGACAATCAATACAGCTTCCAGGATTCAATACAAGACCACCGCTAGCCTGAAGGAGTCAAGCTCTCAACTTTTCACATATAACACCCTCCTTTGACCCTGGGGGGCTTTCCCCCAGTTAATTAATATATTTTGATTTTATTTTATCTTTCTATATGATACCATTTTTGTTAAGTGAATACTGATATTATCAAGTCAGTCATTTAGCACCTTTTCCCTTTTATTTCTTTGCCTGTCAATGGATATTTGGTGGTCATATCCTTAATGATTCCATTGTTCCTTTTGGAAGGTTGAAACAGTGATTAAGGACTTACTTGGCTGGCTCTTTGGCCATTTGGCTTCCCATTTCTCTTATTGCATCTCATCTTTGTACTTGCCTTCTTCATAGAGAAATTCAATTCTTCAGGTTTATTGTCTTTATTTTTTTGGAGTCTTCCAAGTGAGTTCCCTGATTTCTGAGTGCCAGGCCACTGTTGTGTTTCTGTCCAAGAGCCCCTGTGACAGTGGGTCTGATTGGATTTCCTGGAGACAAACCAATTATGGCTGTAATCAGTTTGCAAGTGGTACAAATCATGACCAGCAGTCATAATTTGACCACCTGTGTACAATTACAGCCAAAGATTTATTGTCTCTGGGCCTCATTCAGATACATTTTTTTCTGTATCTGAGTGGGTCTGATTGGATTTCAAGGAAACAAACCAATTATGGACGTAATTGGTTTGCAAGTGGTACAAAATATGACTGGCAGTCATAATCTCACTCTGATGACATTCTGAGGACACAAATTTATTGCTGTCATGATTTATTTACATTTTGAATAAATTATGAATGGAGGACCAAATTTCTTATCAAGTTACAGCTGTGACTGTACCACACAATCCAATAACCCATGTATTTGAGGGAGGATTCTAAAGATACACATATCCTGACACTTATTTCTGCCCTCAATGTGTAATTGAGTTTTATTTCTAGAGGATCTGCAGCTTTCTTTCCTTGGAAACCACAAAACTCATTTCTTCTCTATTTCTATGGGCTACACCCCCATTTCATTTCATTGGTACCTGCAATATAAATAGAGCTGTTTTTCCCATGTTTCCCTTAAGTTCCTCTGTTTTTAACTTCTTTTGGCCACTTAAATCCCTCTCCTCTCAACATAATACTCAACATTATGAATCCACCCCAACCACCTGATTTAAATGTCTCATTTGATGAAGTGTTTCATAGGGATTTTTCAAATAACACAGAATTCAATTCAGCATTATCTTATCAAGATGAGGCACCATCTCATTCATCCATCAATTCATTGTCCACCCCATGAATGTTACAATCTTTTTCAGTACCTCAATTCTTCCAATATAGTCCCACCAGCTTCCATTACTCATCATCACCTCTTTCCCAGCCCCCACCAAACAACACAAATAGAACCCCCTCTCAACTTGGTAAATTTTTTCTTCCCCATCTAATCTCATCCCCAACATTTTTTAATATTATATCTTTACAAAAAATATTAGATATCATAAACACACCAGACATGAGTTTATGTAATCCACACCCAAATAATCCACAAACCCTTCCCCCACCCTAATTCATAGAATTCAACATGAATAACCCACCCACTTGAGTACAATCCATCTCACCAATTGTTTCTTCTGAGCTAACTTGCCTCTCCTGTGAAGAATTTTCTCTCAATCACCACCATATCAAGAAAATTCTCAATAATGCCCTTTCTGAAGCTGAAAAAAATCCTGTATCAATTGATATTAAGCATTATGTGAAAAAAGGCCTTGCATTGATTTCTCAAAAAGAACATGGTAATTATTATTCTTCATGTCTGTCCTCAATTTTGTATTAATTTCATCTCCCTTCTTGTAGAATTGTCTTCATCACAAGCAATTGGTCTCATAGATGGCAATGTTGAAGTTATTGAGAGAGAAGTTCCTTCCATACGCTCATCACAATCATCCTCTTTGGAAAAGGTTGTTCCTGACAGAAATCACAAGAAAAAATGGAAAATTCAAAACAAACCACCACCAAATATTTGTAGTTTGATGCAACAAACTGTTACCTTTAATAATACTCAAGAGGTAGCTTCCATGAATATGTCTTCTACTACATCAACCCTTTATACCAATTCTGCCCCCCAATTGTTATTGAACACCAAATAAAATGACCTTCCCTATTCTTTACCATCTACCATTGTCGAACGCCCTGTTCCCTCAACCATACCACTTGAGACTCCCACCACCCCCCAATTATTACTGAGGAAGTAATTCCCAACCCTTCCATACCCAAAAATCCACTAAATGTCACCCCCGGCAGATCTTCACAACATTAATCTCCTCATTTTAATAATGACCAATCTTTGGAAGTACCAGCCAATAGTATCCCCAATTCTCCAGCTCAGGTTCATCCACTGACTCCAACAAATGAAATTATTTAAGAAGAATTACATGTTCCAATATTAGAAAATAATAATAGTCTAAATGTTCCTTCCCAAATCCCTTCAAATACAACCACTCCAATTAATGCCACAACACCCCATGTTGTATTGTCACCAATGAAAATTAACCATGTAGAAAGCTCCCATACACTATCTGCTCCTCATTTTGAAAATCCTGAAAACAATCTTCTGACTTCTCAATCAAATCCATCTACACCATCTCATGCTCCAACTCCTGGAATTAGAGGCCCATCTAATCATCTCTCTCATGTGGGCCCATCTCCACCCGTTTTGCATGAAACTCACCAAAATCTTCCAGAATCACAGCCTCTTGACTCCCCCAATGATCAATTCTCTATTTTCACTGATGAATCTTGATCAAAATTTTATGTGCTTTTCAAAACATTCACCCATGGACGCCCCACCCAGGCCAAATACCAAACCACGTTTGAAGCAATTGACTCACTGGTTTCCTGGCACCACCAGAATTTGGGCTCTGAACAGCCTGCAAAGGGGAATTTCAATTTTAAACAGTGCTCTTCCTCATATAGAAAATGGATTGACGAGCTCTGTGATAATAGTTACTTTAAAATTATACCCCTCTAATGAGCTCATGCTGATAATAGATTTCTCCAGGTGCTCCATTTCTCAATGCCACTAAAGATTAATTTTATGTTACATCCTCAATCTTTAAGATACGGATCTATGAACAAGTCATTGCACCTGAAATTCAGATTCAACTACCATTTTCACCTGACCCCATAATTCTTAATGAAAAGCACCCTGAAACTCATTTTGTGCTTCATCTAATCTTTATGTTGCAGCCCAGATCATTCACCATCCCTGCTTGGGCAAAAGTCATTGCAGCTTCAGTCTCAGAAACCATGGATGAATTTTGCATACCAAAACCTCCTGTACCCCCTCAAGCATAAACTGATGAGTTCAGCACTTATCTGGACATGATTTCATACTTTTAAGGCCTCTGAAGACCCTCAATTTCACCAATGGAACTGATTTCCATGGCACTTCAAAGTCCAAGTGGCTCAAACAATGCTGAAGAATCATAAAATATTTCTTCTGACTCAGATCAACAGTTAAAGATTTATCAAGACATTATTTTAGATGTCATATGCAAAGCACAAGCCACCCTTGATGAGGTTTCCCCTAACCACACTGAACAATCTAAATGTGTCAAAAAAGAAAGGCCCTCCGTTCTAATAACCAAAACTCTTATGTAATAATTCACTCAGCTCCTCAAGTGGTAGCCTCCAATTCTTACAATGATTTCCAAGTTGGAACTGCCAAGAAGAAGTTGGTTGAATACCGTAGCCATCATAATTTCCTTCCTTTTGTTTGATATTTGATATTAGGTGTCAAGGGATTATTCACTGCACAAAAGGATCATTGGAATTTTTCCATTTCCCGTGCCATGCTCATACTATGCTCTTTTCATCTTATTCACCAACATGTTAAGCCACCTCCACCCAAAGAGCCAGTTTGGAAAAATCTATCTTTTCATCTTAAATCATTTTTTTCTAAGGGTATGAAACCATTCACTGATGTCCAACTTGTTTGCCCACCTTCACGACATCAAGTGGCTCAATATCTTCCAAGTGATTTTTTAAACCAACGGCAAGCAAAATCCACTGTGACATCACTCCTTTCACCCTTGCAAATCTGATTCTTTATCTCCAGTTTCTAATTTACTTATACATCTTGTTTGAACCATTGTAGTTAATTTTCTATTACAAGAAAAAAGTTGATTCGTTTCTTGTTTTATGTTTTCCATGCTTTTAATTTCAGAATAGTTTTATTGAAAAAATCCCTTTTCATTCATTACTCATTGTATTTTTCCTTAAATAAGTGCACCAATGAAATCCCCTGTTTTCAGCATTCCCCAACAACTCAAATCAAAACTATTATCCTTCACTACAAATAATTTCATTTTTTTCCATCAAAGAACACACTATTTCTGTTTTATTCTCAATAATATTTAGAAGAAATTAAATGAATTGTGTTTTATTTCCCATATGAATATACTCATACTAATAACATACTCACTGTGCTTATTTTCAATTGCAACCAAAAAACCTTGTCTTTTCTAATGACAATACCATGCTGACATGACTTGCATGATTGAAAATAAGTTAAGTTAATTTAATCCTTATGTTTATATACTTTGTAATCTTTATTTGTTTTTTTATTGCTTATATCTTATTTCGTTTTTGTTATATTTTCCCTTTTTTTAATTCCAAATGAATCTTTGTTTTTGATGAAATCGAAGTAATTCAGAAACTTTATTTTTCATAAAATCAATTCCTTAACAGTTTTTTTCCACCCCAATACCCATGTAATTTTGTTGTCTAACATTTATTTTCAATAAATAATTAGTACTTTCTCATGTTCAAACAGTTTTTTATAATTTTATTTTTAATTAAACCATTAATTTATAATATCTAAATATTTTCAATTTTGTTCAAAAAACCTTAATTAAACTATTAGTATGATTACTTTCAGTTTATAACAACTCGAATTCATAAATTTAGCATTCAACATAATCAATACATTCATTTTTTCAATCAATAAATTTAATGAATTCACTTTCAATAATTTAAATGAATCCATTGTGATTTAATTTCAATTGTAATTATCAATTACATCAATTAATAAAATTTACTTTTCACATAACCAAATCATTTTTTTTCAATTAATTAAAATTTATTTTCAATAATTAAATTTCATTTCCATTTAAATAAATTTGATTCTCAATGAATAAATTTAATTCTTAATTGATTAATTGAGATTTATTAATTAAATTAATTAATTTATTCATTGAAATTGATTATTTGATTTATTGAGATCAATTAATTGATTCATTGAAATTGATTAATTAATTAATTGATTCAATGAAATTAATTAATTAATTAAATTCATTGAAATTGATTAATTAATTCAATTTGAAATTTAACTAATTAATTAAATTATTTGATTCAATTCCATTTCAAATTCATTCAATTCAATTTCAAATTAAGTAAATCAATTAATTGAATTTTAATTAATTAAATTAATCTGTCAAAATAATCATTTCAAATTTAATAATTCATACTTTCACACTAAAGTTTCTTTTTGATTTCATTTGAAATTAGTTGAGCTACTTTGATATTTTTTATTTTTTTCAAAATGATTTTTCTATTTTAATTCTCAAACCCATCTATCAAATCTCATACTAACCGGAATCATAGCTTTTTTTAATTCTCTACTCTTAATTAATTATTTCCAACTATCTAATGATCTTATCTATTACTCTCTTATCAAATAATTAAATTAAATGATTTTTTTTAACAAAAATTAATTTATGGGAGTACATCAAAGAGTGGCTAAACTCATTGTAAAATGGGGCTAACGTTATTCAGTTCTTTTTTTAAAAAAATCACTTCTCTTAATTATTCTTTTTATTTCTTTTCAACTTTTTAGTTTTTAATTTCCATTATCATGCCTAGAAAGTTAAAACAAAAATATTCTAAAATGAAAAATAGAAAGGCTATTATTTTTGATTGTCAAATATATCATCGAAACTCCCACCAAAAAGAAACAAAACAATTAGGTATTGATTTACAAATCCCTTATTCTAGAAAGTGTAAATTTATATATGATGATTATTTCAATCCCATTCCTCTCAATGATAACAGTAGAAAAATTCTAAGACCTATCTTTTTAACTAAAACTCCTCTTTATAGAAAATATATTCAAGAAAACTATTTTTCTTTAGATTTTGGTTTTACAATTTTGAATGATAATCATCTTTCAGATTATCCTTTTAAAACGTTTGCAATAGTACAGTTTATACCTTTCACAAAGCTTAATGAATCTGAAAAAAATTAAATTAATTTTTTATCTACCTTTTTATTTTAATATAAATTTTTTTCAAATAAACTCCAAGAATCAGGAGATAAAATTTCAGGCATTATGTATGCTATTGGATGGAGACCTCCTAGGCTTGGAGATTTCACTATTGGAAAATATATTAATTCCACTACTATTTCTAAAAACTTGGACACTTATAATACATTAACATTACAACTTTCTAAAATTCAGACTATACTCAAAAATTTATTTCAAAGGTTTTCCTCAACACTTTTTCAAAATAATTGTAATAAAATGAAAGGAGTTAACATTCCTGGTTTTGATGCATTAGATTTTGCTGATTTTGATTCCACTTCATTTGATAATGAATTAGCTTTTACTTTTGATAATTTTTCTAATTTTCCTCATGTTGATAAAACTGATTTTTCTGACTATGCTTATTTTTTATCTATACCTATTTCCAAAGTAGATGGTTGTTTGATTTTTCTAATTATTTCTTTGTTTTTCCTGACTATTCTACAAGCATTAATCTAACTGGTAAAGAGCAAGGTATAGGACAAATGGTTTGGAAAGCTAAAAGTACAAGACACTCCACATTATATCCTGAAGGTGGTAGTAATAATTCCTTTGCTCAATTATCTATGTCCTTGCAAATTTCACAGAAAGCATATAATATTTTTAAAAATCTACAAGGAAAGATTAAAACTTTACTGGTGATAATCATTCTTCTATTATCAACCGACTTGCTTCTACCTCTAAATAGTACATTTTATTTTATTGTATTCTTTTTTCTATAGCCAATTTTATTTTTCATAATATACAAAATACTTGATTTTCCGATCTTCAGCAACATCAAATAATACAAGCTCAACCTCGATTATTACAATCTTGATCTCAAATGCCATTCAAACCCCTCCAAACATCATATTCAAAAAAATGAAAATTGAAAGTGAAATAAAAATGCCAATCTATTTGAATTATCATTAATCATTGTAATAAATTTAACTCTCAAGTCATCATCTGCTCTTACTCTCTTGATGGTTTAATCAATGGATTGAAGCAATCATCTCATCAAAATTTAATTCAATTTAAATATCAAATCCTTTAATTCAAATTCAACCTCTCATAAATCATTTTATCATCATCAACTTGTGGATTTTTGTTGTGTCTAATTCAATCAATTTCCTCTTAAACTTACTCTTATCTCTCAATTCTATTCAGAAACTAGCTTAAAATTTCTTTAAAGGCTGAAATCAAAACTTGGGCAATCACCTTACAGCTTTATGATAAGCAATAATTTAATCAAGCTTTAGCAAAATTAAAGGTAATCATATCTACTTTTTAATCATTATTTATTTATTTGATTTTTAAACTCAAAAAACTAATCATTTCTTTCATCTTCTTTGATTTTAAAGGATATTGCTGATTCCTCCACATTCTATTCAATATTGGTAGCATCTATGCAACTATAGGTGAACATGAATTGGCCATTTATAACTTTAGAGCTGCAAAAAACCTATATCAATCTCTTTCCATGGCTTATTTTCAATCTAGCATTAGCAACTTCTTATTAGGAATTTATGATGAAGCCGTAAACCTTTTTGATGATGCCCTAGTTTTAAGTTAAACTTACATTTCACTGCTTCTCTTCTGTTACAAAAAACTAATCTTAATCTTCATTCAAGTATATGTGTGGTAACCTTACTATAGATTATGAACAACTAGGATTAATGTTTATATTATATTCTTGTGAAGTACTTTTAATAAAGGTCTTAGCTTAATTTATCAGGTCAGTTTCATCTTTATCACACTCAATCAATCAATTAAGATCTTCTTCATCTAACCTATCATTCTTTTCTTGGGTTATCTGGTTTCTTAGGGCACTCATACCATAGGAATGTTGGACATTCAAGAAGCAAGAAAAGGAAAACAAACTGTTGAACATGAAGTAATCAATGATGCAATTCAAGATTGTGCTCAAGGTTATACCATATTCTCAATTCCTGTTGGCATTCTTTATACACTGGCTTCTAGTAAAGTCAAAAATTCTCTTGGTCAAGCTAAACTAGTTGCAGCTACCAATTCTTCTAAGATTTTTGTTGGTTTCACCAGTTTAGCTAGAGAGGTTGCAAGAAACACTTCAGGATTGCCTACCTCAACAGGTCCAATATCTGATTTCAACTCTTGTAAAAATTTCAATATTCAACTTTGTGGTACAAAAAATGTTTGCTTAGCGGGTAGCACTACTTGTTCAGGTACTAGTCCAAACATATTACAAAATAATTTTAGGCGTCATCCTCAGGCCTCTCCAATGCTTCTGGATGTGGTTTCCAAATCCAGCGCATTGGTCCCTCTTACTTTCTTGGCACCCTCAAAAGATACTTGAGCTCAACATAATGCAACCGGTGCTTTACTCAACATGACCCATTCCAATAAAAATTGTCAACAACCTGTTAATTCTGGCTCAATACCTGTCCTGGTCTCTCTCCTCTCCTCTTCCCACACTGATATCCAATACTATTGTACTACTGCACTAAGAAAAATTGCTGTAAATGCTTCCAATAATAAACATCTAGCTCAAGGCAAGCCAAGGTTTGCCAATAGTCCCAGCTTAAAAGTTCAATTTCACGCCACCCTTTCTTTACAAAGCTTGGCATTAGATGGTTGGTCATCTTAAAAAAATATTATATCGAGCTTTGATTTGCTGATGAAAACAAAATTGAATTAATGATTTAAAAAATTATCAGATTGAAATTGTCAAATGTGGTGGCTTACCACCCTTACTATGTCTACTTCAATCTTCTTTCTTACCCCTTATCCTTTCAGCTGCTGCATGCATTCAAAATGTTCCCATAAACCCCCAAAACAAGTTGCCAATTATTGAAGCCAACTTTTTAAATCCATTTATTGAACTCTTGGCTTATGATGAGTATGAAGAAATTCAATGTCATGCCATCTCTAATTTTCAAAATCTTTCTGCTTCATCTGAAAAAAAAACAAGGAACCTATTGTTAACGCAGGTGCAATTCAGATAATCAAAGAACTTGTGTTAAGCGTCCAAAGTGAGATGACAGCTTGCGCTGCTGTCCTTGGAATTAGTGAAGACATCAAGGGTCACCTATTAGATCCAGGTATCCTAAACATCTTGATCCCATTGACAGACAGTGTTGGTGTTTAAGTACCAGGAAATAGTGTGGCTGCAATAGGAAACTTGTAATCAATAGGGTGAAAATTTATTGCATATTTTTATTGGTATTTTATTGTTGATATCTTTTTTTCTGAATCACACAGTGGATGATTACTTGGAATTTAATTCTGATTGGGATCATCCCAAAGGTGGATTGGAAGGATACTTAACTTGCTTTTTGGAATCCAATGATCCAAAATTTAAACACATTGCATTTTGGACCTGTGTTCAACTCTTAGACTCTGGTGATCCGACTTTGGAAGCCCATATCTGTTAATCAGAATTACTTGTATCCTTAATCCATAACTTGGCTGTATTTTGTGAAAGCACTTTGGCAAGCCCTTTGGTTGCCACACCCAGGCATGCTGGTCAAATCACCGGTACTGCACAAATGGAAGGAAGCACAAGTGAAGCCAAGGATTCAGGTGAAGACAAAATTGCAACATTGGCCAAAAGAGCAAAGAATTCAAGCTTTTGAAATTAAATAAACAAGCCAAGAAAAAAACAAGTGATGTGAGAAGGATGGAATAAAACTTACTCATTAATTAACTGGCATCAGACCTTTTTTTTTAAGGAATCAATCAAAAAGTGGCATATTTCCTGAATCAATATTTGTTTATTTTCATTTGACAACCTTTATATAATTTCATTGGCCCCTTTTTATATCTGATGCAATTTTGTATCAGTGTCATCATCAAAAAGTTTTGTTTTCATTTTTGGTACAATCAAAATGATTTTTTTTCATTCTATTGATACTTACCTACCTTTTGTGCATCAAGATTGTCCTCTTCAGGATGATACTTGTGACTCAGAACAAACTGCCACAAGAAGCATGCCTGGTTAGCTCTGTGATTCCTAAACCTATCTTTTCTTGAAATGCAATAGACAACAAAGCTCTGAATTGACTAATAATAACAATAATAAATAATGATAATAAGTGAAAAACATTCAAATAGAATTTCTAAAGAGATAAGTTGAAATTAAAATAAAATAAAAATAAAGAATAATAAATTAAATTATAAATTTGAATTCAAATTAAATTGTAAAAGGAAATTAAATTCTAAAATTCAAGTTAAAATTGAATTAAATTCAAAATTAGAAAACAGTTTTTTTTGTTTTATTTTTTTATTGTTTAATTTTTCATTTTGTTTTTTTATTTTTCAATTATAATTTATATATATTATGTAGTATATATATAGTTTACACCTAATTGCAATGATTTTTTGTTTCTTTCCCTTTACAAAGACAGAAAAACAATTATTGAGCACTATAAAAAGAAAAAAATATTTCAGCTCCAAGCTTCATTATTTATAAAAATTAGAATTAAATTACACTTTAATTTAGGTCTTCTGCAGTTCTCAAGTAAATAAATAAATTAAAGGAAAAGAAAAACAACAAATGTGTTGAATCAAATTGTTTAATTAAATAGTTTTGATTATTTTGATATCTTTATTAATTTTCATTTTGTTAGATTTTCAAACATTGTCAAATGTAAATCAATAAATAATTAAAAACTAATTAATTATTTGAGTTTTTTGTCCCTTTTTTGCATTAATTAGAACTTAAAACTGTGAGCCTTGAGGTATATTTTACATACCCAAATAGGCCACAATTATCTTAAAGACAAATTGTGAACTATGCATAACCCATAAGTCATGCATATATTCAAAATTCATCAATTTTAATTTCAGAAAAGATGAATAACTTTTTATTGAGTCTGTAAATCCATGGATTTAAGGCCACATTTGTATTCTACACAAAAATTCACCTAGGGTAGCTCCATAGAGTGAATAAGCTAAAATTAACTCTTTGAGGTGGTAATATGGAAAATAATTCAATACCACATAAAAGATCCATGAAATTTTTTGTTTTTCTCCATTTCATGCAAAAATAATGGGAATGTGAGAAATCCCATGTTACATATACACTGAGAATAGTGTTATGCATGTTTTTGGAACTTAGTATTATGGTATTCTTACATGCGCTTTTGGTACACCCATAGTGGATATCTCACTTTAAGCTTAAATTTCTATTTTGACGTGAAAAATAGGCAAGGGGGACAAAAGGCATCAAAGAAGGCCAGGGTACCCAACTTCTGAGGCCTCTGAGACGTGAACAGCTCCAAAGCTTGGATCCATGGCTGATCTTGGCCTTATTGGTAAACTAAAACCTTTTGGGAACTTGGTTACCATGTTACAACTACAGTAAATCATAAGAAAATAGCAAATAACCTGCTATTTTGACATGCCAAGGAGGTAAAAAGCTACTTAGACTCCTGTAGCCATGACAATTCTTAATGACTTTCCATGCATATAACCCAAAAGAGTAATTAAAACACTTTTTGGACTAGTATCCATTGTTTTACCTCATAGCAACCAGTCATAGACTGGTATTTGCAATTCTACATAGAAATGAGGTAAAAACTTCAAAAATTCTTTAAAAATACAATTATTAATGAATCTTTCTGAAACTTGCAGGACCAATTGAGAACTATATAATTCATATAAAAACCAAAAAAACTATACTTTTATATGTAAAATTAGAAGTTTTACTCACAGTCCATTTTTGAGGATTCCATGTGAAACACAGAATCTTTTAAAATTTAGAGAAAATAAATCCTGTGATGAAATTTCCAATGAAACTGATAACTTTGAGAAATTAATTATTATTTTGGAATAAAAGAAGATTTACAGATGGTACTCCTTTTATTCTTAACCATCAATGGGTTGGTAGTCACATAGAAACCTCAATTAAGTAATTATGACAATCTTACATGACAACAGATGATGCAATCAATAATCCAAAAAAGGTTTATTGTTTTCTCACTCACTGGTTTTTCAGTTTGCTCCATAGCACGCCTCTGTGAGCTGTCTTAGACTTAAAAGAGGCCTCCTCTTGCTGTTTTTTCCACATCATCATCATCATCACATTATTATATTATACTTTTATTACCAACAAGTAAGTATTAGTTACAACCTTTCTTAAGTATTTTATTGTTTCAGAATTAATAAGAAAGACGTGAAATCATAGAAATCAACTATATATTGTTGTAATCTTGTTATAAATTAATTTTGATCCATTAACTCCACAATTCTATGTCAAATCACTCTACTTTAATCTTTAATAAGTTCTTTGAAGTATTAGTGAGTGATTTATCTTTACTTCTTAAAGTTTTTCTCTAAAATTAGTTTTCTTCAATAATTATCTTTATAATTATTCTTGAAAAAGATAATTATATATTGAAATAATTCTATTATTTTAATAAAAGAAGTTTTTATTATTAAATTCTTCTTGTAATTGATTCTTGTAGACAATTACTACTCACTGTTATAATCACTAGTAGTGTATAACACGTGAAAGAAATCATTCTTTAATTACTTAATTTTGGTTATAATAATTCTTTATTATTATATTTCATAAGAACAGTCATAGTACTGTTGATTAATAGTAATATTATCAACAGTTTCATAGACACATCTTACATTTGGGGGCCTGGCCGTGTTTTTTTGAACCTTGTACCCTTAATTAATATATTTTTAAGTTCTAAAATATATGAATTTAATAATATTTTTTTCTTTCAATTTGAAGTTGAAATAATTTTATTTTTGAAATTGTCTTAAAATCTTTTTCATTGAGGAATTTGGTTTAATTTTATACTGTTTTTACAGGTGGCTTTTTCACATCCGAAAACTTATAAAATTATTCTTTGAGCTACTCTGAATTAATTTTGATTCAAAATCTTAAATTTTATTCTTTCTCTTCGAAAAGAATAATTTTTTTTAATATTAAAAAATATTTTAAAAAGTATAAAAAATAATTTTTTCATTTATGATTTTTCTAGTGTCTTTAATCAAATACTGTGCAGCTGGTAACAGACTCAGTAAGAGATATATTAACAGTCCAGAATCTGAGGAAAGTATTGAGGTGCAAATTGCTAAAAGAGGCACCTTATTCAGCTCTGAGAAGACTAAATTACCACCAAAAGGTGTGTTTTATCTTTATATTTTCACTTTTTATACTAAAATTGACGTGAAAATGGTGCATACCAGAAATGGAAGCAACTATTCAGTCCAGCCAGATGGATGTGGACAAGGAAGAGGCAAGATCAAATACAGAAGTGTCAAATCTTCTTCAAGAAAGACACATATCGAGGATACCAGAGTTGCCCCCCATTCCCCAAGGTCTGTACCCACAAACTTTGATTTGAATTCTGAATCTGAACTGATTCATGATAATATTTTAAGGGCTGAACCACTTTCAAGTGGCAGAAATAGAAATCTATCAATGCCAATACAAAAATTGGTTCAGAGCAGCCAAAGAAGAGGAGTGGGAAATATGCCCAAGCCTTTGGCAGGGGGCCATGAGCTCCTACTTACACATCAAGAGCCTTCTGGGTCAGGAGAATACCATAGAAATATTAGGGGGTTGGAGCCCATTGTCTTGAAAAGAGAAGGTCAAAAATATAAAGAATTGGTTGAAGAACCAAAGTCTTTTATCCATAGACCAGAAGAAGGAACTGGAAATGACTCCAGCTTTGAAGACAGAAGGCTCAGTGGCGTCTACCAGCTCCAGAAGTGTCCAAATACAAGCCCAAAAGACCTCAGAAGAAACAGAGAGGTCCCAAGAACCATCAAGGCAAAGCCAATCGGCACAGACCTTACCCACAAGGGTACAGGATTCCCAAATTGGAGCCTTCAGCCGTGGACAGTGTGTTCAATATGGCTGGGACTCTTATGGAATTGACAGCCAAAGAGCAGGAAAGGATGAACAGAACATTTCCACACAAATAATAGATGAAATACATTTTGTTCAATCCAATATTGATGTAAATATTGGTAAACTTGATGCAAAGCTAACTAAAATAAAACTGGACATCAATTACTTAAGAAAGAATGACAAACAGTCTGCTGAAATGCATAAGTCTGTAATTCCCACACTGGAATTACTTACCAATACATGTGACAGAATTGAGAGTAAATATAAAGCTAAAATTGATGAAATGGAAGATCCTTCCATTTTAAACATTAATGATCAACATAAAATTCTGAAAGACTATGTCTTAGAAACAGCTGAAAATACCAATCAGTTTGCTACAAATTTAGCAAAAAGTGACAGTGAAAGGAAGAAATTAAAGAATGAAATCATTGCAAATGTGGAACAAATTCATAAGAATTATGAACCATATATGCCAAGGCATTCTACAACTTTGACTGAAGAAAAACATTCTGTTAAAGGAAGTTTTACCCCACTCTTAGGAGAAAATGTTATCCCTGCAAAAGATATTCCCAAATTGGAAGAATGGCCAACATTCTCTGGTGAAGGTGAATACAACCATATTGAGTTCATCAGAACTATTGATATGTTGCAGGGAGACTTTAATATACCTGATGAAATTATAGTGGTAAAATTACACTGTTTGTTTACCAACACTGCAAAGAAATGGTACTTCAAGATGAGAATAGATTATGGAAAACATGACTGGTCTTGATGGAAATCTTAAGTGATTACCAAATGGGCCAATAATTCTTGGAGGTTTAAAATGAAAAATGCTTTTGAAAATTCCATTTTTAACCCAGAAAAATATAAACCACTTACTTGGTTCTTCAAGCAAAAAGACAGATTATCTGCTTTACACCCAGATATGTCTGAAACTATGATTAATATGAAAATATTAAGAAAGTGTGGAGGATGACTGAAACATGCTATCAAAAGCAGATGTGTAGAACCCTGTTCAACAGAAGACTAAATTAATGCAATGGAAGATATCATTACCAGAACAATAATTGGTAAAGCTTGGACTAAAATACCTATGGAATCCAAGATAATTTCAAAGGTTCCCAGAGAGGACAGAAGACCTGAGAAACCTGTCTTTAAGTGTCATAAATGTGGAAGCACTTCACATTTGGCCAACAATTGCACCAAAAAGACAAAAATCAATTAATTTAAAGTCATTGAAGAAGTTCAGTTTACTGAAGGAAAAGAAGAATCTGACCTAGATTCTGCAGTCTCTTAGGACACACCAGTAGAGGACTATACCATTGAAAACATTACAGCTTTCTTTGAGGTCACAGAAGTCCATACTCACTTGCCACAGTACAGTGAGGACTGTCATAACCTGATCAATATCCAAGATGCCAGAATGTGTAAGATCAAACCTGCTAGAGGAAAAGGTTATACTGCTGGAGCATCTTGTATCATATCAATTCTGATGAATGGTATTGAAGCCAAAGTAAATTTGGATACAGGGGCATTTTGCACTTGTGTAGGCAAAGATTATCTCCAAGTTATACTTCCTGAATGGGAAAACCATCTATTACCAATAGAAGGTGTGCAATTTAGTAGTGCCAGTAACAATATGTACCCTTTGGGCATATTGTACACTAATATTGTGTTCCCACACCCTGCAGGAAGAATAAGAATGAAGGCAGAGATAATAGTAATGGACAATTGCACATCTCAACATATCATCCTTGGAAATGATTACTTGAAAATTTATGGTATTGACATCAATAAATATAAAGACAGATATTTTACAATTGGAGAAAACAAGAGACAAAAATTTGCTTTTTCCAATATGACAAAACAAATATCAATGATATCTTCTAAGCAAGATACTTATAAAGAATAATTTGTGGCTAATCAACTTGTTGAAGCACAAATTAATCCATCATTGTCACCAAAGATGAGGCATGAAGTTATTGATGTGTTATACACATACAATAATGCATTTGCCTCTGATAATGAACCATTAGGTGCTATAAACGGACATGAAGTTGATATTACTCTTAATATTGATAGACCATACCCTCCAGTACTTAGAAGACCAGCTTATCCAGCAAGCTACAGAGCTAGAGAATCCTTGGAGAAAAATATCCAAGAGCTGATCCAACTTGGTGTACTAAGGAAAGTAGGCCATAATGAAGAGGTTGAAGTGAAAACACCTGTTATTATTTCCTGGCATAATGATATGTCATGAATGGTGGGAGATTTCAAAGCATTGAATAACTACACAGTTCCAGATAAGTATCCAATCCCTAGAATTCAAGAAACCTTGACTCAATTGTCTTAAGCCAAGTTTATAACATCAATAGATGCATTGAAAGGCTTTCATCAGAATGTTTTGACACCTAAAGCTAAGAAATTACTTAGAATTATCACTCACTGTGGTATTTATGAGTATCTTAGAATGACATTTGGTATCAAAAATGCACCATCTTATTATCAAAGAATGATAAATACCATCTTCCCTACAGAATTATCTAAAGGATGGCTTATAACTTATATTGATGATATTATCACATGTTCTGATTCATGGTCTTTGCACCTTGAAAGACTTGCAAGAGTACTTCACAAAGTTTCAGAAGTGAACATGAAAATTTCACTCAAGAAATGCAATTTTGGTTTTGAAGAGCTCAAAGCATTAGGACATATTGTTTCAGGTTTCAGCTTGGGTATTGACAAAAATAAAGTAGCAGCAGTGTTACTTAAGCCAATACCCCAGAATAAGAAAGAAATGATGTCTTTTCTAGATTTTGCTAGTTACTATAGACAGCACTTGAAAGACTTTGCAATTATAGCCAAGTCACTGTACAGAATCTATGATCAACAGACAGTATTTGAGATGACACAGGAGAGAATCAAAGCTTATGATAAGATAAGGAAGGCTCTTACAGAAGCACCTTTACTCCTCATGCCTGACTGGAATATAACTTTCAAATTTTACATTAATGCATGTGGAGATGGAATAGGGGGAGCCCTTCATCAAGTCCAGATTATTGATGACAAACCTACAGAAGGACCAGTTTGTTACATCTCAAGACAAATCAAACCAACAGAAGCCAGATATGGTGCAAGCCAAATGAAGTGCTTATGTTTGGTATGGGCACTTGAGAAATTACACTATTATGTTGATGGAAGTGTTTTTGAAGTGATAAATGACTGTAATGCCGTGAAATCACTGCTTAACATGAAAACTACCAATAGACATATGTTGAGATGGCAAATAGCCATTCAAGAATATAGAGGAAACATGACTATAGTTCGTAAAGCAGGAAAAATTAACAATAATTCTGATGGACTTAGCAGGTGGGAATTAGCCAACACTCCTGATAACCCAGCTTGTGTCCCTTTGGAAGCTGAACCACAGATTCCAATTGAAGGAATTAACATAACTGATATTGGGACTGACTTCTTTGAAGAAGTCAGAGAATCTGACAAGCAAGACAAGAATTGCCATATCTTGACTTCTTTGTTAGATAAAGACTGCAAAGATACATCTTTAGTCAAGGCACTGGATGAAGTTTGGAAAAATTCCTATTCCAAAGGAAGATTTCACTTGTTTGATGGGATCATTTACCACAGAACCAAACATTCTTGTGTAATGACATTATGCAGCAGATTGATTATCAATATCATTCTTCATGAATTCCATGATAGCATCTACTCTGAACACCTGTCAGAGGACAGAACACTTGAAAAAGTGAAAAACTGTGCATGGTGGCCATCTTGGAGAAAGGAAACCATTCAATATTGCCATACCTGTGACAGATGTCAAAAAGCAAACAGGAGTACAGGCAAGAAATTTGGACTTATGATCCATATTCAAGAACCAAAATCCCCTTGGGAAGTTTTTCACATGAATTGGGTCACAGAACTTCCTCCAAGTGGTGACAAAAGCTATAATGCTTGTTTAGTCATTGTAGACAGATATAGCAAAACTCCCATATTCTTACCATGTCATAAAGATGACACTGCTATGAATACAGCTCTTCTATGGAGTAGAGCTATTTCTCATACAGGATTATTTAAGGATATCATAAGTGACAGAGATCCCAAGTTCACATATGCACTTTGGACCAATCTTCATAGATTGTTTGGGACTAAGTTATCATTTTCTACAGCATATCACCCTCAAAAAGATGGGCTAGCAGAGAGGATGATTCAAACTTTGAAAGACATGATCAGGAGATTTTGTCTTATGGGTTAAAATTCAAAGACTCATATGGATTTACCCATGACTGGTGCACTCTTATACCTGAATTGGAATTGGAATATAAGACATCAGTCCATTATTCCACAGGTCAAACTCCTGCTATGTTAGAAAAATGATGGAATCCAGGACTCCCAGCAGACACACTGAGGAAAGACTTGATTGACATTCATCCTACAGCTTCCAGATTCAAGTTAATGCTTGATAAAGTGAAACATCATGCAAAACAAAGTATGAATGAAGCTTTTGACTATGCAAAACAGAAGTGGGACAAGAGTCACAAAGTAGGGGACTTAGTTCTAGTTTCAACCTTGAATTTGAATAATATCAAACACCCAAAGACACTTAAAGATTCATATTTAGGACCTTTTTTTATTGTAGCCTTACATGAAACCAATGCAGTTTCAGTGGAATTAAGTGGTTAATTGGAAAATAAACACCCCACTTTTCCAGTCCGCTTGATAAAGCCTTATCAACCAGCTGACAAAGACTTGTTTCCTTTGAGGAACCCAACTCCTTTAACTGTACCACCAGTGGAACAAAATGAAGACAAAAAGATAAAGAAAGTCATTAAAGAAAGGAGGCTTAGGGGTAAAAATCAGAGAGAGTATCTTGTCAGATATAGAAATCCAGTACATGAAGATGAATGGCTGGCAGAATAAGAAATACCTGACTCAGATAAGCTCTTAAGAATATTTAGACATGAAAGAAGGCCACAAGCCTGAATATGTCTATAGATGTGCTTTAAATTGCTTGATCTGAGTAATGTAAAGAGGTTGGACAGTGGACATTAACCCCCCTTTGGGGCTTTTATTCTTTATACCATTGATAAAATTGTAATACAATTTTCTTTTTTGGTGGGAGGGAATGTGAGCCTTGAGGTATATTTTACATACCCAAATAGGCCACAATTATCTTAAATACAAATTCTGAACTATTCATAACCCATAATTCATGCATATATGCAAAATTCATCAATTTTTATTTCAGAAAGGATGAATAACTTTTTATTGAGTAAGTAAATCCATTGATTTAAGGCCAGATTTGGATCCTACACAAAACCTCGCGTAGGTTAGCTCCATAGAGTGAATAAGCTCAAATTAACTCTTTGAGGTGGCAATATGGAAAATAATTCAATACCACATAAAAGATCCATGAAAATTTTGTTTTTCTCCATTTCACACCAAGTTAATGGGAATGTAAGAAATCTCATGTCACATATACACTAAGAATAGTGTTATGCATGTTTTGGGCACTTAATATTATGGTATTCTTACATGGGCCTTTGGTACACCCATAGTGGATATCTCACTTTAAGCTTAAATTTCTATTTTGACATGAAAAATAGGCAAGGGGGACAAAAGGCATCAAAGAGGGCCAGGGTACCCAAATTCTGAGGCCTCTGAGACGTGGACAGCTCCAAAGCTTAGATCCATGGCTGATCTTGGCCTAATTGGTAAACTAAAACCTTTTGGGAACTTGGTTACCATGTTACAACTACAGTAAATCATAAGAAAATAGCAAATAACATGCTATTTTGATATGCCAAGGAGGTAAAAAGCTACTTAGACTCCTTTAAACATGTCAATTTTTAATGAATTTCCATGGAAAAACCCCAAAAAGAGTAATTAAAACCCATTTTGGACTAGTATCCATTGTTTTACCTCATAGCAACCAGTCATAGACTGATATTTGCAATTTTACATAGAAATGAAATAAAAACTTCAAAAATTCTTTAAAAATAAAATTCTTAATGAATCTTTCTGAAACTTTCAGGACCAATTAAGAGCTGTATAATTCATATGAAAACCAAAAAGAATTATACTTGTATATGTAAAATTAAAAGGTTTACTTACAGTCCATTTTTGAGGATTCCATGTGAAACACAGAATCTTTTAAAATTTACAGAAAATAAATCCTGTGATGAAATTTCCAATGAAAATGATAGCTTTGAGAAATTAATGATTATTTTGAAATAAAAGAAGATTTACAGATGTTACTCCTTTTATTCTTAACCATAAAGGGGTTGGTAGTCACGTAGAAACCTCAATTAAGTAATTATGACAATCTTACTTGACAACAGATGATGCAATCAATAATCCAAAAAGGTTTATTGTTTTCTCACTCACTTGTTTTTCAGTTTGCTCCATACCACGCCTCTGTGAGCTTTCTTAGACTTAAAAGAAGCCTCCTCTTGCTGGTTTTTCCACATCATCATCACATTATTATATTATACCTTTATTACCAACAAGTAAGTATTAGTTAAAACTTTTCTTTTATATTTTCTTCTTTCAGAATCAATCAAAAACACATGAAATCTTAGAAATAAACTATATATTGTTGTAATCTTGTTATAAATCAATCTTGATCCATTAAATCCACAATTCTATGTCAAATCTCTCTACTTTTATCTTTGATAAGTTCTTTGAAGTATTAGTGAGTGATTTATCTTTAATTCTTAAGGTTTTTCTCTAAAATTAGCTTTCTTCAAGAATTATCTTTATAATTATTCTTTCAAAAGATAATTATATATTAAAATAATTATTTTAATAGAAGAAGTTTTTATTATTAAATTCTTCTTGTAATTGATTCTTGTAGACAATTACTACTCACTGTTATAATCACTAGTAGTGTATAACACGTGAAAGAAATTATTCTTTAATTATTAAATTGTGGTTATAATAATTCTTTATTATTATATTTCATAAGAACAGTCATAGTACTGTTGATTAATAGTAATATTATCAACAGTTTCATAGACACATCTTACAAAAACCTCATTTACAAGTTAGTCAAAATTTCCTCCAAAGGTGCACCAATGTTATTTTTTTTATGAGAAACCCACTCTTTAATATGTTATCTAAATAAAGCCATTTGAAAGGAAAAAAATTATAATGAATTGTTTATACTTTTTTTCCTAAAGATTTTGTCTTGTTGGGAAAATAAAACATGATAATTTGTTCATTTTTATTCAATTATCATTATTTATTCAGTCCTTTTTTTTAAATGTTTAATTGAAGCTTCTTTAATATTTGTGTGTTAAAATTGCAGCATTTTTCAATTTTTAAGTCTTTTTGACACATGATGATACCATCCTAAGTCCTCCTTATAGACCATGTTCTTATGTAGTGTAACATCCTTCAATGCCTGTTTCTTATAATCATGGTTCCCTTTTGAATGGGTTTTATGTTGCCGAAGAAATCTACTTGAAAGAAATTTCACCTTAATATAGAATGGAAATTGAATTTAAAATTCAATTTTACTATGTGTCTTTGATATGTGTAGTATTATGGGATAATGGGAATAAGAATTTCATCTAATTATTCTGTAAGGTGTGGATATGAAACTTTGATAAAAAATCAAGTACTTTTCCTGTCCTCAAGATTTGTATAAGGTAAAATTCAATTAAAAATAGTAAGAAATATTATTTTTAAGAGAAAACACGCCAATTTTATTGTTTATAACTTTATTAGTATAAAACAATAATATTATAAAAATTTATTGTTTTACCAACAATAAAAATTTATCCAAAAAATACTCTACAAGAGATATTTTAAGGCTACAAAAGAAATTTCTTCAAGAGCAATTTCAATTGGAATTAATTGAGCAAAGAACTGCAAGCAATTAATTAAAGAACAGAGTCTTTAAAAAGAATATTAAAGAGAAAACACGCCCAAAAGTGACCAGAGTGAATTTGGAAACAAAGTGACAAAGTTAACAGTGATGAAAGATGCTTTAATTCACTTATGGGGTGGTTCAGGGGTAAAAATGATTATAAGAGTTACAAACAATGATTATAATGATTTTTTCACGTGGTTAAAAGGTTCAAAATGATTTAAAAAGGGTGGTTGGAATCTTTTATTGATTGGTTTAACAGTTTTAAACTAATTAATAAAAGGAAAAAAATTCTAACATGAAGAGAAAAGTGGGGCAAAGAAGACATTCTTTTATAGCCATCAATTCTCTTACTACAAAAGTAAAATTTACTCTTGTCAGTCGTGAAAAACAGTCTGACAACAGAAAAGCCAATTATGGCATCATTGAACCCTGGTTTAGACCAAAAAAGGGCTGGTTTAAGCCATTTCAGACCCTTAAATCAGCCATTACTATAGCAATACCAGGCCTAGAGCCTTCAAAACACGTCAGAATGTGTGTCAGAGGCGTAGAAACCAGTTAAAACTGTTTTTACTATGATTGTTTTATCTTAAGGGTAGTTTTACCCTCTTGGCAACAGCTAAAACTACCCCAGTTGGTATCAAAACCTCATCATCAATTGAGTTCACAGACCCTGTAACTCAATTCCAGGCCAAAAGTGATGAACTTTTGCGTGAATTTTGACATCCCACGCCTGTCAGCAAGGATTTTGGGGGTCTAGCTCCCCCTTAGAGCTGGAGTTCCTTTTCCCCCCCAAATTTAATCTTTCCAATTTATTTTTCCTTTAATTCCTCATCATGTATTATACTTATAATTTACATATGTAATTCAATTCAATTGTACAGTACAATACAGTAATAATTGACACCTCATATGTAAATCAAAGTTCACTTATGTAATACACGCGCACATTTTGACATTTCAATTGAATTCAATTGAAAATACTTTAATTCCTCATAACTTCTAAACTAAACACAACACCTCAATTTTAACACAAAATTTGATGGTTAACACCACATGTGGTGTGAATTAAATTAAAGTTGTGAGGATTTTCAACTTTTGTATTGAAAATACTAAAAACTTAATTTAAGCTTATTTAGAGTTGAGTTACAAGAATTTCACTTAAGGGTGACCCCACCTGATTTCTTATGAGGAATCCAATGGTGAAATAATTTTCATGTGTTTATTTATTGGATAAAAAGTTATAATAATTTTTATTTAACTTTTTTCCAAATTTATTTATTTTTTCATAATTTTGTTAAAATTTCATTTTTACTTAATTTTTTCAAGTATAAATGTAATTTTATACTTACAAAATTTTATGTATTTTTATTTTTAAATTGTAATTTAATTTTTTATTTTTAATATAATTTTATATTTATATTTTGATTTTTATTTTAATAATATAAATAAATTTATTTTATTTATATTAATATGTTATTTTTGCATTTGTGGTCTTTTGGGTATATGAAATTACCTCTAAGGCTCACATTCCCTCCCCCTAAAAAAGAATATTACTTTGTAATATTGGTGTTTCTAGTGTGTCTGAATCTCCTCAGGAGTTTGGTAGCTTCTGGTATATCTTTTTCTTCTAACCATTCATCTTCACAAGTTGGGTCACTGTACCTAACAAGGTATTCCCTTACTTTCTTGGTTCTTAATTTCCTTTCTTTAAGAACTTTGGTTATTTTCTTAGTACCAGATGTCTCAATAGGAGGTATAACTTGGGGAACCTTATTCCTCAAAGGAAATTTCTCAGCATCACTAGATTTATATGGTTTTATCAAGCTTACTGGAAATGTAGGATGCTTATTGCTAAGCTCTTCAGATAACTCTACTTCAACAGCATTTTCTCCATGGAGGGCTTTAATCACAAAAGGTCCTGCAAAGGAGTCTTTCAACTTTTTACATCCTTTGATGTTATTGAAGTTAGTGGTGGATACAAGAACTAGGTCCCCCACTTTGAAATCTGGAGTTGCATGTGATTTATCCCATTTGTCTTTAGCATATGCAAAAGAGTCCTCCATGCATCTCACTGCATGCCTTCTAGCTTTGTCTAGCATTCCTTTGAAGCTAGCAGCTGTGGGATGTATTTCAATTAAGTCTTTCCTCAAGGAATCTTGGGGTAACTTGGGGTTCCATCGTTTTTCTAGAATAGCAGGAGTCTGATTGGTACTGGCATGGATTGATGTTTTATATGCCAATTCCAGTGCTGGCAACAGAGTACACCAATCATGGGTAAATCCATCACAATCTTTGAATTCAAGGCCATATGCACAAAATCTTCTTACCATGTCCTCTAAGGTTTGGATCATTCTTTCAGCCAGGCCATCAGTTTGTGGGTGGTAGGCTGTAGAAAAAGACAGTTTAGTGCCAAATAATTGGTGAAGATTTGTCCATAGTGCTGAAGTGAATTTGGGATCTCTATCACTGATGATATTTGTAAATATCCCAGTCCATGACACTACTCTATTCCATATCAGAAGAGCTGTATCCATGGCTGTATCATCTTTGTGACATGGTAAAAAGATTGGAGTTTTACTGAATCTGTCCACAATTACTAGGCAAGCATTATAGCTTCTGTCACCTCCTGGTGGTAGGCCAGTTACCCAATCCATATGGATAATTTCCCAAGGTCTGCTTGGTTCTTGGATTTTCATCATATTTCCAAGTCTTTTGCCAGTGGATTTATTTGCCTTTTGGCATCTGTCACAGGTTTTGCAATACTCTGCAACATCTTTCTGCCACATTGGCCACCATATGCAGGTCTTCACTTTCTCTCTTGTTCTGTCTTCAGAAAGATGTCCTGAAAAGGGACTATCATGGCATTCTTTCAGTACAAGATTGATCAGTGACCTGTCCACAACTGTCATAACACATGTGTGTTTTGTTCTGTGGTAAATTATACCATCTAGTAGGTGAAATCTTCCTTCATCATAAGATTTTTTCCATACTTCATCCAAGGCATGTGTAAGAGAGTTGTCCTTACAGTCCTTGTTAAGTAATTGGCATAAGATGCTACAATTCTTATCTTGAGTGTAACTGTTTCTGACTTCTTCAAAGAAGGTGGTGTTTAAGTCTGTAACACTTATCCCTTCTATTGGAATTTGTGGGGAGGCTTCTTCTGGTACATAAGCAGGATTATCAATATCATTTGGTAATGGCCATCTGCTTAGTCCATCTGCATTTTTATGAATATTGCCATCTTTGTGAACAATAGTCATATTGCCCCTATATTCTTGTATGGCTATTTGCCATCTAAGCATATGTCTGTTGGGTATTTTCATGTTCAGAAGTGATTTAACAGCGGTACAATCTGTTATTACTTCAAATACACATCCTTCTAGAAAGTAATTTAGCTTTTCTAGAGCCCAAACAAGGCATAAACACTCCATTTGACTTGCTCCATATCTGGCTTCAGTTGGTTTGACTTGCCTAGATATGAAACATATGGGTCCTTCTACAGGTTTATCATTTATGATCTGAACTTGGTGAAGTGCAGCACCTAGCCCATCTCCTGATGCATCAATATAAAGCTTAAAGGGCAGCTTAAAGTCTGGCATCAGTAAGAGTGGAGCAGTGGTCAAGGCTTGTCTCAAAGATTCAAAGGCTTTTACTCTGTCAACTGTCATTTCAAAGACTGTGTCTTTGTCACATAGCTTATAAAGAGGTCTTGCTATGGATGCAAAATCCTTAATGTGCTGCCTGTAATACCCTGCAAAACCCAAAAATGATTGAATTTCTTTTTTGTTTTGAGGCATGGGTTTAAGCAGTACTGCTGCAACTTTGTTTTTGTCAATTCCAAGAGATAAACCAGATACTACATGCCATAGTGCTTTAAGCTCTTTAAATCCAAAATGGCATTTCTTCAAAGAAATTTTCATATTGACAGATTGAATTTTTGTCAAAACCCTGGACAGTCTGTACATATGTTCTTCCCAAGTTTTGGAGCAGACTCTAATGTCATCAATGTAAATGATTAACCATCCTTCTGAAAGTTCTTCAGGGAAGATTTCATTCATCATTCTTTGGAAGTGTGAAGGTGCATTTTTGATACCAAAAGGCATTCTTAAATATTCATAAACTCCACAATGAACAATGATTCTCAAATACTTCCTTGCTCTTGGTGTTACCACATTCTGATGAAATCCCTTAAGAGCATTCATAGTGCTTATATATACTGCTTGAGATATCTGAGTGAGGGCAATCTGGATCTTTGGAATTGGGTATCTGTCTGGAACAGTATAAGTGTTCAGAGCTCTAAAGTCCCCAACCATTCTAGATTTTCCATTATGCCAAGCCACTATGACTGGTGTAGTTATTTCTACTTCTTCATTGTGGCCTACTTTTCTCATTACACCAAGGTCTAAAAGCTCTTTAATATGGCTTTCTAGTGCTTATCTTGATTTTGGACTTGCTGGATATGCAGGTCTTCTTAAGAGTGGTGGATAAGGTCTCTCAATATTAAGGATAATATCAACTTCATGACCAATAATTGCCCCTAGGGGTTCTTTATCTGAGGCAAATGCTTCTTTATGGTCATATAAAAGAGAAAAGAGTTCGTTTTCTTGTTTATCACTCAAATGAAGGCTTATTTCAGCTTCATTTAAGTGTTCAGACTTGAATTTCTCTAACTCTAAGCTGACTGGTGATACTTTGTTTACTGTAATTTGTCTTTTAAATGGTAAAAAGGCAAATTTTTGGCGCTTATTGTCTCCAATAGTAAAGTATCTGTCTTTGTTGTTGTGTAAATCTATGCCATACATGATTAAATAATCATTTCCCAATATGAAATGGGTACTAGAGCAATTTTCCATAACAACAAATTCAACAGTGATTCTTAAATTTCCATTGATATGTGGAAATATGACACTAGTCTCAAATATTCCCAATGCTTTCATTGGGTTACTTGCACTATTGAATTTTATGCCATCAATTGGCAATAATTGATCTTCAAAGTTTGGTACACAAGTTTTAAGAAAAGATTTACCAACACAAGAGCAGAAGGCTCCTGGGTCAAGCAAAAGTTTAGTGGGTTTGTTGTCAATCACCACTTCTGTTATACAGCAGTTACCAGCTGTATAACCTTTTCCTCTGTTTGGTTTGGTTTTCATGAGTTGTGCATCTTGGATTTTTGATAAATCAAGTTGACCATTGCTTAATTGTGGCAAGTGGGAATATGATTCCATGATGTCAAAAGTGGCATTGATATTTTCTATATCTTTTGAAGATTCAGAAAATATGGATGACTTGTCATCTGAATTTTCTTCAATTATGTCATCTTTTTCAACATCAGGTTCTTTCTCCACATCAATTTCATTGATTTTCCCTCTCTTTGGACATGTATTGGCTAAATGAGTGGTGCTTTGGCAAATATGGCACTTTCTGACTATATCTGCAGACTTATTTTTAATGTTATTAGAGTTTTCTTTGGGGTTTTTGTCCACAGAATCCTTCCAAGGTGTATTAAACCTTGTTTTGAGATTCACCCTACTGGAACCAATTCTGGTTCTTGTGGTTACTTCCTCTAATATATTGATAATGTCTTCTGCTGAAGATTGTTCAGTAGTCCTGCTCTTGACAGCATGCTCTAAGTCACCTCCACATTGTCTTAGAATTTTTCTATGAATCATAAATTCTGACATGTCAGGGTATAATGCTGTTAACCTGTCCTTTTGTTGACAAAACCATGGTAAGGCTTTGTCTTTATCAGCATTAAATTTGGCGGATTCAAAGGCTGTTTCAACTTTAAACCTCCATGCATCATTGGCCCATTTGTTGACAATTTGGGTTTTCCACCAAGTCCAACTCTGGTGTCCATGTGCTTGTCTTAATTTGATATACCATCTGTGAGCTGATTTGGTAAACAAGGTGTTAAACCTGGCTGTCACCAATCTGTCTGGTAATTCAAAATCTTCTTTGATCATGTCAATACCTCTGATAAATTCCATATGGTCATATTCTCCTTCACCACTGAAGTGAGGCCATTCCTTAAGTTTTGGAACTTCTTTTAATAGTGCTTGGCCCATTGATGGTTCCAAGTTATGAAAAGAGGTAGAAAATTCATCTTTTAACTGTGAATTTTCTCCATCCAATACTTGTGGATTGGGAATTCTTGCACCCTCATTCTGGTTCAGAGGTGTAGACATCCTTGGTAAGGTGTTTAGCAGTTGTTCAATATCATTCATTTTACTGTTGTTACACCTTTGAGAATTTTTTAACTCATGTTGTAAGCTTTGTATAGAGTCTATGACATTCTTTTTATGTTCATCCTCTTTATATGTAAGCTCATTCCATAACTCTGTTTGTCTAGTATTATCAGATATAACTTCATTCAATTTCATTGTTAATTTTGATATTTCCTCTTTTGAGGTATCAAAATCCTTTTTCAAGGCAATTGTATTTGTCTTTACTTCAGCAAATGCTTTTGAAACATAATCCAGAGTCTTTTTATTGTCCTCTTTGATAGTACTAATGGCATGTTTTATTCTTGTCTCAATTATGTCATCAATATTGAGTTTAGAATATTTTTCTGTTAATTCTTTAATAATTGCAGATTGTTCATTTATCTTGATGCCAAAAGAAGTATCATTATTGAAAGTTTTAATTGTTCTTAAAACCTTTTCAAAACACATAAGTGTTTCATTGATTTGGCACAGGCTCAAGTTGTTTGTTTTAATGTTGTTACAAATGGATTCATTTTTATCAGAAAGATGTTTTTTCACGTCCTTTATAGCATCATACAACTCTGGGATGGAATCAAATATATCAGAAATCATTTCTGGAACTTTAATCTGGCTTCCTCCTTCTTTTGTAATTCCATCATGGTTCTGGCCATCTGAAATACATTTTCCATGGCATCCTGCTGAATCTTTGGGATCCTGTAGCCCTGGCTGTAAGGTTTTGGAGCTTGTGCCTTCCCTTTGCCCTTGTTTGGAGTTTGTGGCTGCTTTTTCACGTTGGAATTGCTGCTGCTGGCCACTGGGGCTGTTTTTGGCACTGGTTTGGGTGGTGGAGGGTTGTTTTTCCTCCATTCTAGTGTCAAAAGCATCATGTTTTTCTTCTCCATCAATGGATGCCATCCATTGAGCAATTTGCAAGTGTTGGGATGGCCCAAGAATTTTCTTACTGTCAGGTAAGAATTCATGCAATTCTTCCACAGGTCTGCAAGGATCTGGTACTCTTTGAATTGAAGTGCATTGTTGTATGCACTGTGGCTGGCTTTGTATATGTCCACAGAGGCTTGTTGTGGCGGTGTCAGCTCTTTTTGAAGGTAAAATAGTATTATCAGCTTCAGAATGACCCAATTTAGTTGTTTGGAAGTCATCAACTGACCCTTTTCCTTCTGTACCTGATTGGCCTCTGCCATAATCACGTCTATTACCTTTTTGGGAGCTGCTTGAGGGGTTGTAGCTGGCTCCTGACCTGGTTGAAGGCATAATTATGGTTAAACAAGGCTTAAAATAGTATTTTTACGTCAAAAACTTACTATTGGCCAAATCTTTAGCTTTCTGAAGGGTATTACTTATGTCCAAGTTAATTAATTCAGAAGATATTGGTTCAGGTTGGTTATTTTGAGTCACAATAACAGTGCTATTATGATCAGAATTAACAGTACTGGCAGGGATAATGCTGGTTACTGTTGAGGCTGTTTCAATGTTTTCTTGTCTTACCACGTTGTCAGACACTAAAATTAATGAAAAAGCCAATTAATTAAGTAAAAAAAGATATTTCAAAAAAGAAATAAAAAATTTAAGCCTCACTTATAATATGAAAAAAATTATTTTTTATGGATTTTTTGGATTATAAGTATTTTTTATATGTTTTTAAATTTTTCAATATAAGAAAAAGATTTAAAAAGAGTAAAAAAAATATGTCACAGGTAAAATATCACGGCTGGGCCCCCAAATGTAAGGTGTGGATATGAAACTTTGATAAAAAATCAAGTACTTTTCCTGTCCTCAAGATTTGTATAAGGTAAAATTCAATTAAAAATAGTAAGAAATATTATTTTTAAGAGAACACACGCCAATTTTATTGTTTATAACTTTATTAGTATAAAACAATAATATTATAAAAATTTATTGTTTTACCAACAATAAAAATTTATCCAAAAAATACTCTACAAGAGATATTTTAAGGCTACAAAAGAAATTTCTTCAAGAGCAATTTCAATTGGAATCAATTGAGCAAAGAGCTGCAAGCAATTAATTAAAGAACAGAGTCTTTAAAAAGAATATTAAAGAGAAAACACTCCCAAAAGTGACCAGAGTGAATTTGGAAACAAAGTGACAAAGTTAACAGTGATGAAAGATGCTTTAATTCACTTATGGGGTGGTTCAGGGGTAAAAATGATTATAAGAGTTACAAACAATGATTATAATAATTTTTTCACGTGGTTAAAAGGTTCAAAATGATTTAAAAAGGGTGGTTGGAATCTTTTATTGATTGGTTTAACAGTTTTAAACTAATTAATAAAAGGAAAAAAATTCTAACATGAAGAGAAAAGTGGGGCAAAGAAGACATTCTTTTATAGCCATCAATTCTCTTACTCCAAAAGTAAAATTTACTCTTGTAAGTCGTGAAAAACAGTCTGACAACAGAAAAGCCAATTATGGCATCATTGAACCCTGGTTTAGACCAAAAAAGGGCTGGTTTAAGCCATTTTTAGCCATTTTTAGCCATTTCAGACCCTTAAATCAGCCATTACTATAGCAATACCAGGCCTAGAGCCTTCAAAACACGTCAGAATGTGTGTCAGAGGCGTAGAAACCAGTTAAAACTGTTTTTACTATGATTGTTTTATCTTAAGGGTAGTTTTACCCTCTTGGCAACAGCTAAAACTACCCCAGTTGGTATCAAAACCTCATCATCAATTGAGTTCACAGACCCTGTAACTCAATTCCAGGCCAAAAGTGATGAACTTTTGCGTGAATTTTGACATCCCACGCCTGTCAGCAAGGAATTTGGGGGTCTAGCTCCCCCTTAGAGCTGGAGTTCCTTTTCCCCCCCAAATTTAATCTTTCCAATTTATTTTTCCTTTAATTCCTCATCATGTATTATACTTATAATTTACATATGTAATTCAATTCAATTGTACAGTACAATACAGTAATAATTGACACCTCATATGTAAATCAAAGTTCACTTATGTAATACACGCGCACATTTTGACATTTCAATTGAATTCAATTGAAAATACTTTAATTCCTCATAACTTCTAAACTAAACACAACACCTCAATTTTAACACAAAATTTGATGGTTAACACCACATGTGGTGTGAATTAAATTAAAGTTGTGAGGATTTTCAACTTTTGTATTGAAAATACTAAAAACTTAATTTAAGCTTATTTAGAGTTGAGTTACAAGAATTTCACTTAAGGGTGACCCCACCTGATTTTTTATGAGGAATCCAATGGTGAAATAATTTTCATGTGTTTATTTATTGGATAAAAAGTTATAATAATTTTTATTTAACTTTTTTCCAAATTTATTTATTTTTTCATAATTTTGTTAAAATTTCATTTTTACTTAATTTTTTCAAGTATAAATGTAATTTTATACTTACAAAATTTTATGTATTTTTATTTTTAAATTGTAATTTAATTTTTTATTTTTAATATAATTTTATATTTATATTTTGATTTTTATTTTTATAATATAGATAAATTTATTTTATTTATATTAATATGTTATTTTTGTATTTGTGGTCTTTTGGGTATATGAAATTACCTCTAAGGCTCACATATTCCTTCAAGTTATATTAAATGAAGAAAAAGATATTATCAAACAAATTTTATATCTGATTTTATTAAAAGATAAATTATAATGTTATTTTTTTCTTTGCAAGTAAATATGGTGAACTGATCACTTTGATATCATTATTTATAAGAAAAATATACATATGGAGTCCTAGGATCTTGAATAACACACAAAGATATGAAAGCTTCAATATAGTGAATTCAGATTTTTAAATTAATCTTGAGTTGAAATGGTGATACATACCAGTAAGCAATGTGACTTACTTTTGAGTTGAATTGAAAGTACCTGACAGGATCACTTTGGGACTGTAGGAAGGCTCCACTCCAATCACCCCAGTGAAAAGTGAAGAATTTGTAGAATTTCATGCACAAGATGAAATATAAGCCAAGTCAAGAATAATTCCCTTTGGAGATAAACATGGATATTTGACTAAATTGGATAATTAGTTAGATTTGAGATAAAAATATAGATATGCCATGAGTGAATTATGCATTATCTTGGAGATAGACATGTACATATGCAATGACTTAATGTTGAGTGAAATTTGAGATAAAAATTTAGATATGACATGACTTAATACTGAGCTAACTTGGATATAAAGATATAGATATTACATGAATTAATTCTGAGTTAGCTTGGAGATGAAGATATAGATATGACATGATATAATTCTGAGTTAACTTGTATATGAAGAAATAGATATGACATGAGTTAATGCTGAGTTATCTTGGAGATAAAGATATAGATATGGCATGAGTTAATGCTGGGTTAATTTGGAGATATAAGTCAATATACTTGTAAGGGACCTGCAGGTAGGTCCAAGTCAGATCCCCCCAGTGTGGTGGACAGACAGAGAGGGAAAATCAGATACTAGAACAGTACCTTTAGATTTATGTCAGTTATCATCAAGATGATTGGAACAACTGGCTCCCTCTGGCTGAATTTGCCTACAATAATTCTGATCACTCTTCAACAAAAATATCACCTTTTTTTACTTTTTATAGAAGAGATCCACAAGTTGAGTCTGTTCAAATCACTCAAGATAATCCTTCTGGAAAGTTATCAAAAAAACTTCAATCAGTACAGAAATATTTCAAGAGAGAACTTGAAGTTGCCATAAACAGGTTTAAGAGGTATGAAGATAAAAGTAGAGAAAGTCCACCTGTTTTCCATCCTGGTGACATGGTATGGCTTTCTTCCAAGAACATCAAATCAACTAGACCCACCAAAAAACTGTCTGAAAGATGGTTGGGTCCTTTTCCAATTTTGAAGAAAGTCATTACTCATGATTACCACCTCAACCTTCCATCCCAATGGAAGTCCATCCACCCAGTTTTCCAAATTTCCCTCCTTGAACCAGTAAAGGCATCAACAATCCCAAATCAACATCAAGAGCCACCTCCTCCAATCATCATTTAAGAAGAAGAGGAATGGGAAGTCTCCCAAATTATGGATTCCAAGATCAGGAGAGGAAAGGTATCACCAGGGCATTTTCTGTGTGACTGGCAGGCCAGTCATACCTTATGCCTCAAATAAGCCTTAAGTGTTGCTTATAAGTTCCTGAGGGGTGAAATATAAGTTCCTATTATATTCCTGAAGTATAAATATGTCATGAAAAAGCAATATTCTTTAAATTCCATGATATTGGGCATGGGGAAGTTCATATTATATTAGAGGAAACTATTTGAAATTTTTATAATTTTAATTATGTTCAAATAAAAAAATCATAGCTCTCCAAATTCTTTTCTGAGTGTTAGAGTATAAATTATCTATCCCTGTGATTCCTCAAATTATTTTTAGCTTTATGAAAATGAGATACCTTTATGAATATCTTTTTTAGATGTGCATAATGGAGTGCCATAAAAAACATAAAAGCAAACCATAATTATCAAACATATAGAAGGGAAATCTTGATATAACTAGAGAGGAGAAGTGTCTATCCAGAAAATTCAACCAAGAAGGAATAAAAAATGTATTAAGATCACAAAAAACAAGTGTTGGACTTCTTAATAATGTCAAATATGAGTAATAAATTAAACCTGCTACCATACTTAAGGTACATGAAATCACATTTCAGGTTGATAAATTGGGTTTAGAGATTAACTGAAGGCCAAACTGCCAACAAGCTTCAATAATTTTCAGGAGCTCTTACTAAAATGAGATATTTTAACGAAGGCTTTACAAATAAAACTTTCAAAGCTATTTAGACCACCCAAACCCATATAGATTTGACCATTTCACAGGGGTTCGCTGAGATTTTCATACTGAACAGCCCTAACAGAGCTGTACAAAAGGATCAGGAAACTTGTTGGAGCTTCTGGAGAAAACAAGCCCCAAAAGATGGAAGAATAGAAGGGGGATTTCCTGAGGTCTGAAAGTAGCTATTTTGGCTAGTTTTGGGATTTTTATTCAACTGGACATAGTAGAACCCAAGAAAAAGGTCCCACTTCATGGAATGAATGTTCTATACAGTTCTGTGAAAGTTATTATGTATTTTACGGGTGTTAAGACACTCAGAACCTATTCTTTTGCCCAAGTTTGGCCATTTCACAGGGTTTTCACTTGGTTTTGCATGGTAAAACACCCTAAATAAGATCTCCCACGGTTTCGGGGGGTTGTTCGCAGTATCTGGAGCGAACAACCCCCCGAAACCGTGGGAGAATACACCAGGGGGATTCCCCAGGGTCCAGAAAAGCTATATTTGACGGTTTTGCGGGGTTTTACTCACTTGAGCATAGTACAGCTCAAATAAAAAATACTTCATAGAGTACTGTGAGAAGTATTCTGTATTCAAATTACACTTATACTCAAAAAACCTATATTGTGGCACAAATCTGGCCATTTGATAGGGCTTTCAGGGTAAAGCCCCCAAAATAAGGTTGCGTATGGGTCTGGGGTTTTTTTCATAGTAGCTGTAGTCAACAAGCCCCCAACCCCATGGGAGAAAGAACTAGTGGTATGTCCCAGAGTCTAGAAAACCCATTTTTGACAGTTTTTGGGAGTTTTACTTGATTGGCCACAGTAAACCCCAAGAAAAATGGCTAATTTGTTGGAAAATATATATCCAAAGGTTCCTTGCCAATTATCCAATATTTGATAGACTTTTGGACACCATAACCCCTTTTGTGCCACCAAATCAGCCATTTCACAGGGTTTTCACCAAGATTTCAAAATTAACTTTTCCCAAATAAGCCTTGAAAAAGTCCAGGTATCTATTTCATTAGCTTGATAAAACAAGTCCCTAAAACCAGGGGATGGCCCTGGGTTCCAAGACTCTATGTTTGTCCATTTTTGAAGGGGGTTTAATTAATTGATAATATTAAACCTCCCAATATAAATGATTCATACAATTCTTTCAAGAGAATGCTGCTTTTGAGTGATTTTAAAAGCCCCAAAATATACTTAAAAGCACAAATCTGGGCAGTTAATGGGGTTTTCACTGATGTTTTAATAGTAAAACCCCTAAAAGAGGTCTTCTCTTCATTTATTGTGTTTTATTCCATTGTTTATGTTTCAATACTATTAGGTATTTCCAACAAAATAAATTTTGTCAAAATGTTTCTCAGTGAGTGATATTAACAAGTAAGCACTTCTATTTTTTAAACAAGCTTGATGATCCCATCAAAGAAAATAGTTTTAATAATAACTATTGAAATCAATTATAGATTCAAAGTATTGGGAATTTAAAGCATTATTTCATTGTATTAATTATGAATTTTCATTTCCAAAAGCTATAAAAATAAAATTAATATTTTACCTACAAGAATAAGGATTTATTTTGACATATTGAAGGAAAATGTTCAAAAAGGGCCTTTCAGGCTCAAGTCACATGTTTAATTGATTTTCCATATTTAAATAAATTTGTTGCTTTGGAGCTCATCTAAGGTATAGTTTCTGAATAATTTCATTTATTGTCAGTGTATAGCCTCATGAACTTTATCTTTTAGGGCAAGCTGCAAAAATAATTTGTAAAATAGTGCAGAAACATTTCTAAGCATCATTTGAGAAAATTAAGATAGCTAAAAAGGTATATTATAGGAGCAATTCAAGCAACAATATATCACTGGCTATCCAGTTACACAAAAAATGCCCTGGTGTATAGTACTTGGTGTCACAGGGGCTCTTCTAAGTGAAGAGGGCCTGGCACTCAGTAAACTGGGACTCACTTATGGAGGGCTCAGGATATGGTAAGAAATAATACACTTAAGAGTGTTAAGAGATGAATTACTAATAAAAGAAATATAAGAAAGCAGCAACAAAAGAATAAGAATAAGAAATAGAAGAGCCAACCACAAACAAGTCCAAGTCCACTGTTTCAACCTGTCAGAATGAAAATAGAAGGGTTTATAAGGATATGGCCACCCAGCTCATACTGTACAGGCAAAGAAAGAAAATGAAAAGACTAAATTAATATTAAATAAATATAATACCCAAAATAAGGATAAGAACATTCATAAAATAATAAATAAACTAAGTTAATTAACTGGGGAAAAGTCTCCAGGGGGGAGAAAGAGGGGCTGGTATATGTGAGAATCACCAGCCCTGATCCAGAGAGAGAATTTTCATCAGAGAATTGAATGATTGAATTGAGTCTGGCCAATACAGGTACTGTACAGTTGTACAGAACCTGTACAAGAGGTGTGGTGGAGTTGAGTGATCATACAGTTCCATAATGGGGTATCCAAACTTCATTGGGTGAATCCAACCTGTACAGATGTTGACAGGCTGTATTGAAGTGCCAAGCTGTATGCATGTTTCAGTGAGGAGTATTGCTGAAGCTGAATTCTGATGCAGATAGTGGATCTGCTGATTTGAGGTGTTTGAGTGGGTGTATGAATGAATACCCTTACCCCTGGTGAGTGGTTGTTACAGTATCCCCTTCTTGAGACTGGTGGGCTCCTGAAAACCATAATACCCTGCCACTGTTGAGTGGAATCTCAATATCCCCACATTTTTTTCAAAAAATTTATTTTTAATTTTCATTTCCTCTTGACCATTATCCTCAAAATACTTTTTGAATTGTTCCCTGTCAAATCAATTTGATTCCCCCCTTCTTTCAATTTGAGTAAGTATTCCACTTCAAATTATGCTTCTTTTCTTCTGATTCAATAAATCTTTTGTCCTTGGGTTGTATCCAAAATGATGGCCAATGAGCTCTTGTGCTCAAACACTGATTCCAAATGAGTATATGAATGTATACTTATTTGTCAAGGCCCAATTGAGAATGTCTTGAAATAGGTTTTCAAGGGGTCTTGTCCCCATTGGCCTTGGAAATGCCTCAATGTGCCTTGGCCCTTCCTATGGTGATTCTTGATGAATTCTAATTTTATGGCTCTTTGGTGATTTTGCTTGATTTTATGATATATGGCCATTTCTGGCCATTTTAATGTTTTGGGGTCCTACGGTCTGTGGGGGTTATTGGAGGCCCCCTGGGGACCCAGGGATTCCATGGGACTAAAAATGGCCCATGGTCCAAAATCTCACCTACATGGCCTGGACCCATTGAGGGGGTCCAGGACCATCAAGATCCTGGCCTCCCCAAAGCTGCAGGGGAGGCCCTGGGTGATGAATTTAGCCCCAAAGGGGTCTTGAATCCTCACCTTAGAGGCTTTGAGGGGGGGCATAAATGAGTTATGGCCCCATTTCCTTGAGGTCAAAAGGTTTTTTGATTTGGAGTGGACTGATTCTGACGTCTTGAATCTTCTGCTTGCATATGCTTCAGTTATGAGTTCCAAACTGACTGAACTCACTGAATCTTCTCCCTTTGCACCACCACCATCTGTTCTTTGTGGTTCTGGCCTCTTCAGTCGATTGTCTTCACCCTCCATGGCTTCTTCTGGTCACTTTGATCCTTCCCAAACGTATGATGGATACAGAGCAGTTGTAATTCTTGATCCTGCCTGTACTGAATGTTTGGCCAAGGGTAAGGATTGTTTTCAACACTACAATCCCCGATCTTCAAAGTGCCATTATTGCTTCATCGGAAAGAAACCATGTCATTGTACTGGGGTGCCATCTTCTAACGTCAGGAGGTATTTATGGAGTAGAAAAGACGGGCCTTTTGGGAAAGAGTTCCCAGTCTCTGAGGCACCTACTCCTGATGGAACTTCAGGATTTTCTCAATGTGAGTGATTTGCATATACTAATTGAAATTGGTACTGATATTTTGATGTAGTGACTGGTTCTAGGCAGAGGGATGTGGCCAGGTGGACTAATGTTGGAGGGCCAATTCCAGCTGGTGGTAGGCCAATATATTCCAGCTCAGAAGTCCCAATCTCCAGGATCAATACTGAAGGGGTAGTGAAAAGAATAAGAAGGATTTCTGATTCCCCAACTGATCCAGATGCTGAAGGTAGTGATGAGTTGGATGGTGAAGAAGTTGAAGTTGTTCCTCATTTGGTTGGCCATCCATCCAGCAATTCCTTTGCTCAGCCTCTTGCCAACGGATTCTAGAGCCAAGTGATTCCCAGTACCCCAGAACCTTCCAACCAGTTCTTGCTTCCATTCCTACTACAATTACTCCTTCTTCACCAAGTACTTTTAATGCCAGGCATTCCTTGAATCCAGAAGTGAGACCATCACCAAGCCAGCAACCCAGGAACTCACCCATAACAACCTCCCAGCAGCTCCAACCTATGGCCAGTTCCAGTAGAAGAAGAGATGGATTGTCTCCTTTTCCGTTTCCTGCCGCTCAAGTCTTTCAAAGAAGAGATTGTTGGCCTATCCAGATTACCAGAGAAGATCCAAAAATGGCAAGTGAAAACCAAGAAGCTGTGGCCAGATTATTCAGGAGAGCTGATAGAAATAGCAGGGAGGTGATTATGTATGCAAATGATAGAACTATTCTGGGTACTGCTTCAGAAGAGATGGCTGCGAAATTTGCCTGATATAAAGATTAATTGATAAATGACTTTCACAGAACCTTTGATGATTTAGGTAGAGATAGCTAGTTTCCTTATCCTTGTTTGTGTTTGGCTTGAATTCTATCCCCACTCTTATAAATATTAAAAAATGAAAAAATAATGGAACCTTCCAATACATGACTTGGGAGGGAATGCTGCTGCTTTGAAGAAATGGAAGAAAAAAAAATTATACAAGTAAAGAAAAAGAGAGTAGAGAAAAAGAAATAAAGAAATTCCTGATGGTTTGTCCTTCTTGTAGTGAGTTGCTTGATTTTGGCCAAGAATGTCTGAAAAATGAAAACCAAGCATTTGATGCTCACAGAGTGGCCAAGGTAATGTTTTACAAGAAGTAGAACCCTCAGGGATGCATAACAGGAGATGGAACTTACTTTCATAACTCCCACTCCCCACCAAGCACCATAACATGAAAAAATTTCCATAAATGACTTGAAGTAATGAATGTCTGTTTTTATGATGATTGGCATTAATTGTGATAATGATAAAGAGAAATAAAAGAAAGAAACATTTGGACATATCTTGATAGGGTCCAAATTGGAGGGTATTGATGTTGCATGCTTCCTGAATCTGTCCAAAGAATTGACAAGTGCTCACAAAGTGGCCAAGGTAATGCTTACAACAACATTTGGTTAGAATACCCCCTTAAAGGTGCATTCCAGGAGAAGAACTTACTTTCATAACTTCTTTTCCCCACCAGGCACCATAAATCAAACTCTTGAGGTATTTGGACCAGGCTTGTCTGGATACAAGGAATGGAAATCCTTGACAAGGTCTGGTGAGTTGATAAGGCTGGAAGCTGGCTCCCAAGTGGTTCTTTCTGGGTCTTCACTGAATCCTTTCCACTCTACAAGATACCATAATTTACCTCTCTTGAGTTTTGAGTCCAGAACCTGAGCCACTTCCCATTCCTCTTGCTCCTCCACTAAGACTGGTGGTGGTGGCAATTGATTTTGATTTGAGATAGTTGAATGCTTCACTGGTTTTAATAAGGACACATGGAATACAGGGTGAACTGAATTCCATTTCTGAGGCAATTTGAGGTGATATGCATGGCTGCCAATCTTCTTCAGAACTTCAAAAGGTCCAACCATCTTTCTGATAATTTCTTGGTGGTTCTTGTTGTCTTGATGTTCCTGGAAGCCAGCCATACTTTGTCCCCAGGTTGGAAATCAGGTGGAATTTCTCTATTTCTATCTGCATACTTTTTGAATCTCCTTATTGCTGACTCTAACTCTTCTTTGACAACTTGCTGTACTGATTGAAGTCTTGTTGATAACTTTCCAGCAGGTGAGTCTTGAGAAATATGGATTGAGTCAAAGCTGGGATTTCTTCCATAAATGGTGAAAAAAGGTGATTGCTTTGTTGATGAATTTTCTGCATTATTATAGGCAAATTCAGCCAGAGGGAGCCAGGTGTACCAGTCATCTTGATGATAGATGACATACATCCAAAGATACTGTTCTAGAATCTGATTTACCCTCTCTTTCTGTCCATCTGTTTCAGGGTGGAAAGCAGTTGAAAAATCTCTTGATATCTTGAGCTTCTGACACAATTGAGTCCAAAATGATGAAACAAATAAAGATCCTCTATCACTAATAATACTGACTGGAAGGCCATGCTTGGAAAATACATGGCTAATGAAGATTTGAGCTAAGTACAGGGCAGTGATTGTTCCATAAGCTCGAATGAAGATTGCCATTTTTGAGAATCTGTCCACAACTACTAAAATTGAATCAAAGTTATTTGACAGTGGCAATTGAGTGATAAAGTCAATTGATAATGAATTCCAAGGACCAGACAGAATTGAAAAAGGCTTGAGTAATCCAAACTTCTTGTGATGAATGTTCTTGTTTCTTGAACATTGCTGACATGAGGACACATAGTCCTTGATGAATTGATTCATGCCAGCCCAATGAGAATCCCTCTTGATGAGCTTGAGGGTCTTCTCCTGGCCAGGATTGCCAGCCAATGGTGAGTCATGACGCTTTTGAAGAATGTTGAGTTGAAGTTCTTCATTGCTTGGGATTACCACTCTATCTTTGAATAATAACAACTTGGCTTGAGGTTCAACAGAATAATCTGGAACTGATTCACTTATTTCTAGTTGCTTGAGTATTTCATTATAATCACTGTCTTGCCATACTTCTTTTTGAATATTGTCAACTAAATCTAAGAATATTTCAACCTTGATTGAGAAGAATCTTGACTCTTGAATTCCATCTTGCTTGGTTACTTGATGAAAATTTTGAGGAGTCTTGCTGATGAAGTCCACCCCCCTCTCTGGGTACATGTCATCCCGACATGACAAGGCATCTGGTAAAGTGGCAAGCCTGCCTGGGTGGTAAGTGATAGTGAAGTGAAATTCAGAAAGAAACTCAGCCCAACGGGCCTGAAAATGAGTAAGAACTTTTGAAGACATAAAATACTGCAGGGAAGAGTGGTCTGTCATGACCTCAAAAGAATTGGAAAGAGAGAGAAAAAATGCTCTCCAGCGCTTGAGAGCCCAAACTATGCCAAGAAGTTCCTTGTCATGAATATCATATTTCAGCTCATCTTGGAGAAGCTTGCAACTATCAAATGCAATGGGATGCTTTCCTGAGTCATTCACCTGGCTCAGTACAGCACCCAAGGCATAATCAGAAGCATAAGTCTCTATGATAGTAGGTAGAGAAGGATTGAAATGAGATAAGATAGGAGCAGTGGTGAAAGCTTCTTTTAGTACTTGAAAATGACTAAGAGCTTCCTCATTGAAGATAAAGGGAGAATCTGTTTTGAGAAGGGAAGTGAAAGAAGTTATCTTTTTAGAATAATTTTTTATTGTATGACAATAAAAATTGGCAAAGCCAAGAAAAGATTGAAGAGCCTTGATGCTTTTGGGCTGAGGCCAATTGAGGATTTGCTGAACCTTTGAAGAATCCATCTTGAGGCCATCACTTGAAACAACATAGCCCAAGTATTCCACACTTGAGGCATGTAATACACACTTGGAGGCTTTGGCAAACAGATTATTATCCCTCAGTCTTTGGAGGACAGAGGCCAAATGTTTGACATGTTCCTCCTCAGAACTGGAAAAGACCATAATATCATCTAGATAAACCACAACAAACACATCCAAAAAATCTGCAAATATATCATTCACAAGATTCTGGAAAGAAGCTGAAGCATTGGTAAGGCCAAATGGCATAACCAAATACTTGTAACTACCATATTTTGTTCTAAAGGCAGTTGAGTGCTCATCCCCCTCTTTTATTCTCAGGAGATTATATGCGCCACGCAGGTCTATCTTGGAGAAGATAGTGGAAACATTGAATATGGTAAGGAGCTGGTTCATAGGAGGAACAGGATACCTGTTCTTCCTAGTGACAGAATTGAGTTTGTGGTAGTCAACACACAAACAGAGACCTCCATCATTTTTCTTAACAAAAAGGACAGGTGCTCCTGTTGAAGAGGAGCTTGGCCTTATGAAACCTTTCTCTACATTCTCTGAAATGTAGGCTGGTAGTGTTTCTGACTCTTGGTTTGATAATGAGTAAATAACACCAATTGGAGGTGGAAGACCCTCCAATTTGATATGATGATCACAGGTGCGGTGTGGAGGAATTTTCTCTGCTTTCACCTTGGAGAATACATCCAAATATTGGTGATAAGCTGGAGGGACTAACTTCAACACAGTTTTAATTTCTTCTGGCTCTTCCTCCTCATCCCACTTCTCCTCCAGGGATTCATGAAAGGATAAGAGAGAAAGGTCCATATCCCCTTGAAAGAGAAGAAGTGAAGATATAGAAACATCTTCTCCAAAATCCTTCATCTCTTAATGGAAGTAATGACTGAGAGAATGATGGAAGGGATATGGACAGAAGAAGGAAGGGAAGGTGTCTTAAGTTCACCAACAAGAGCAACACTGTTGACAGCAGTGGAAAACTCATTACTAGTAAAAGGAATAATACCACTAGAATCATAGGTGATCAATCCATTTTTCCAATCAATAATGGGAGTGAAATGGTAAAAGAAAACCATAGCCCAATATCAGGTCTTCTCCCTTGGGTGAATCTATGATAAAGAAGTCCCATTCAAAGCTTGGAAAGGAAGGCAAGTCAACTACCCACTTGGTATAATGGGTGATGAACAAGGCAGGGGATTCATTAGAATCCTGAATGAAAAGAGGAATCTTTTCAGGGAGCTCTGAAATAGTCAACGAGTACTTGAGAACAAAATTCTTTGCAATAAAAGAGTTTGTAGCACCAGAATAAATGAGAATATTATAAATAATATCAGAGACAGAAGAGAAAATAAGAAACTCCAAGATTTCTTGACACTAGTATTGTGGGGTTTGACTATGAAACGATTAGTAAAAATGACTAATATTTTCCTTGTTGTACTGTGAATGTCCTTATAATTGAAATAAATAAGATAAAAATAATTATAATAATAAAGAATTAATATAATTATGGCGTAAAAATAATTATATTATTAAATAAATATAATAATATAATTTATATGATACAAAAATAATAGAATAAATAAATATATTAATATATTTAAAAGCACTTTATTATTGCTACCAACAAATAATAAAGGCGTAGAAAATTGTTTTTTATTAATAAAAAACAATTAATAACAATAATATTACTAAGATTAAAGTTATAAATTAATATAAATACTATTTATATTAATTTTAATATTATTAAAGTAATAATAGAGAAAAATTATTATAATAAGAGAAATAACCTACTTTTAATGCTTAATATAATAATTTTGAATAATTTTACACCAAAAAATGTAAATACAACTTATTTAAATTGTAGTTAAAATAAAATTTAAGAGAAATTACAATTTTTCTTGATTTTACGTGGAATAGAGGTTTTTAAGAGAAATTTAAACAAAACAATTAAATAATTGCAATAATCACGTGAGAGATGATGATTATAATAAGATTAACTTTGGTCTTTAATAATATAAAAGATTTATATATAAAGAATAAAGAAATTACCTTTTTATTTAATGATTTAATGTTTTGTAAGCATCTGAGGGGAAAACAGAGTAAAAAGAGCTCTATTTAAAGTAAATACCTCCCTCCTAGAGTCCAACAGGCTTCTAGTAGACGTTTACTGATTCTTTCTACTAGACTTGATCAATATTTTAAGGTTTGGTGATGATTACATCACGATCAAACCATCTTACCTCATAATTACGCCATTATTTAGAGTTATCACTGTAACTCTAAGTTCGATGACATCATAAGCTTGGAAGAAGCCTAAACTTCTTGGATTTTATGATTAATCATCATATTTTAATAGTATTTACCAGTTTTATCACTTATATGACTTTTAAACTTAAAATAAGATTACAGTGAGTGATCTTGAATGATCAAATTTAGGCTTAAACTTTGATCATTAATGAATTTTAAGTTATACACGCTACAGCTATTCTGAGAGTGGATTATGATAGCTTGGCATGTTGGCATTACACTTCCAAGAGAATTTCATTACATCATCAAAACTGTATTTTTGATGATTTTTTTGTAACTCATCTTTTCTGTCAAAATTTAATATTCTAAACTTCAAACCATGATTTCAAGGGGTTATACCTTGAATATTGTAATATAAAATACATCATTATTCACAAATGAACTAGTAGAATATAACTTTCTACTTTCTTTAAGTTTGGACCACTTTCACAACAAAGTGGCCAACAGCTCTATTGATTTTAATCAATAATCCCTTACAGGTTTTAACCTTGTTTATAAATTGTGAAATAAAGTTTATTTCTGGATTCCTACAGCAATTACGTGATGACTTTTTTTTTGGTTAATCATTCTATCATGCATATTTCAAAAGATATTAGCTAAAATCCTTGAATATATGCGTTGACTAAAAAAGTGCATATATTCAGCTTAACTCCTTAAGTATTGACTTTGGAGATTAGCTTGTTAACTTTTTTATGTGTGGATTTGTATGGCTAATCCAATGGTACCATTTATCTCACATGTTGTTTGATTGGTATTTGAAAGAATTAAGGATTTATGTTTTTTATAAGGTATTATTACTTATAAGTCATTAAATATTGACTTTACAGATATGCCATAAAAATGGTATATGTGTATTTTACCATGGGGAATCCAATGGTATAATTTAATTCCCATGTTTATTCATTGGCGTTTAAGTTGTACCAAGTTTTATGCCTATTTATGGCATTTTTGTAGCTTTAAGGTAATTATTTTTAATGGATAATTCTTTTAAATATTTCTTGTGACCTTTTTGGGTATGTGGTCATATCTCAAAGGTTCACAAGTATTCAGAGTGGACAATTGTTCTATTGAAGGAAATAAGTGAGAACCATTGAACACATCATGATACCCACTCAGGCTTTTCCCTGCTTGCTGGGGAAGCCTCTTGATGATGACCCAGGCTTGTTCTGAGGTCTCTTGAAGCATTTTTCAATTGAGTGCTTTCCCCCACAGTAAGTAAAGAACCCGTCTTTAATCCTCCTCTTCTTTTCAGAACAAATGAATTTATTGTCCTTATTGAGGAGAGCAGCATGGGGCTTGTCCTTTGAAGATCGAAATTGCTTGCCCTTCTTATTCTTCTTTTGGTGAGGCCTCTTTGAAGATGAGTTCTGAGGAGGCCTAGATTGATTGGACCCAGTAGCAGGAGGCTTCTTCTCTTGATTGCCACCCTTTTCTTTTTGCCTCTCATGATATCTTGTGTCTAATTCTAGAATGACATCCATAAGTTCTTGAAGAGTGTCAAAGGTTCCAGGGTGAGAAGCCAACTGATCCAATAATATTGATGCCAATCCTCTCCTGTAAACATGGATATAAGCTCTTTCCCCCCAATCTCCAATTCTTGACATGAAAATTCTGAAATCAGCAATGTACAAGGATACATGACCACTTTCCTTCATCCTCAAATTGTCCAACTCTTGTTCAGCTTTCCTGACTTCATTGGGGTCACCAAACAGAGTGAATAGTTGAGATTCAAATAATGGCCAATTATTGAGGAGACAAGAAGGGTCTTCATTGGAAATATTTGAGAGATAGGGTTCAATCCACTTTCCAGCTCTACCAGTGAGAAAAGAAGTTGAGTAAAGAGCTTTCTTCCTGTCAGAGAAGAAATTTTCTGGATAATTATGGAAGATTAATTGACAGGATTGGAGAAATCCTCTCAGTTTATGAGCTTGAGTACCATAAAAAGAATCAGGTGCCTTCATGGATTGACTCTTGAAAGAAGGGGCTTTGGAATTGTCCCTGGGGGTGACTGCTTAAGTGAGCTTCCCCATGAATTGAGTCATTTGCTCCATCATCTTGAGGAGACTTGGTTCAGTTTGAGAGATACGAGGTTGACTATAAAGGGCTAGATTAGAACCCTGTGGCACCTCTGGAGCATTTGCCAAGGCATCTTCCACTTCAGTCTCCCCAGAATCTTCCACCTCTTCATCTTTAACTTCCCCTAATCTTGCTCTTGCACCTTCAGACATGCCAGGGTAGCCACCCAAAAGTCCAGAGAAGGATCTTTATCTTCAAGATTTTATTCCACCTCTTCTTGAGGGTGCTGCTCCTTCCATTGGTGGTCCTCTGTCCAAGCTTGCACTCAGTTGATGAGCTGATGGTGTGCGGTCAAGAGGAGCCCTTGCTGTAGGAGTGAGAACAGCTGGAATTCTTTGGGATCTAGTGTTCTTGGCTGGTGGGCTATGCTGAACTGGAATTATGAACAGAAGTAGAATAAAAACTTGATGGTATTGAAAAACAGAGATCAAAGCTTGGCCAAATCAATCACAATAAAGGTCTTGATGAGTCTTGAGGAATCAATTCAAATCTTGAGGTGAAGTCAAATTTAAATCAATAATAAAATCAATTCAATCAATAATAAACAATTAGCTCAATTCAATATTGACAATCTTGAAGAATTCAATAAACAATCAGTCAATCAATCAATCAATTTCTCCAAGGTCAATTCAAGGTCTTGAGGAATCAATCAGTCAATCAATATCTTCAGGAATCAAAATCAAACAATAATCAATAGTCAATTCTTGAGGATAAATCAGTTATCTTGAGGAATTCAAAAGTCAATCAAATCAATCCAAATAAAATCCTGAATTGCTGAATCAATAACCCAAATGAATCCAAATAAATCAACCAATCAATAACTCCTGATAAAGCCTGAATAAATAAACAAAGAGACATTTGATTGAAATAAAATGAAGTGCAATGATATGGTAAGCAATGATTGAGAAAAAATAGAAAGAGTCAATTTTTATATGAATGAAATGAATGAGATGAAAATTGATGAGAGAAAAATCATAAGATCATTAAAGAGTCAGAATTGATGAATTAGAGAAATGAATATAAATGAATGAAAAGAAAGAATCAAATATGAGTTACTTAATTTAATGTCACAGGGGCTCTTCTAAGTGAAGAGGGCCTGGCACTCAGTAAACTGGGACTCACTTATGGAGGGCTCAGGATAGGGTAAGAAAGAATACACTTAAGAGTTTTAAGAGATGAATTACTAATAAAAGAAATATAAGAAAGCAGAAACAAAAGAATAAGAATAAGAAATAGAAGATCCAACCACAAACAAGTCCAAGTCCACTGTTTCAACCTGTCAGAATGAAAAGAGAAGGGTTAATAAGGATATGGCCACCCAACTCATACTGTACAGGCAAAGACTAAATTAATATTAAATAAATATAATACCCAAAATAAGGATAAGAATATTCATAAAATAATAAATAACTTATATTAATTAACTGGGGAAAAGTCCCCAGGGGGAGAAAGAGGGGCTGGTATATGTGAGAATCACCAGCCCTGATCCAGAGAGAGAATTTTCATGAGAGGATTGAATGATTAAATTGAGTCTGCCCAATACAGGTACTGTACAGCTGTAAAGAACCTGTATAAGAGATGTGGTGGAGCTGAGTGATCATACAGTTTCATAATGGTGTATCCAAACTGTATTGGGTGAATCCAACGTGTGCAGATGTTGACAGGCTGTATTGAAGTATCAAGCTGTATGCATGTTTCAGCAAGGAAGATTGCTGATGCAGATAGTGGATCTGATGATCTGAGGTGTTTGAGTGGGTGTATGAATGAATACCCTTACCCCTGATGAGTGGTTGTTACACTTGGTGGAATGGAAAGTTTTCAGTCAAGACCCAGAAAGATCCACTTGGAAACCAACCAAAAACCTCAAGAATTTCCCTGAATGTATCCATGATTTTCATTATTTATATCCTGACAAGCCAGGACCCAATTCCTCAAGAGCTTGATTATTTTATGGTTTTTGGTGAGGAGAAGAATTACCAAAAGTAAGTCCCACTCCTGGTATGCACCTTCAGAGGTATTCTACCCCTTCTTGTTGTAAGGATCACCTTGGCCACTCTGTGAGCACTTGTCAAATTTCTGGACACAGGCCTCTGGCCAATCTTGCAACACCAATTTCAATCCTTATAGCCATTTCCACATGGAAAAATGGACCATTCACTATTCATTTCACTTTCCAAGTTTTTTCAATTCAAATTCATCCCTTCAGAAAATGTTCATTATTTATGGCACTGGCAGGAGTGGTAACTACCAAAAGTAAGTTTTTAAGGTTTGTCTATGAAACTCTTGATAATGGTGACAATATCAAGAGTACTATGACTGTTCCCAGTAGAAAAATATAATATAACAAAATAGTATAACCGAAAATTAAATATAATTCTTAAAAAATAATCACATTAAAAAAATAAATTTAATTATTATTATATAACATAATCAAAAGATATTAATAATTATGATAAATTGCAATTACTCTATTATTGTTATAGTCACTGACTGTTATAGCAATAAGAAGTGTAAAGCTCTTAATGAGACAATTAAATGTGGAAAATATAAATATTTAACCACTTATAAATAATATAAATATTATTTATGAAAAGAAATTATAACACACACTGTGCAGATATAGTTCTTATAGAAAAATTCTATATAAAAAAACTAATAATAGTTAAAAAATCATAGAATTTTAGAGAAAAACCTACCTATAATATATACTTAATACAACAAGTTAAATACAACATTTATTATAAGTTAGAAAAATGCCAAAAATCAATATTTTGAAAGATAAAACAACTTTTTATAATAAAAAACATATGATTTGAGGAATTTTTAGAGGAATTTGTGGATTTTAAAAGATATTTTAAAGACAATAATTTTATAAAATTAAATATATTATTGGTAATTACAACATTAATCCGAATTCTATGATTTCAATTCTTCAATTTAAAATTAATAAAGAATAAAATAACTTAGGAATTACCTTAATAATAATATTTTATATGTAATAAAACTTTACCTGTTTGAATGTCTAATATGATTGGATTGGATTGAATTGATGGAAAAAAACAATGAAGAATAGACTATTTTTATGTCTGCAGAGAAACTCTCATGATTCATAATAGATATAGAGGGCGTTCTCAGGTCAAAACTGAAAAACCATGCTTAAAAATAAGGTAACTTATTTTTAATTCCAATTTAAAATTACTGGTGTTATTATCAGCTCCAAGTAATTCCATCCTCATTTAAGTTAATTATTTTAAAGTTTAATATAAAAAAAGCTTATTTATATTAAATTTAATTATATAAACAACTTAAAAATAAAGTTTCAAGCAAAAAGCTCTTAAACTCAATTTTTAAAGAAATCTTAATTTTCTCTAAGTATAATTAAAAGAGGAATTTTCCAGGCTAATTACCAATAAAAGCTGTTCATGAAGATACTTAATATTTATTGTATACACAAATAAAATTGAATTGTAAGCTGTGTAAAATTTTAAAGCAAATCCATTAAGATTTGGATTTTTGATGAATTTTTGAAGTTATTGCTAGTTTGCCAAGTAAAATAGCAATACACACTAAACCTTAACTTTTGATAAGGTTTCAATGCTTTTAGCTTTAGGGCTTTAGGCTTATTTAAGCTTTAATTTCAAGCTTGCACATTGGGATTTAACCTTTGGAAGCTTGAAGTTCCTATCCAAATTTGGATAAAAACAGTTTCAACTTTAAGTTTGGATCAAGGTCTAATATTAAAGTTTGAATAAGGTTGAAAATCCCCCAATACAGGTGGATAACCTTATAATTAATTGAGTCCTTGCAGCTCCAAAAAGCTGGGTACCCCAGCTCTGTTTGGTCTTTGTCCTTTGTCCCACCTTTTTGCGTGGCTTTTGCCCTTTTATTTATTTGAAGCCATACTATGGCCTTAAACACTTTTAAATTTAGCCCACGCAGGATTTACATACTGTATGGCAAATCCTTAGCCAATTCAGTAGATATAAACAACACCTCAATTTTAACTAAAATTTTGGTAAGCTTGCATAAAACTTATGCAACTTTAAATTTAAGCTTATTTAAGCTTGAACTTAACAATTTTATTTTTTTTTTAAAAAAGTTACATTAGTACTTTGAGATTCCTAAATATTCCAATAACTTAAGAAATAAATTTTTTTTGGGTGTAACACCCTATGGGTGTACCCTAGGTTATTTGTGGTGTAGACTCCAAAAATAACATAATAATTATAACTTTATTTATCCAAACAAAACTTATACTTTTTCTTTGGTTTTTTTATTTCAATTTAAACTGAAAAGTCTGCTCAAGACTAAATCAGCTGTATATCAAGTTATTTGTGGGCTTATGGGTATGTCATATATACCTCACAGGCTCAAAACGTTTCTCTCCTGGTGTGCACTTCCCTGAGGGGTCTACAATATTTCAAAAAATTTCCTTGGCCACTCTGTGAGCACTTGGAATCAAATCTTGTTTTCCAGGTCCTTGGCCAATTCAAATCATCTGTCCATTTCAGTGATCAAGATTGCAATTCCCCTCAAGATCTCATTTCTTTTTATTTCCTTTTATGTTTCTTTATATTTTTTCAAAATTTTCCTTCTTATAATTCTAGTTACAAAATCTTTACGTCAACACAATTCTTCAAAACTTCCAAAGCCAAATGTCACAAGAAGACCAAATAATCTTCCTGTCATATGCCAACCCTGTACCAGTCATAAAATTTCTTCTAAGATTCAATACCTCTGAAATCCCTATTTCCAATCCTTCTCAACAGCCTCAGAAGGCTTTTACCTTGGTTTGTTTCTTAGGGGATCAATATTCAAAGTGGGGGGATACTGTCACAACCATGTGTAATCACCCCCCAATGGGTGTTTACAGCAAATATAGCCTGACCCCATTTTATGGCCATTTGGTCATGTCATTGGTTTTATGGAAAATTGGACCATTTTTGAGTTTTATGGCCTTTGGGCCATATCACATTTCACTGGCCATTTATGGCCTCATGCCGTATCCTGGCACAATTGTCCCTTTTGGCCAATTCTCCATCTCACCAGCCCGCAGGCCAATACCTTTGTTTTGGGCCTGAGGGGTCCATCTAGACCCTCTAGCCATTACCAGAGCCTTTGGCCCAAACCCTTTTATTATGGGGTCTAAGGCCTAAATGGCCTTTTTGGGCCAATTAGGCCCCTTTTGGCCTAAATTAAATGAGGCCAAGGGGGAAATCCACCAGCCCCCAAGCCACAAGTGGGCCCACCTGAGCCAATTTTGTCCCCCAATCTCAATAAACCCAAAAATGGCCAAAAGGACCCCAGCAGCCACAAGCTGAGGTGCAGCAAGTTTTCCGCTCAATTCAGGGGAAGACCTCTCTTTCACCAATGTATTCCATACCAAAGGATCCAGGCGTAGTGCATATATGGTATAATATACCATTATGCACCAATTTTCCTCAGAAATCCAATGGTGATGTTTTCAGGACCATATTATGTCTTTTTGATTCAAGTCCCCAAATCCATCACCCATTTTGAAGGAAGTCCTTTCCCTCATTCAGTCTTGCAATCCCTGGTGGCTACCAGAAGACAATTCAAGGACCCCAACCACCTGGCCCTGCAGGATTTGGGTTTTATTTTCTTTTCAGGAATATTCCAAGGGTAATTTCCAGATGTTATCAATCATTCAATCAGTTTTCAAGGCATCCATTACTTCAGTATCCTTTGGACAACTCAATTGGTACATACAGGCTGTATTCAAGCAAGCTGTATGACAGGGCCAATTAATATCCCATTGTGGGAATTTAGTCACACAGCTCAATTCTCAAGATGGCAAGATCTGTATTGACCCAAAACAGTCAATACAGCTGGGTTATCAACCCTCCAGGATCAGTCTTCAGCTTTTCACATATACTGGCCACCTTTTCTTCCCTGAGGACCTTTTCCCCAGTTAATTAATATATTGGATTTATTTTGATCCTTATTTTCTTTTCTTTCATTAAATTAAATACTGATAATCTCAAGTCAGTCATTTGCACCTTATCTTCTTTGCCTGTCAGTGGATATTGGTGGTCATATACTTACTAATTCCATTGTTCTTTTTGGAAGGTTGAAACAGTGAATTGAGAATTCATTTGGTTTTCTCTTTGGATTTTGGTTTTATTTTATTATCTTTAGCCATTGGCTTCCTTCTTCTTTTATCTTTGGCATATTTGTACCTACTCTTATTCTTCTTTAAAGAAATATAATCCTTGTTATTTGTTTATCTTTTTAGAGCCCTCCAAGTGAGCTCTTGAGTCCTGAGTGCCAGGCCACTCTTGGTTTCCACTAGAGCCCCTGTGAAAGGTGGAAATATCCTTATTAACCCTTCTCTTTCCATTTTGACAGGTTGAAACAGTAGACTTGGACTTGTTTGTGGTTTTCTCTCTGATTTCTTACCCTTATTACTTTTTTCTGCTTTCTTATATTTCTTTATTCAGTAATTTAATCTTATTACACTCTTAAGTGTATTTTCCAATTACCATATCTTGAGCCCTCCATAAGTAAGTCCCAGTTTACTGAGTGTCAGGCCCTCTTCACTTAGAAGAGCCCCTGTGACATCATAACTCCAGACCTCCTTCATTCTCATAGTATTTAGGTCCTTCTGCTTTGTTTTGACTTTGATTATTCTCCCCTTCTTTGAAGTTTTCTCTTTTTTCTTCTGTGGTTTCTTTGTCCTTCTTCTCCTTCATTGTTATTAACTCAATTTGTCTTGAGTCCTCATGGCTCATTATAAGTGGGTGGTTTAGCTGTATGTCCTAAGAACTCACTGTAATTAAATAAACTTTCCTGCATCTTGAGATTCAGCTGAAATTGGATTTTTTTTATTTTGGAAAATTTCAGGAGTCCATAAAAATTTCTCCATTTTTGGTGTTTTCTGGGGCTGTTGGCCAATTTGGCCAAGATGCACAAATGTGTCATTATGCATGAAATTGCAAATTTCAATGAAATTTTGATTTAAATGAGTGAATTGACAATTTTGAAGTTTTTGAAGAAGAATTAGCCAGAAATGCTCAAATGCATCATTATGCCTGAAATTGCATATTTTTATCACTGCTTGAATAAAATGAATATTTCGAAGAAGAGAGCCAAAATGCGCAAACACACCATATAACCTATTTTTTGACTTTTGCAGATGATTCAAAAATGAAATGAAGTGATTATGCACAAATGCATAAAAATGGGCAATTTGGCCAATGAAACAGTTTTCTTGATATTTCTTCTATTTTCTTGTGCTTCACCCTATTCTTGAAGTTATAATTTCCATAAATGACTTTCTGACTTGGATTTGTCCATAATTTGCTTAGTCTTGGCTTTGAATTTCAACTTTGAAGATTGCTTCAAAGCCAACTTCCATATGTGACTCAAATAACTATGATTCCCCACCTTCTGTATTTTATGGTCCTGGTGTCTTGATAAAATGAGGGAGCTTTCTGAAGAGAGTATGTGTGAGCCTTAGAGGTATTTTCAGATACCCAAAAGACCACAAATAATAAAATAAGATGAAATTATAAATAAAATAAATTTATTTCTATTATCAAAACAAAAATTAAAATTAAAAATATGAATTTATACACAAAAGATGAAAATTTAATTATAATTTAAAAATAAAATTACATTGAATTTTAAATTTGTGAAAACACATTTTTACTTGAAAGAATTAAGTAAAAATAAATTTTCAACAAAAATACTAAAATTAAAATAATTTTTAAAAAAATATAAATAAAGATTATCATAACTTTTTATCCTACAAATAAAAATAAGAAAATTATTTCACCATTGGACTCCTCATAAAAAATAAGGTGGGGTCACCTCTGGGTAAAAATTCTGTAACTAAACTCTAGATAAGCTGCTTAAATTAAGTTTTTCATATTTTCTGTAAAAAAGTTGAAAATCCTCAAAACCTTAATGTAATTCAAATCACATGCAGTGCTAAACATCAGTTTTTGTGTTAAAATTGAGGTGTTGTGTGTAGCTTAGAAGCTATGAGGAATTTAAGTATCTTCGATTAAAATGTCAAGATGTGCATGTGTATTACATAAGTGAACTTTAATTTACATATGAGGTGTCAATTATTACAGTTGTTTACTGTAAAAACTCAGTTAAACTACATATGCAAATTATAAGTATAATACATGATGAGTAATTAAAGACAAAATAAATTGGAAAGATTCATTCTGGGGGGGAAAGAAATCTTGGCTCCAAGGGGGAGCCAGACCCCCAAATTCCTTGCTGACAGGCATGAGATTTCAAAATCCACACAAAATTTCATCATTTTTGGCTTGGAATTGAGTCACGGGGTCTGTGTCTCAATTGATGATGAGGTTTTGATAACAACCAGGGCAGTTTTAACTGTTATAAAGAGGGTAAAACTACCCTTAATTTGAAAAAAACATTTCAAAAAGGTTTTCACTGGGTTTGATGTCTCTTACACACATTCTGACATGTTTTGAAGGGTTAAACCCAGGTATTACTATAGAAATGGCTGCTTTTAGGGTCCAAAATGGCTAAAATAAGCCCATTTTTGGTCTGAACCAGGGTTCAATGATGCCATAATTGGCTTTTCTGTTACAAGAGTGTTTTCCACGACTGACAAGAGTAAATTTTACTTTTGGAGTAAGGGAATTGGTGGCTATAAAAGAATTCCTTATTTGCCCCACTTTTCTCTTCATGTTAGAATATTTTCCTTTTATAATTAGTTTAAACACTGTTCAACCAATCAATAAAATATTCCAACCACCATTTTTAAGTCATTTTGAACCTTTCAGACATTTGAAAAACTGTTATAATCATTGTTTGTAACTATTATAATCATTTTTACCCTTGAACCACCCCATAAGTGAATTAAAGCATCTTTCATCACTGTCAACTTTGTCCCTTTGTTTCCAAATTCACTCTGATCACTTTTGGGCGTGTTTAATCTTTAATAATTTTCTGAAAGACTCTGTTCTTATATTAATTACCTGCAGTCCTTTGCTCAATTACTTCCAATTGAAATTGCTCTTGAAGAAATTGCTTTTGTGGCCTTAAATATCTCTTGTAGAGTATGTTTGGATAAATGTTTATTGTTGGTAAAACAATAAATATTTATAATATTATTTTTTATACTAATAAAGTTGAAAACAATAAAATTGGTGAGTTCTCCTATAAAAATCCTATTTCATACTATTTTTGATCAATTTTTGAAGACAGGAAAAGTACTTGATTTTTAATCAAAGTTTTGTATCCACACCTTAAATTTGGGGGCCCAGCCGTGATATTTTACTATTTTCAAATCCCTTTTCTTATATTGAAAAATTTAAAAAACCCAGAAAAAATATGTATAATTCAAAAATCTCATAAAAAATAAAACTTTTCATATTATAACTGAGGCTTTATTTTTCATTTCTCTTTTGAAAAAATCCTTTTTTTACTGAAATAATTTCTTTTTTCATTAATTTTAGTGTCTGAAAACGTGGTCAGACCAGGAAATATTGAAACCACATCAACAGCTACTATCTGTAACAACCACTAGTCAGGGGTAAGGGTATTCAATCTTACACCCACTCAAACACCTCAAATCAGCAATCTTCCTTGCCAAAACATGCATACAGTCTGGTGCATCAATACAGCCTGTCAATACTTGTGCAGGTTGGAATTACCCAATAACGTTTGGATAAATCATCCTGAAACTGTATGATCACTCAACACTACCACTCCTCCTGTACAGGACCTGTATTGGCAAGATTCAATTCAATCATCAATCCATCACATGAAAACTCTCTGTCTGGATCAGGGCTGGTGATTCTCACATATACCAGCCCCTCTTTCTCTCCCCTGGGGACTTTTCCCCAATTAATTAATTTAGTTGATTTATTCTTTTATGAATATTTTTACTCTTATTTTGGGTATTATATTTATTTGGTATTGAGTTACTCTTTGCATTTCTTTTCACCTTTTCAGTATGAGGTGTGGTGGCCATATCCTTATTAACCCTCCTCTTTCCTTGTGACAGGTTGAAACAGTGGACTTGGACTTGTTTGTGATTGACTATTTTACTTCTTACTCTTATCCTTTGTTGCTTCTTTTTCTTATATTAGCATTTCTTAGCAATCTTACTCTCATTACACTCTTAAGTGTTTTCCCTTATCTTATCCTTGAGCCCTCTGCAGTGAGTCCCAGGCCCTCTTCACTTAGAAGAGCCCCTGTAACACTAGCATTATTCCTGCCAGTAATGCCAATTCCGACTATAATAGCAGAGTTATTATAGCTCAGAAGAATGAACCAGAGCCAATTTCTTCTGAATTAATTAACTTGGACAGACATAATACCCTTCATGTGAGCCTTGAGGTATATTTTACATACCCAAATAGGCCACAATTATCTCAAAAAGAAATTTTGAATTATGCACAACTCATAAGTCATGCATATATCCAAAATTCATCATTTTCAATTTCAGAAAAGATGAATAACTTTTTATTGAGTAAGTAAATCCATGGATTTAAGACCAGATTTGGATTCTACACAAAAATTCACCTAGGGTAGCTCCATAGAGTGAATAAGCTCAATTTAAGTATTTGAGGTGGTAAAATGGAAAATACTTCAATACCACATCATTAATACCACATAAAAGATCCGTGAAAATTTTTGTTTTTCTTGATTTTTAGCCAAAATAATGGGAAAGTGAGAAATCCCATGTTACATATACACTAAGAATAGTGTTATGCATGTTTTGAGCACTTAATATCATGGTATTCTTACATGGACTTTTGGTACACCCATAGTGGATATCTCACTTTAAGCTTAAATTACTATTTTGACGTAAAAAATAGGCAAGGGGGACAAAAGACATCAAAGAGAGCCAGGGTACCCAACTTCTGAGGCCTCAGAGGCGTGGATAGCTCCAGAGCATGGATCCATGGCTCATCTTTGCCTGATTGGTAAACTAAAACTCTTTGGGAACTTGGTTACCAAGTTACAACTACTGTAAAACACCAGAAAATAGCAAATAACCTGCTATTTTGACGTGCCAAGGAGGTAATGAGCTACTTACACTCCTGTAACCATGTCAATTACTAATGACTTTCCATGGATAAACCCCAAAAGAGTAATTAAAACCCTTTTGCGACCCTTATTCATTGATTTACCTCATAGCAACCAGCAAAACACTGCTATTTGCAATTCTACGTAGAAATAAGGTAAAAACTTCAAAAATTCATTAAAAAGACAATTCTTAATGAATCCTTCTGAAACTTTCAGGACTAAAGGAGAACTGTATTATTTATGGTACAACCAAAAAGAATTACAGTTTTACTAGTAAAATTAAAAGTTTTACTTACAGTCCATTTTTGGTTATTCTACGTGAAACACTGAATCTTCAAAAATTCACAGTAATTACAACCTGTGATGAAATTGGTAATAAAATTGATAACTTTGAGAAATCAATGATTATTTTAGAATAAAAGAAGATTTACAAGTGTTACTCCTTTTATTCTTAACCATATTGGGGTTGGTAGTCACGTAAAAGCATCAATTAAGTAATTATGATAATCTTATGTGACAACTGATGATGCAATCAATAATCCAAAAAGGTTTATTGTTTTCTCACTCACTGGTTTTTCAGTTTGCTCCATGGCACGCCTCTGTGAGCTGTTGTTGACTTAAAAGAGGCCTCCTCTTGCTGTTTTTTCCAAGAATCATCTTATCAATTTATTAAATCTTTATTACCAACAAGTAAGTATTAGTTCAACTATTCTTAAGTGTTTTAAATCTTTCAGAATCAATCAGAAAGACGTGAAATCATAGAATCCAACTATATATTGTTGTAATATTGTTATAAATCCTTTTGATCCCTCAAATCCACAATTCCACGTCAAATTTCTCTGCTTTTATCTATCAATAAGTTCTTTGGAGTATTAGTGAGTCATTTATCTTTAATTCTTAAAGTTTTTCTCTAGTAATAGTTTTCTTCCAGAATTATCTTTATAATTATTCTTGTAAAAGATAATTATATATTAAAATAATTTTATTATTTTAATAAAAGAAGTTTTTATTATTAAATTCTTCTTGTAATTGATTCTTGTAGACAATTACTGCTCACTGTTATAATCACTAGTAGTGTATAACACGTGAAAGAAATAATTTTATAATTATTTAATTGTGGTTATAATAATTTTTATTATTATATTTCATAAGAACAGACATAGTACTGTTGATTAATATTAATATTATCATCAGTTTCATAGTCACATCTTACACTTCAAAAGGCAAAGAATTTACCCAATAGTAAGTTTTTTGACATAAAATTACTATTTTTATACTTTTAATCATAAAATATGCCTTTGACTAGATCAGGAGACAGCTATAACCCCTCAAGCAGCTCTCAAAAAGGTTATGGAAGTGATTATGGCAGAAGCCAATCAGCTACAGAACAACAAGGGTAAGTAAATGGATCCCAGACTGACAAATTATGCCATTCTGAAGCTGATAATACTGTTTTACCTTCAAACAGAGCTGACACTGCCACAAGAAGCTTCAGTGGATATATAAAATGCCAGCCAGAAGGCCTACAACAATGCATTGCAGCACAAAGAGTACCAGATTCTTACAGATCTGTGGAAAAACTGCATTAATTCTTAACTGACTGTGAGAAAATTCCTGGGCCATCCCAACTGTGAGCCTTTGAGATATGACCACATACCCAATAAGTTCACAAGAAAGACTCAGAATAATTATACCTTTAAGATAATTATACTAAAATTACTTAGAATAATTATACATTAAAAATAATTACTTTAAAAATACAAAAATACCATAAATTGGTACAAAAATTGGTTTAACTTAAAAACCAATGCATCAACATGTGAAATAAATTATACCATTGGATTTCCTATGGTAAAATACACATATACCATTTTTATGGCATATCTGTAAAGTCAATATTTAATGAGTTATAAGGAATAATACCTTATAAAAACCATAAATCCTTATTTATTGCAAGAACCAATGTAACAACATGTGTAATAAGTTGTACCATTAAATTCCCCATGAAAATTAACACATAAAACAATTAATGAGCTAATTTCCAAAGCTAATACTTAAGGAATTAACCTGAATATATGCACTTTTTTGGTCAATGCATATATTCAAGGATCATAGCTAATATCTCTTAAACTATACAAGATAGAGTAATGAACCAAAAAATAAAGTTACCACGTAATTACTTTAAGAACACAGATATAAGCTTTATTTCACAAATTATAATCAAGGTTAAAACCTATGATGAAATATTGATAAAAATCAACAGAGCTGTTGACCACTTTGTTGTGAAAGTGGTCCAAACTTAAAAAAAAGTCCACAGTTAGATTCTACTAGTTCATTCGTGAAGAATGATGTAATTTTTATTATTAAATTCAGGGTACAACCCCTTGAAATCATAGTTTGAAGTTTAAAATATTGAATTTCAACAGAAAAGATGAGTTACAAGAAAAATCATCAAAATTAGAGTTTTGATGATGTAATGAAAAGCTCTTGGAAGCATAATAAGGTTATGTCAGGCTATCAGAATTCACTCTCTGAATTGCTGTAGCGTGTAAAAATTAAAAGTTTTTAAAGATCAAAGTTTGAGCTTAAATTGAGCAGCTATGATCACCTACTGTAACCTTAAATTAAGTTTAACAGTCATATTGTGGTATACCATGACAGTTCAGCTGAATAAATTTTTTATTTTTATGGTAATTATTTATATAAAAGAGGATATCAATAGTATGAAATCACCTTTGGGGAAAAGTAACAGTAAAATAAACATGGAATAACACAAATGATATATTCATTAAGGAAAATTGACCACAGGTTTTCTCTTCCAGTGTCACCCCACTGCACTATCCAACACATAATTGTGATGGACAGTACCCAAATCAAAGACATTTTTCAATTTTCTCTGTATATAATTCTTTTTAATATATTTTTTTTAATATGCTTAAATATAAGCAATTGGGTTATTAATATAATCAGAGTCACAATGAGGATGCCAATTAATAAAGAGCAGAGTTGTAGGCATCATAGGGGACATAGAAGATTCAAGGTGTGGAACAAAACACTTTTGAAGTATCAATTTGGGAAATTTCATGTATTTTTGCTGTTATGAACCACCCAAAGAGGGGATAAGCATCATTGAGTTCCTTTAGATAATTAAATGATTAATTTTTGAAGACTGAAATAATTTATTGCTGAATTGGAAAGGCCATATTACATCAACTTTTCTGTTAATGTAAACCCCAAATTTTCTCATTGAAGCTGCAGAAATGAAGAGTGGAACTGGATGTTGGAAGGGATATGGTATGTATTAGTTTTTTTATTTTATTTTTATCTATTAGTCTTGCATAGTGCTCCTCTTGTAAGGAGATTATGCAAGGCTAGTAAGTTTGAAAAATATTTTTGAAGAGAAAAGGAATGGGACATGTGATGTGGTCACTATTTTGAGAATCTCAGAAATGGCCAACTGGCAGAGTTGGTAAGGAGGATCTCTGAAGCTGAGATCTGGAAATGTTATGGGTTCAAGCCACAGTGGCAACATTCTAAAAATTGGGAATTTTAGGAAAATGAAACTTCTGGAAGTTTTAAGAAGTTTCAGGAAGTTTCAGGAAGTTTTAAGAAGATTTAAGAAGATTTAAGAAGATTTAGGAAGTTTTGGGAAGATTTAAGAAGAATTAGGAATTTTCAGGAAGAATACAGGTAATACAGGTAATATAGGTCAATGAGTAATACAGGAAGCCAGAAAACTATGATACAGGAAAATCAGCTGACAGATTAGTAATCAATTGAGTAATACATGGAGATAAGGGTTCCAGGGCCAGAAATTAAGGTTTAACTGTATTACACAGCCACATGTCACATGTGAATAGGAGATGTAAGAATGAATGGATCTGATTGGTCAGAAACACGTCACGTCATTAGGAAAAGTCAAGTGAAGTAATCTGATTGGTCAGAAATCCAGACTCGTGTCACGTCACAACACATTGCACTTAAAATCCACAATTAAAGTTTGCACAGCTTTGCACAGCCACCAGGGGCTGAAAATTTCTAAGTCCCCTCTTTTTTGCACTCCTATGGAGGGCCCCACGGATATAAATAGAGGCCCTCTCTCCCACTTTTTCCCTTTTCGCCATCTAGAAATTGTAAATTCAATTTATTTTTTCTGATCCCTCTTCTAGGAGGTATACTAGAAATTTTGATAAATTAAGCCTAGTAACTGAGGTTCGTTGTTGACATAGATCAAGAGAACCAATAGTGTGAAAAGACTTTAATTCATCCCTTACTAGCAGGTAGACTAGTGCCTTATTTAATTAGGATCTTAAAGCTTGAAGCTCATGAGCAAGGCGTCTCTGGAGTTTAGTGTTTAAATCCTTAAAAGTAATTTTTAGAGAGTTTTAAAATAAAACCATCAAACCAAAGTAATTTTGTAGGTTTTAAAATAAAACCTAACCATTATAATTAGTTTTGGGCTAGTTTTTGTTGAAAACTTCCTCAAAGAGAGTAATTTTGCTTGTTTTAAAACAAAACCTGCACAACTAAAGTAATTTTACTACTTTTAAAATAAAAGTGGATTTGTATTTATTGGGTAATCCCTAATAAATTATCCTCAAGGAACAAAATAAAATTAAATACATTAGTGTTTAGTTCAAATTAATATTGAAACTATAACAACTAGATATTATTATTATCAGAAAACCAGAAGAGATCATTTAAGCTATTATTAAATCAACACCAAACATAACATTAAACTACCCATATTATACTATATCATTCACAAGTATTAGAGTATTATCCCATCCATCACATCAAAAAGGCTTGAAATATATTTTTATCCCTTTCAAGTTTATTATTTCAGATAATTGAAGATTGTTGTTATCCTAGATATTAGTTTCTATATCTATTAAATAATTATCAAGAAAAGAATATTTTGTGGTTTTGTATTAGAAGAAAGTGTTTCCTATTATTTTTTTATTTATTTTGGTTATTATATTATTTTTATATATTGTTGTACTATCATCTGGTGGAATCCACTCAGCCTGCTGAAAGTTTTAAAAAGAATTTATTTGTTAAGGTTTTAAATAACCATCGTTTTGAGTAGAGCAAAGTCTGATTAGAGATTGTTGAGTCTAATATTTTCTGATCAAGCCACTATCAATAATAAAATTGATTTGGTGAACTCAGTAAAGATAACTTAGCATATTAGGAAGGGCAGTCTAGATTATTCTAGCACACGAGCAGAGAAAGGGTTACAAGTCTCAAACAGCAATTCAAAACTGTTTTCTTGTAATTTCCCCTTCCAGGTGCTGCCTCATTTTATCCCACACGCAGAGGAGTTCCCACATCTGGTGTCCCAACAGTGGCATGTCAGATTGGAATACCCTTAGCATCTCTTCAGCTTGATCTCAAAACAATAAAATTAACAAAATAAATATCTTTTAAAAACTGGGATAAACCAATCAAAAATCATCATATCATAATTCACCATCATCTCATCAATCATCATCATCCTCATATCATTATTATTATCCACTTAAAAACTCAACACCATCAGCACAAGAATCTCAAGGAGAACATAGTGATCTTATCCCAACACCAAGAACAGGAGAAAAGGAAAAGGAGAAAATAAGGAGGTTCTTCCTCAATCTCATTCAAGAATCAAGAAAAGGAATAAATACATCAATGGAGTTAGGAGGGAGTAGCTATAAAGTAGAGACCATGGATCAGTCCACATCAAAATTACCACCATTACCTGAGGATACTGTAGAAGGACAGTATGAGGAGGAAAGTGAAGAAGAAGATCAGAGTGAATATCTCATGAGGCATTTCAAAGAGACACAAGAGCAAATGGCACAGAATTTGCAGGATACTATCAATAATCTAAGTAAAAAGAAGGGAAAGAGAAGAGAATCAACATCATATACACCAGGGGCTAGCCCTAATGAATCCAGCTTACCTAGACATGTTAGACCAGAAGAATCACCAATATCACCAACACCTGGACCTAGAGCAACATCTACTCCAGCAACAGAGTCAAGACCATCAAATATCCCAAGGAGAGTTTTTGTTTCTACACCAACAAATCCAAGTCCACTACAACAAGAGATCCCAAGGAAAGAAAGATCAGTAGTAAAAATTAAAGCAAAGAATTACAACCTCAATTTCAATGGTGAAGAAGTTGAAAAATTTATCAAGAAGATTGAAAGAATAGCCCAAATTGAAGGTGCAACAGAGGAAGATCTGGCAATGCAGATGGCCTTTTGGACAACAGATTCCAAAATTAGTGATGCAATAGAAGCTATGCCAGGATGTGAAGAAGGAAATTGGACGCAGCTTAAAAAGGACCTTATAACAAAATGGGGGAGAGTTGAACCTGAAAGAAGATATAGAAAGGATTCCCTTGTACAGCTATTCAATGAAACACAGGATGAATGTGGAATCAGTAATCTTGCACAGTATAAGAGATTTATGGGAGAATATGAGACAATTATTACTTACCTTTTAAGATATAAATATATTCCTCAAGATAATATGTTTCATGAGGATCTGTTTGACTGTCTCTCTGCAGACATAAAAGGAGCTATCAGTAAAGAAATGATAAAGGAAAATGTCATGGTTAGAGCAGAAGATGGAGGATACCTCATACCACCAATGAAGATCTTGAAGAAGTACATTGAACAGGAATTGGAAGCAAGAGTATTAGTCACCAAAAGACTTTCACCCTCAAGGATAGCTGAAAAGAAAGAATTAAAGAATAAGGAAAGGAGAGTTCAATTCAAGGAAGAGGTATTTCCAGGAATGCAAGAAGCTCTTAAGAAAATGAAAGAACTTACAAAAACCCTAAAAGAACAAAAGGAAGTAGTCAAGGAGGAGGCACCTGCTGAAAATGAAGATGTAAAACAGTTCATGGATCAATTGAATGAATTAACTAATGTGGCTACACCCCAAAAGAAAATAATTAATAACCCTCAGTCAAACAATCAAGGATTTAGATCAAGAGATAATTTTTCTCCACCACCAAACAGAAGTGTACCCTATGTTCCAGCACAGAATGTACCAAAGTTTTCTGTTAAATGTTACTATTGCATGGAAGAAGGTCATTCAGTTGGAAGATGTAGTGAACTAGTGGAAAATCAAAACAAGAAATGGGTTATCAGACAAGGTTTCAATTATTTATATCCCAATTGGGAAAGGGTCCCCAATGATGGAAAATTTCCACCAAAATATTTAGTCAGAGAATTTCAGAAGGAACAAGAGGAACTCAAAAGAAAGTTAGAGGAAAAGACCAAAGAGGAAGAACAAAAGAAAAAGGAAAAATCAACTGCCTTTATATCAATGGATAATTGGGGTGATTGGGAACCACCATGCATTTCAACAGGATTAGAAGAACCTTTTGGGTATGCTTATGGTTTGAGGAACACAAAGCAAAGGATTGAAAATCAAGAGAAATCTAAAGCTCAACCCCTTCCCTCAAAAGAGACTATTCAACCCAAAGACACAATAAAAAAGAAGACAAGTATTCCTGGTGGATTCATTGAAGAAGAAGAAGCTGATGAAGAAAAGGTCATAATACCTACAAAATATAAATCATCAAAACCACAAGAGGTTGTTAAACCACCAGAACCAACCAAACCAAACCCTAATACATCAGCAAAGGAGAAGGATACTGATAAGAAAGCACTAATAAAAGTACGAAAGATGGAAGTAAATAAAAATACTTTGATTGAAGAAGAAGGATCAATAATTGAAAAAGTCATGAAGAAGGTCATGGATCAGAAAATCAACCTCACCTTAGAAGAAATAGTCACAATCTCACCCAAGTTTATGCAAGAATTGAAATTTCTCTCAGATAAAGAAAGGAAATACTTAATGTCTCTTAAATCAATTAATACTCAGGAGCAAACAACCACTGAAGAAATAACCATTCAAGAAAAAATGTATTACTCTTGTCCCCTTGGAATGATTGAGGTATCAGTTGGGCAAGAAGGACATATAGTAAAAGCATTAGTAGATACTGGAGCTGAACTCAGTATAATACCAGAAGTGGAATCCATTAAAGCAAGATTACCAATGAGGGTTCTGAACATGAGGCTTAGAGGTATTGGAGGACACAGCACAGCAATTGTGGGATTATCAGAAAATACCTTACTAGTATTACCATCTGGAGATGAAAGAAGAATTCACTTCTTTGTAGCCAGGGGTGCTGTTCACACAGTTATTGGAAGACCATTCCTTGCTGACAATGGTATTAGACTTGAACACTTTCAACAACAAGGTGAAATTCTGAGTTACAAAGAGTCTGATGGAAGAAGATTGTGTATACCAATATGTACACCTGAATCAAAAGGATGGCACACAGGACCACCCAGAGGAATTGAGTTGTGTAATTCTACTAAAATTGAAGAATGGAAGATAAATAATATAAGCAGAATTAGAAGATTTGAAGAGTTAACTCAAGGAAATTCAAGAAGAAAAGAAAATCAAGTGCCTATAAAACAAAATCCAGAAATTCATCTCAAGAATTCCAAAGCTGAAGTAACTAGCAATGAATTGAAAATTAGCACAAACAATAATGTAAACCCTATTTACCCTCAAACACTTGAGAATACTTATAGCTCTAACATGGAAGCTTCTACTCAAGTGGAACTAGTACAAAAGAAAGGCTTTCAGCCAAAACAGCTAGTTAATAGTTTCTCACCTGTGTGTGGTAAAAATGGTTTTAATTTTAATAAGAAACTGAATCCTGTTTCTGAATTCTACAAACCATATGTAGAAGCTATATTTTCAAAACAAAAGCATAGCATTTCACCCATGGATTTGTTGAGAGTGACATCTGGTGCTTCAATAAAATTTACACAAAATTTGTTCAATAAATTCAAAAACAAGAGGATGCAAGAAAAGCTCAAGGAAGATTCACCAGTTGAAAATCAAAATCAGAATAATGAACAAATAAATTCAGACTTATCTTATAATAACCTCATTCAAGAAGAAAGTCATCAAATAGACAATACTCCTATTAATCCAAGCCTTGAAGAGCATACACTAAATATAAAAAATTCCAATCCCATTGAAAATGAATCTTCACCCCAGGAGGAACAAAACACAGAAACAAATTATCAGTCATGCAGTAAGGTCAATTACCTTAGTATTAAAGAAGATAAAATTGAAGGAAAAGATGAACATAGAGAATTGAACACCAATAATGAAGATGTAACTCAGTTTGAGGAATTCAACTCACCAATTTATGTTAGAGTGGGATGGGAGTAATATCCTGTTATGGCAATTATGAACCCAAGCCTAGAAGAAAATATTTTGCCATTGAAAATTGGATTATGTATTGGAATGAAGCCCAAGAAGAAAAATAAAACAAAAAATAAAATTTTAATGAAAAAAGTACAGATTGTGATGCCAACTGATGAAACCATTTACTTACCATTTACAGTTTAAGGATCATTAAACCACCTAATTTTGGGAAAGAAATTTTGTCATTACTTTTCTGTTGTAAAGAGTATTCATATGTCATCAATAGAAGTTGAAGAAAGTGAAAATTTACAAGATATTGGGACAGAAGGAGAAGAAGAAATGAAGCAAAAGGGAGAATTTTACCACTCAAAAGAAGAAGAGGAGGGGGAAAACAGTCTTAGTACCTTCAAAGTAAACACCTTCCATTCAGAGGGAATTTATGATATGGAACACACTCATAAAGTTAATGAAGACTCTTCAGAAGAAAATCAAGAATTATTCAACATCAGGCAATCAAAAGCATTCAATCTGTTTGAGAGGGACAAGAAACCAATTCAGGAGACATTAGCATCTGAAGAAGAAGAAATCCAAGCTCTTCTGGAAGAAATATTCAAAGTAAACCCTTGGGATAATGAACTATTGTCCCAACCTCAAGCATCAAGCACACATCAGGAGATTTCTCCTCTCTTTATCCAAGAATTCAAGAAAGATTGGAATATGAACCCTCAAAATCCCCACTTGCACAGAAGAATTCATGAACCCTCAAATTATGAAGTCAAATTCTCAAAAGAAATGGACAAAAAGCCATTTGAAGGAATTTTGAAGAAAGAAGATGATGAAAACCAACCTTCAGCTAATTTTGAGCAAACATGCCAAGACCAGTTAACCTCTGAAGAAAAAGAAATTTTAAAACTGTATGATGCATTCTTTAATATTAACAACCAACAAATTGAAGCAACAGATTTGGCCCAGAGATTGGAGTTGAATAACTCTCAACTTCCACAAGAAAATACCATTCATACAGGCCAGATTTCTGACGTTCTGCATGATAACACTTTGGCTCAACCAATCCATATTTCTAGAGAAAAAAAAGTCACTAGGAATAAAAAAACCAGAAAATTCTCTATCAGAAATCAAAATAATGAACATACCACAAGAAATAAAATTGAAGTTAATCTCATACTTACTTATAATAGTCCTCAAGAGAAAATTCCTCTTCCTCTCAGAGTTCTCAAGAATAAAATTAAAAAACAATTATATAATTTCTTTAATCATAAATTTAAAAGTGAAATGTCTTTTAAATTTGAAAGACGTAAATCCAAAAGGGGATCAAAGTTTAACCCTCAGAGGAGTATCATATGTTAACCCATTTACTCTATTACAATATACATATATATTGTTTTGTTTCTTATACTTATCATGTAGTTTATTGTCCTGTATTAATTGTTATGAATCATTTATTTAATTATGGATTCATTGTGTTTTTTTATTTGGTTTTATTTTTATTATTTTTTTTCTTATTGATTTAGTTGGGACATTTGATTTTTTTACCTATGTTACACAATCAAATTGTTTTGATCATCTTTTTTAATTTTATTCTACTCTATTTTATTATATTTTTATTTTTATTTTATTTTTTTTTCAGCACAGCTTTGCTTCAAGTTTTTTTTTAAAAAAATATTTTTTTTTACTTCATTAAATTGAGTTTTTTTAACATAATCAAGCTCTAATCCATCATAAAAATAACTAAATTATGAATAAAGTGATTTCCTTCTAACACAAAATGAATAATCATAAGAAATAAAGAAATCACCTTACTTTATTATTTTTCAACTTTTCATCATTATTATTTTACTCATGATTAGAAAATACTGAATTAATTCTTTCCCATATGTTAAAACTAATGAATTATTACAAGATTATTTGGTTTCAATTAGTTTTATAGTGGAAGCGAAGTTAATAATATTATGAAACAAATAGATAAACCTACATAATCTTTATTCTTTTTTCTCTGCTCATTTTGAACAATCTTCAAAATTAATGCTCTACCTAAATTGTTTGCTGGATTACTGGAGAAGTAGTCAAATTATAATGATTTTATTTATTTTTAATTATAATTAGATTCCAAGCGAACCAAATAAAACCAAACATTGAATAAAAACACATACTCAATCATTCAGCTCATCATAGGTACTATCAGTAATTGAAGTGCTCAGATATTAAATTTATTCTATATCTAGCTGAATGATAAAAAAAATGGATGAATAGAAGTTGTTTTATTAATATTAGCTCTGAAGCGAAATGATTTAAGATCTAAAATGAATGAGATTACTTAACTAATCATATAGTAGTATTGTTGATTATCTTATTATTGATTATTATTATTTTTTGTTTTTCTGATATTTTTCAATTGAAAACCTACCAACAAGTTGAAAATAATAAATTAATAATAGTTTTATTCTCTCCTATGTTGAAGCGACTTCAAAAATAATTAGATATAAATATATTAACTTACTTTAACTCCAGCAACCTATCCTGAACAGTTTGAATTGAAAAAGTGATTATTTTGGGTGATTTTCATGATGAATTGATGGAGTAAGGTTGAAAATTGATAGTTTAGATGTTCTGAGTTCATTTGGTAGTGGAAGCAAAATGTAAAAGAATAAATTAATGATTAAATTACAACTAAATATTAGGAAAGAGTAATATTGAATAATCAAAAATTCATTATTCTAATTGTTCTATTTTTATTTTTATTTTTGAAAAAAAAAAGAAAAATAGAAATTGGAATAAAAAAATTTAATACTTAGTACTAGTGTTTTGTGATGGGTTGGAATTTAATTTCAGGTTACTGAATTTTGATTGGTCAGGATCTGTGTATGATTTCTGATTGGTCAGAATTCAATTATGGTATTTAATTGGTCAGGATTTGACATTTTTTGTGATTGGTCAGATTTTTTTTCTGTATTTTGATAAAATGGAATTAAGGTGGGCTTAAAATACTGAAAAAGAATATAAAAGGAGGGTGCTGTTTACCCTCACTTTAGTCCTAAACAAGACTCTAAACTGTTGTTTTAATTTTTTATTCCATTTGGCCCTCATGACTCATTTAATTTATCAGCTGTATTTTGCACAATTATGTTGTTTTTTTATATATATTTCATTTATCCCTGTATCTGCAAAAGGGGAACTTTTGAAGCTTTTATTACATAAAACATTTATTTTTTATTTTATTTAATCCTTAAAAGCACTCTACATACATTACTACAAGAAGCTTTTCAAATCTTCTCCACAAGCTTTGATTCATTTATAACTTTGAGTTTGTAGACATTATTGATTCAGAAAAATGATGATCTTTAATGGCCTCCCTGCATTAGGTGGTACTTGGACCGGCAGACTAGGTGTAAATTCATATTGATAAGCACATACTCTAAGCAGCCAAGGTCAGACATAGTCTGATGAGGGGAAATAACTTTGAGTTGATTAAAGTTATGTCCTTGGTGACGACCACTATATAGTGTCAGGGCGCTATTTAAAGTTAAAGATTCTCTTGAGTATGAACAATAAAAATATAAAAAGAAGTATTAATCCATATCAAGGGTAATAAGAAAGATAAGAAAGACTTGGAGTATCAATGTTAGAGTGTTCAGCTGTTTTCTGTTTATTGGATATACATATGGTTTTTTTTATCAAATGGAGAGGGGTATGTTACCCTTTCCATAAATATAAGGGTCCTGAGCAAGACATAAAACTGCATCATTGTTTTTTTATTTTTCCTCATTTTTTTGGTTATTTTTTTTAAGATTATCTTTTGTTTAGAGTAAAAGGGATATACCTTGTGTTTGTTTTGGATTGAAGTCTGATGTAGTTTGTTTTGGAAGAGGCTATGATTATTTTTTTTTAAATGGAGAGGGGTTTCAACCCCTCTATTCTCAAAAAAAAAGGATATACTAATGAAGGGATCTCTTTGATTTTTAGTTTTATAATTTGTTTTTTCTATGTATTAGTATTATTGTTATGGTTGACCTGGTATTTGTAATGAAAACATATAAAAAATAAGGGGTGGTGCTTGTTTCTTTACATCACACCTTATGATGTTAAGGTTTGGGGGATTAGTGGAAATTATTTAAGGGGATCATTTCTTTTTTTTCATGCACTGGATATATTGAATGGTGGATAGGAAGACAATAGTAGTAGCATATAAAAGGACTATATTGCAGTTGACATAGTATAATTCATTCAGCTTCACTTGGAATGCTGGGGACAGCATTAAATGGAGAGGGGGATGTGGTATACCATGACAGTTCAGCTGAATAAATTTTTTATTTTTATGGTAATTATTTATATAAAAGACGATATCAATAGTATGAGATCACCTTTGGGGAAAAGTAACAGTAAAATAAACATGGAATAACACAAATGATATATTCATTAAGGAAAATTGACCACATGTTTTCTCTTCCAGTGTCACCCCACTGCACTATCCAACACATAATTGTGATGGACAGTACCCAAATCAAAGACATTTTTCAATTTTCTCTGTATATAATTCTTTTTAATATATTTTTTTTAATATGCTTAAATATAAGCAATTGGGTTATTAATATAATCAGAGTCACAATGAGGATGCCAATTAATAAAGAGCAGAGTTGTAGGCATCATAGGGGACATAGAAGATTCAAGGTGTGGAACAAAACACTTTTGAAGTATCAATTTGGGAAATTTCATGTATTTTTGCTGTGATGAACCACCCAAAGAGGGGATAAGCATCATTGAGTTCCTTTAGATAATTAAATGATTAATTTTTGAAGACTGAAATAATTTATTGCTGAATTGGAAAGGCCATATTACATCAACTTTTCTGTTAATGTAAACCCCAAATTTTCTCATTGAAGCTGCAGAAATGAAGAGTGGAACTGGATGTTGGAAGGGATATGGTATGTATTAGTTTTTTTATTTTATTTTTATCTATTAGTCTTGCATAGTGCTCCTCTTGTAAGGAGATTATGCAAGGCTAGTAAGTTTGAAAAATATTTTTGAAGAGAAAAGGAATGGGACATGTGATGTGGTCACTATTTTGAGAATCTCAGAAACGGTCAACTGGCAGAGTTGGTAAGGAGGATCTCTGAAGCTGAGATCTGGAAATGTTATGGGTTCAAGCCACAGTGGCAACATTCTAAAAATTGGGAGTTTTAGGAAAATGAAATTTCTGGAAGTTTTAAGAAGTTTTAGGAAGTTTTAAGAAGTTTTAAGAAGATTTAGGAAGTTTTGGCAAGATTTAAGAAGAATTAGGAATTTTCAGGAAGAATACAGGTAATACAGGTAATATAGGTCAATGAATAATACAGGAAGCCAGAAAACTATGATACAGGAAAATCAGCTGACAGATTAGTAATCAATTGAGTAATACATGGAGATAAGGGTTCCAGGGCCAGAAATTAAGGTTTAACTGTATTACACAGCCACATGTCACATGTGAATAGGAGAGGTAAGAATGAATGGATCTGATTGGTCAGAAACACGTCACGTCGTTAGGAAAAGTCAAGTGAAGTAATCTGATTGGTCAGAAATCCAGACTCGTGTCACGTCACAACACGTTGCACTTAAAATCCACAATTAAAGTTTGCACAGCTTTGCACAGCCACCAGGGGCTGAAAATTTCTAAGTCCCCTCTTTTTTGCACTCCTATGGAGGGCCCCACGGATATAAATAGAGGCCCTCTCTCCCACTTTTTCCCTTTTCGCCATCTAGAAATTGTAAATTCAATTTATTTTTTCTGATCCCTCTTCTAGGAGGTATACTAGAAATTTTGATAAATTAAACCTAGCAACTGAGGTTCGTTGTTGACATAGATCAAGAGAACCAATAGTGTGAAAAGACTTTAATTCATCCCTTACTAGCAGGTAGACTAGTGCCTTATTTAATTAGGATCTTAAAGCTTGAAGCTCATGAGCAAGGCGTCTCTGGAGTTTAGTGTTTAAATCCTTAAAAGTAATTTTTAGAGAGTTTTAAAATAAAACCATCAAACCAAAGTAATTTTGTAGGTTTTAAAATAAAACCTAACCATTATAATTAGTTTTGTGCTAGTTTTTGTTGAAAACTTCCTCAAAGAGAGTAATTTTGCTTGTTTTAAAACAAAACCTGCACAACTAAAGTAATTTTACTACTTTTAAAATAAAAGTGGATTTGTATTTATTGGGTAATCCCTAATAAATTATCCTCAAGGAACAAAATAAAATTAAATACATTAGTGTTTAGTTCAAATTAATATTGAAACTATAACAACTAGATATTATTATTATCAGAAAACCAGAAGAGATCATTTAAGCTATTATTAAATCAACACCAAACATAACATTAAACTACCCATATTATACTATATCATTCACAAGTATTAGAGTATTATCCCATCCATCACATCAAAAAGGCTTGAAATATATTTTTATCCCTTTCAAGTTTATTATTTCAGATAATTGAAGATTGTTGTTATCCTAGATATTAGTTTCTATATCTATTAAATAATTATCAAGAAAAGAATATTTTGTGGTTTTGTATTAGAAGAAAGTGTTTCCTATTATTTTTTTATTTATTTTGGTTATTATATTATTTTTATATATTGTTGTACTATCATCTGGTGGAATCCACTCAGCCTGCTGAAAGTTTTAAAAAGAATTTATTTGTTAAGGTTTTAAATAACCATTGTTTTGAGTAGAGCAAAGTCTGATTAGAGATTGTTGAGTCTAATATTTTCTGATCAAGCCACTATCAATAATAAAATTGATTTGGTGAGCTCAGTAAAGATAACTTAGCATATTAGGAAGGGCAGTCTAGATTATTCTAGCACATGAGCAGAGCAAGGGTTACAAGTCTCAAACAGCAATTCAAAACTGTTTTCTTGTAATTTCCCCTTCCAGGTACTGCCTCATTTTATCCCACACGCAGAGGAGTTCCCACAATATAAGTGATGAAATTGGTGAATACTATTAGTTTATGATTAAAACTAATAAAATACACGAAATTTGGGGTTCTGCCAAGCCTCTTATGTCATCAAACTTAGAGTTATAGTGATAACTCTAAATAATGGTGTAATAATGATGTAATATGGTTTGATCATGATGTAATCATCCTCAAACCTTGAAATATTGATCAATTCCAGTGGATATGATCAGTACACGTCTACTAGAAGCCTGTTGGACTCTAGGAGGGAGGTATTTACTATAAATAGAGCTTTTTTTACTCTGTTTTCCCCTCAGACGCATCAAAAACATTAAATCAATTAAACCAAAGGTAATTTCTTTATTCTTTATACATAAAACTATTATATTATTAAAGACCAAAGACTACCTTGTTATAATCATCTATTTTGACGTGATTAAATCATTTATTTAATTGTTTTCGTTAAAAATCTCTCTAAAAACTCATTTCCACGTAAAAATCAAGAATATTAGTAAATTTTCTTTATTTTTATTGTAAATACAATTTGAAAAGGTGGTATTTATATTTTTTGGCGTAAAATATTTCAAAATTATTATATTAAGTTTTAAAAGTAGGTTATTTTCTCTTTATTATTATTTCATTAATTCATTAATTAATATAAATAATATTTATACTAATTTATAACTTTAATATTGGTAATATTATTGTTATTAATTGTTTTTCATTAATAGAAAACAATTTTTTACGCCTTTATTATTTGTTTGTAACAATAATAAAGAGCCATTAAATATATCAATTATTTTATATTAATATATTTATTTTTATTATATTATATTTTATTATATAAATTATATTATTATATTTATTTAATAATATAACCATTTTACGCCACTATTATAATGATTTTATCTTATTTATTTCATTCATAAGGATATTCATAGTACAATAAGTAAAATATTAGTAATTTTTACTTATTGTTTCATAGTCAAACCTTACACCAACACTTGCAAGTTGCTCAATGGATGGCATCCATTGATGGAAAAGAAAAACATGATTCTTTTAACAGCAGAATGGAGGAAAAACAACCCTCCAACACACAAGCAAGTTCCAAGAACAGCCCCAGTGACCAGACGCAGAAATTCCAACATGAATAAGCAGCCAAAAGCTCAGAACAAGGGCAAGGGCAAGGCACCAGCCACAAAACCTTACAGCCAGGGCTACAGAATCCCAAAGATACAGCAGGATGCCGTGGAAAATTTATTTCAGATGGCTAGAACAATGGTGGAATTTCAGAAAAAGGAGGAAGCCAGATTAAAATATCATAAATTATTTATGATATATTCTAGGTAGCATTTGAAACTTGTATATAGCTATAAATGATGTGAAAATTCATCAGTTTGTAACAACTTTAAGACACATAACTTAAGTCTGAGCCAAATAAATGAGACACTTATGTGTTTTGAAAAGGTTTTAATAACAGTCAAAGCTTCCAATAATGAAGATTAATTTGGAAATAATTTAAATGAACTACCTGCCATTATTGAAGAATTGACAGACAAATATTCTAAATTCAATATTGATTAAATAATTGAAACAAGAATAAAACAAGCCATAAATATTATCAAAGAAGATAATAAGAAAGTACTTGATGACGTTTCAAATTCATTTACTGAAGTAAAGACATATAAAATTTCCTAGAAAAAGTGTTGACACCTGACAATAGGAAGTATCTAAATTAACCATGAAATTGAATCAATTCACTTCTGATAATACTAGGAAGACAGAATCAGGGAAAGAATTAACACATAAGGAAGATAGGTATAAAATTGAAGTAATAAATCTAATACAGAGCTTCCAACATGAGTTCAGAAATTCTCAAAGGTGTAGCAACAGTAAAATGAATGATATTGAACAATTACTGCACACCTTACCTATAGTTTCTACACCTCTGAATCAAAATAAGGGTACAGGAATTCCCAATCTATAAGTACTGGATGTTAAAAATTAACAGTTAAAAAATGAATTTTCCACTTCTTTTCATAACTTGGAACCATCAATGGGCCAAGAACTCTTGAAAGAAGTACCAAAACTTAAAGAATGGCCTCACTTCAGTGGTGAAGGAGAATATGAACATATGGAATTCATCAGAGGAATAGAAATGATTAAAGAAGATTTTCAATTACCTGAAAAATTGGTAACAGCAAGATTTAACACCTTGTTTACCAGATCAGCCCACTGATGGTATACAAAATTAAGATATGCACATGGAAACCAAAGTTGGACTTGGTGGAAAACCCAAATTATCAACAAATGGACCAATGATGTCTAGAGATTTAAGGTTGAAACATCCTCTGAATCTAATAAATTTAATGCTGACAAAGACAAAGCTTTACCATGGTTTTGCCAACAGAAAGGTAGATTAACAGCATTATATCCTGACATGTCAGAATTTATAATTCAAAGAAATATTCTAAGACATTGTGGAGGTGACTTAGAGCATGCTGTCAAAAGCAGGACTTCTGAACAATCTTCAGAGGAATATATCATTAATATATTGGAAGAAGAAACCACCAGAGCCAGAATTGGTTCAACATGTCTCAAGAAGGGAAAAATCAATGAAATTGACATTGGAAAGGAACCTGATGTTGAAAAAGATGAGGTACATGACGATTACTCAGATGATAAATCATCAATATTTTCTGAATATTTAAAACATATAGAAAATATCAATTCCACTTTTGATATCATGGGATATTATTGCCACTTGCCACAATTAAGCAATGGTCAACTTGATTTATCAGAAATTCAAGATGCACAACTAATGAAAACCAAACCAAACAAGTGAAAAGGTTATACAGCTGGTAATTCCTGTATAGCAGAAGTGGTAATAGACAACAAACCCACTAAGCTTTTACTTGAACCAGGAGCCTTCTGCTCATGTTTTGGGAAATATTTTCTTAAGACTTTTGTATGAAATTTTGAAGATCAATTATTTCCAATTGATGGCATAAAATTTAACAGTGCAAGTAGTCCAATGAAAGCATTGGGAATATTTGAGACTACTGTCATATTTCCACACAAAAATGGAAATCTAAGAATAACTGTTGAATTTCTCTAGTACCTATTTTATATTGGGAAATTACTATTCAATTGGGTATGGCATAGAGTTACATAACAACAAAGACAGATACTTTACTATTGGGGACAATAAGTGTCACAAATTTTCCTTTTTACCATTTAAAAGACAAATTACAGTAAACAAAGTATCACCAGTCAGCTTAGAGTTAGAAAATTTAAAGTCTGAACAGTGAAATGAAGCTGAAATCAGTTTTTATCTCACTGATAAACAAGAAATTGCACTTTCTGCCCTTTTGTATGACCACAAAGAAGCCTTTGAATCAGATAAGGAGCTCCTGGAAAATATTGTTGGTCATGAGGTTGACATTATTCTGAATATTGAAAGACCTGCATATCCAGCAAGTCCTCAATCAATAGAAGCTCTAGAAATGAATATTAAAGAACTTCTAGACCTTGGGGTAATAAGAAAGGTTGGCCAACATGAGGAGGTAGAAATAACTACACCAGTCATAGTGGCATGGCATAATGGAAAATTCAGAATGGTTGGGGACTTTAGAGCTATGAATACTTAAACCTTTCCAGACAGTTAACCAATGCCAAAAACCCAAATTGCTCTTACCCAAATATCTAAAGCAGTGTATATAACAACCATGGATTTCCTTAAAGGATTTCATCACAATGTGGTGACACCAAGGGCAAGGGATACTTGAGAATTGTTGTTTATTGTGGAGTGTATGAATATTTAAGAATGCCTTTTGGTATCAAGAAGTCACCTTCAAACTTTTAAAGAATTATTAATGAAACATTCCCTGAAGAACTTTCAGAAGGATGGTTAATGATTTACATTGATGATATTATTGTCTGTTCCAAGACCTGGGAAGAACATATATACAGATTATCCAGAGTTTCAAACAAAATTCAATCTGTAAACATGAAGATTTCTTTAAAGAAATTTCATTTTGTATTTAAAGAGCTCAAAGAACTGGGACATGTAGTATCTGGTTTATCCCTTGGAATTGACAAAACCAAAGCTGCATAAGTGCTACTGAAACCTATGCCTCAGAACAAAAAGGAAATCCAGTCATTTTTGCAGTCTGCAGGATATTACAGGCAACACATTAAAGATTTTTTCATACATAGCAAGACCTATTTCTAAATTATGTGACAAAGACAAAGTATTTGAAATGACTGTTTACAGAGTCAAAGCCTTTGAATCTTTAAGACAAGCCTACACCACTTCTCCACTTTTACTAATGCCAGACTCCAACCTGCCCTTTAATCTTTACATGGATGCATCAGGAGATGGACTAGGTGCTGCACTTCATCAAGTCCAGATTTTAAATGATAAACCTGTGGAAGGATCCATATGTTTCATATCTAGGTAAATCAAACCAACTGAAGCTAGATATGGGGCAAGTCAGATGGAGTGTTTATGCCTTGTCTGTGCCTTAGAAAAACTTAATTACTTTGTATAAGGATGTGTTTTTGAAGTAATAACAGATTTTACTGCTTTTGAATCCCTTTTAAACATGAAAACACCCAACAGGTATATGCTCAGATTGCAAATAGTCATACAGGAGTATAGAGGTAATATGACCATTGTGCACAATAATGGAAATATTCATAAAAATGCAGATGGACTGAGCAGATGGCCATTACCAAATAATATTAATAATCCTGCTTATGCGCCAGAAGCAGCTTCCCCAAAGATCCCAATAGAAGGAATAGGTGTTACAGATCTGAACACAAAATTCTTTGCGGAAGTAAGAAAAAGCTATACTCAAGATACAAATTGTAGCATCCTATTCCAATTGCTTACTAAAGACTGTAAAGGCAGCTTTTTGATACATGCTTTTTATGAAATATGGATGAAATCATATGATGAAGGAAGATTCCACTTACTGGATGGTATAATTTACCACAGAACTAACCATACATGTGCAAAGACAGTTGTGGAAAGGTCCTTAATAAATGTTGTACTAAAATAATACCATGACAGCCCATTCTCAGGACATCTGTCTGAGGACTGAACAAGAGAAAAGAAAAATACCTGTATATGGTGTCCAATGTGGCAGAGTATTTCAAAACCTGTGACAGATGTCAAAAGGCTAATAAATCCACTGAAAAAGACTTGGAAATATGATCAAAATACAAGAACCCAGAAAACCTTGGGAAATCGTCCATATGGATTGAGTAACTGGCCTACCACTTTGGGAACTCCCTTTATGTGGGATTAGAATGAGGAAGTACCTGGAGGGGGAAATCACAGGTAACTAATTTTGAATTGCTAATAACTCCTGTAACCAAGGGTGGCAAGGGTGTATTGCCTGCCCCTCCTAAAATACTGAAAAAATCTTCCTTGAAGCTCACAAACCAAAAAAAATTGGTAAGTGGCTTTGCAGCTGCAGAAGACAAAATTCAGCAGTCTCAGATCAGACCTATTCAATATATAATAAGAAGTTTAATGTAAGTTATTTTTTCAGTTTTTATATTTAATGAAATACTTTTCTGTTTAATTTTATTTTTTTTAGTTAAATTGTGGTGAGTGGCTTCTTATTGGTGATAAATCCTTGGTAAGATGGGTTATCTAAGGTGTTCTAGAAAATTTGATGAGTTTTGATAAATTTAATTTTGTTAAGTTAAAGTTAAAATAAAGTAAAATAATTTTGAGAGGTTTTTTTATGAGTGGTTAAAAATAAGATAAAATAGTATTTGATAAATCTAAGAGGTAAGATTCTTTGATATTGTATTTTAAAGGGGTAAGTTAATCTTAGATATTGATAAATGGTGTTCATTTCATTGGATAAAATGTTTTTAATAGAGTAGTAACCCTAATATTGGGTACTGGATAATTTTTCATTTTCAATACCAAGATTCCACTGAGCTTAGCTACTGGGAAAGTAAATTCACTTATATTGTTCTGGAATACCTCCCAGGTGAGGGATGACTTATTTCTGTACTTGCAATGTGCAGGGGATATAATGTGCATGGGGGGAGAGAGCCCCTCTATTTAAACCTTTTGAGGGCCCAGGGGGCCCTCCATGGGAGCTGTCTTTTTCCACTTTAATTCCTCTTGATTCCATCATGTAACTTTCTTTTTGGTGAAGACTTTTCTTTCATGGGTCAGGTGATAATTGTTTTCTCTGAACAGCCTCCATTCATCACATGATGGTCTTTTAGTGAACTAATTATGATGTGATATTCTAGGATTTTCCTTGCATGCATGAGGTGATTTCATTTTGGCTGAGGATTTTTCTTGTGCACAGCATTTTTTCTGTCATATGATATGCTGTTGGTGGGTGCAGTATCACATGATGACCTTGTATTTACTTTGCATATGTCATTTTTAGGCTTGGTAAAAGTGGCTGTGTAATTTATGCAAGTGTCCGGGCTGTCTTTGTTCTTTTCAAATTTTCAAATGGGCTCAGGTGATAATTTCTTGCACTGAGTAATTTAATGTTGTGTATGAGATGATGTTATTTTTGAGTTTGACACATGTTGTGCATATTCATGTGGTTGAGATTTACTTGGAAGTGTATATGGCATGCAGCCTGTTGTAACTACCTTTGGTTTGCATGAGGTGATTAGTGGTGTAAATAATTCTGATTCTTTTTAAGGTTTCAAGTGGGATTACTGTGGGTATAAATGGGGTTATGCTTGTGGCTGTGCTTTAAATGACTCTCAGGAAGTCCATTGAGTTTTTCTTTGCATCATGTGACTTTCTATGTTTAATTAAAGGTGGCTGTGTAACTAATGCATGTGTCATTTTCATGCTGAATGAGTCCTGTTGCTATAAGGGGGTGTAAATCTGGGTGGGGTGTGTAACTTAAAGGGTGGTACCTTATTTGTTTTAACTAGTTTGCTATATGTAACTTGAGCTTTTACATATGCATAATGAAATTGAATAATTGATTTAAACACATACACTTCCCTTTGGTGCCTGTGCCATGGTTTTATGAATATCTCCTGCTTCTTTCTGTAAAATTGACCTTTATATGTAAAATTTGAGTTTAAGTCTGCCTGCAGGCCGGCTTTGCTTCTGTTATGGGGTACTATGAGCTTGAGCCTGGTGAAAAAAATGGTATGGAATACCACATCCCCCTCTCCATTTAATGCGGTCCCAAGCATTCCAGGTGAGATCTCCCTATTCTTCATCTGATTCTGTGGCTTACTCCAATACCTCTTCCTCATTTATTGATTCATGTCCTTCACTTTGTTCTTCTTTTGTGTCCATGAACTTTCCCCTTGGGTAAAACCTTTTGACTTGAGAGGCTGCAAATCTTCTTGCTAATTCTGTTCCATCTAGCTCCTCAAGTTCATATGGTCCATTGTTTATTTGTCTGATTACTCTGTAGGGTCCATTCCGCTTGTTTTTGTAAAGTAGTCCCCAATTCGTTTCTATCTCTTTGTTGTAAACAAGCACCAAATCTCCTGTTTTGAGTGGTGATCTTAGTTTGTGTGCCATTTGTCTATCCCAATATTTCATTGAGTCCTCCCTTGAGTTTTTGAGTTTTTCTGCTGCTTTCCTTCTCATTTCTTCTTTTTCTTCCAGCTGTTTTGCTCTGGCTTCCATTAATTCCTCAGCTGTGAATATTTTGTCCCATTCTACTGCTAAAAATGTTTTTGTTTCAATGTCAATTGGTAATACTGGTAGCTGTCCAAATTGGAGTTCAAATGGTGAGAAACCAGTTTTTCCTTTAGTAGAGATTCTGTCAGCCAATGTAACTAGTGGTAGATATTTTTCCATTTTCCTACATTTTCCCCACACATCTTGACTAGTGCATCTTTGAGTTGTTTATGGCCGCTTTCAACCATTCCTTGAGACTCTGGGTAATAGGGTGTGGTGACTCTGATTCTTGATCCTTTTTTCTTCACTTCATCTTGAAATTATTTTCCAAACTCTGGCCCCCCATCAACAGTTACTTCTTTTGGTGAGCCATACCTGCATATCCATTTTAAGGTGAACCATTCTTCAACTGCTTTTGCTGTTAATTTGACTACTGCAACTGTTTCTGGCCATCCTGAAAAATTATCTCTGGCCACAACCATTTACTTCCATCTTCCAGATTTGATATGAACTGCATCCATGCTGACCCTTTCAAAGATTGTTGATGTTGCTGTAGCTTTTTCTTGTTCCCTTTTCTAATCTTTGACTTCTCTTTTGGCAGGCCAGGCAGGATTGAATCCATTTCTTGACTGATTTCTTCATTCCTTCCCACCAAAATCTTGGTTTAATCCTTGTATAAGTTTTATTTCCCCCTCTGTGGCCCATGCCTTCATGAAGTGACTTCAAAATGTAGCTTTGAGCTTCTTGACTTGATATAACCAATTGAGGGTTTGGGTTATTTTTTCTTTTGCGTTGGCCATCTTCCAAGAGAAAGTTGAGTGACCTTCTTTTGACCCTTCTAAATTGTTCTTCCTTGCTTTATTCTGCTTTTTTCATTGTACTAAAGTATTCTTGCATCCTCTTCCAAAATCCTTCTTGTTTTGTTGGTACCTGCCTTCCTGAAAAATTGAGTGAATTTACATTCTTAGCCCCAAATCCAGGGTGTGACTTAATCCAATTTTCTTCTTAATCAAATTCTGGTGCGCCTTCATCTTCTTCTTCTGAGTTCTTTAGTCTTCTGGATAGCCCATCTAGAATAGTAAAGGTTTTCCCTGGTTTGTGTATACCAAATCAAAGGGAAATAGCTGAATGAAAGCCACCCATCTTGTCATGGGGGAATTGGGTAAGCGAGGGGTGTTGATAATTTCAATTAAGGCCTTGGGATCAATCTTCAATTCCAAATGTTGTCCCCAAAGTATTGTTTGAAGCTTCTTGAGAATTCTTGAAACTCCACAGAGCTCAAACTTGGGTTGTGAGTATTTTAATTCCAATTTTGAAAAAGTTATTGATTAATATAATACTGGTCTGTCCTTTCCTTCTTTTTCTTCTGGAGTGAGTACTGCTCCTGCAGCAATGTAGCTCGAATCTACTACTAGCTTGATTTTTCCTGCTCCTTTGTCATAATCCAATTTCTTGAGGGTTATTTCTTCTCCAACTATTCTTCTGAGATTATGGAAAGTTTCTTCACATTTTTGATCCCAGTCCAAGTCAACATCTTCTCTGGTGAGCCTCCTGAGTGGTGATGCAACTTGTGAGAAGTTTTAAATAAGCTCTTAAATAGGCACAAAGTCCAAGAGATCCTTATGTTTCCTTTTTTTTGAGAGGTGTTGGCCAATTTTGAATCTTGTTGATCTTTTGTTTTGAGATTGTTCTTCCTTTGAACAATACAACATGCCCTACTATGTCCAAAGCTGGCACACAGCATGCAAACTTTGATCCTGAGATAGTAAGTCCTGCTCCTTCAATCCGGAAGAAAGTTTTTCTAAAGTTATGGAATATTCCCATATAAATCTTCTGATTAATGGGTTTTCTTGTAGAGCTTCTTGGCTGTAAAGTGATCTTGGCCCTTTAATTCCTCCATCATTAATGAATATTCTTACACTTTTTGGTATTTCTTATTGAAGTATACAGGTCATTTGGGCTTGGTATACTGCTACTGAGTTGGTGGCTCCTTGGGGTAATCTTGTGAGTTTCATCCTTCCAATGGTTGTTTCAAAAGTGGGGAAGGGTCTTTCAGTGAAATCTAATTCCCTTTCATCCTATCCTCCCATGATGTCTCCTAGTCCATAGCATGCTCTTCCTGCAAATGCATTTAAAAATTCTTCAATGTGAGGTGGTAAGCCAGCATCCTTGATTGTGACTTTGTTGAGTTCTTAGAGACCATGGACAATTCTGAGTTTCCCATTTGATTTGGCCACACAAAAGATTGGGCTTGTGTAGCTTGAGGTGGATTGCTCATAGAGTTCAGTACTGATTCTTTCTCTGATTAATTCAGTAAACTGAGGTAAAATTGATTTTGGAATGGGAATTTGTTTCTTCTGCCAAGGTTCATGAGGTATTACTGGTATCTTGTAAGGTTTTTCATATGAGTGTTTGAGTAATCCTCTTTCTTCTTCACAGAAATCTATTTCTTTTTCCCTTAAGGTAATAAACATTTTGAGTAAGTTGATTTCTTCATTTGATAACCATCCTGGTGGGCCAAAATTGACTGCTTGCAGTCTTTCATTGGTGACCTTGAAGGTCTTTTTTGAAATATAGGTGGGTTTGATGATAAGGGTGTTCATAAGGATCTCTTGAAAAAGGTGGTTTAAGGTCTTGAGGCATTGGCTCATTGACTGGTCTCATCTTCTTCAGGACTGATTTGTATTTGGCTTCTAAAATTTGGTGTTCCATCTTCAATTATTTATTTTTTCTTCTCTTTTTTAATGATTTCTAAGAACTTGCTAGTGTCCTGAAATATTGACTTATTCACAATTCTTCTTTCTTCCATCAAGAATGTAGTTTAAGGTCATACAGGACCTACAACTAGGTGTGTAACCCCCATATAGAAGGTATACAAGTGCTGCAGTTTAAGTCGCGCAAGGACCTCCTGGCCTAATCCAAGGGCTTATCTTGATTCTTGAGCTCCTTTGGGCTTAATTTTGGATTCCACTTGACTCTTGTTTTATTCTTCAATCTTCATTATTCACACTTGATGCAAGATTCTTCTGGTTGTTTTATTTCTTGATAAGGAATTTGCTTGTCTTAACTGATGGCTTGGGACTGCACTTTGTTCATTTTTGCCAATTTTATAATGCTAAACACCTGTGAACCCCCTTGTTACTGTTACACAAAGGGAGCAGTTTATTGTCATGCTGAGGAAAAAACTGGTCCTTAAGCACTTCTCCTGATTAGGACAATCCTTGTCAGCTTCTTGGCTGTTATTTGTTTTTATAAATTTCCCTGCCCAAGTCTAAAGGTGAAGAAGTTTAGTTTCATGCTGAGGACCTCTTAAGTCTTCAAGCTTCTTTAAAGTCCCAAGGGCAATTTAAGCTTAGTGTTTTACATTATCTTTTTGGTCTATAGTTTTGAGTGAGTCCTGAGTCCATAACTAATCCATTGAGGAATCCTTCAGTCCATAAATCCTGACCATTGATTCTTGTTTTCCAAATGGGTTTCAACCCAGAATCAAATAAATGGCCAAGGTCTTGTGTTGTCCAAAGGTCAATCCATAAGGAACTCATGCATTTTTTTATAAGTGATCTTCATTTTCAGTGTTCTTAATAATTTATCTCTTAGTAAATACTTTTTTCCAATTCTCTTGATATTCTTGAAAATAATTTCTTTTGGTTCTTCTGTACTCCTAAATTATACCTGCTATAAAAAAATGAAAAATGAAAAAAAGTATAATAATAAGATGATTCAAAATTTATTTTAATATTAATTGATTAATTTTTTAATAATAATATTTTTTTTGATGAGGGCCCCCCTCTCCATTTCCAAATCTTGAGTTTATTTTCAAATTTTGAAGAGGATATATCCTCATTCCCCCAAATCTTTCAATATAAGGGATAGCGTAAGAAATGAGTTTACCCACCCCTTATTTCTTATAGTGATTTCGATAAAAAATTTACATAATTTTATTTCCATGATGATTCAATAATAATTTGCTTTTTTACTGTAAGTAGAAAATAACAATTAATTGAGATATCTGAGTAAAAATCACAATTTAAAAGAAATAAACCTGAATCACAATTAAGATCATGGAACTCTTTGGTTGAAGGTGATACTTTGTGCCAATCAGTAAAAATTAATGCTCTTGAGAGTATTTATAATTAATATTACATAATTGAATAATCATAATTTGAGTCCTTCATTCATATAATGACCCTTATGATACCACAACTCTTCATTTTGGAATCATCATTGTTACTCAGACTTTATTTCAAGTGCATCCCCTTTATGGCTCAGATGTTCTGTTACCCATAAATGAATTCGAGTTGTTGAAAAATATAAACAGTGAAATTAAAAAATTTTACAGTTAAAAAAACTCTTCTTTGCTTTTGGGGGGCTTTTCAAATTCCATTTGGAATAAATAGCACACTGAGGTGTTATTAATATGTAAATTCCCCAAATTATGTCATCAATTTATGAGTTTTTGCTATAAACAGATCCTTCAGAGCTCAATTAATGCCTTCATGGCACAAATACTTCTTCTTTTCAAACAAGTTTCAATCACTTTCTTGTAATTGAAGAAATATTTCAAATAAATTGATCATTTAAAGAAAAAATTACTTGATGTAGAGTATTTTAGAATTATTATTATTATTGAGTTGAAAGATTAAGTCAATTTAATGGCTCTTGTTTTAATAGTAGAAAAAAATATAATGAGGATAAAAAACAATATTCTTGAGACCTTGAATGGGATATGCCCCAAATTCTTAGTGAAAATAGATAAATAAGCTGAAAAAATATATAAAAAATATGCTCAAAAGGTTTAAGTCAGTACATCTTTCTAATAATTGTTTATAATGACATAAAATTATAAATTGAAAAAAGAATCAAATATCAGGTAGTTTATAGTCTTTCCTAGGACTATGAGTTTATTTTGCTTTGATCCTGTTGATAACCTGAATGGGAAGTTTATGGTCTTTCCAAGGACCATTGGTTGATTATTTTGTATTTTGAGTCCTTGTTGGGAATTTTAGTGTGCAGTTTATGGTATTCCCAAGAACCATTGGTTTATTGTTTTGTTGATAATTGCTTGATTTCTTTTTGATACTTTTGGTTTTTATTTATCTTCAAAGCCAAGTTGAAAATTGAATTGAACAGTTTATAGTCTTATTTAGGACTATTGGTCTTTTATAGCAAGCTTAAAGCCTTGCTGAAGGCCTCTTTTTTGTTTATTTAGACTTCCTTAATTCATGAAGTATATATATATATATATATATATATATATTGTTTTTGGCTTCTTTTGTTTCTGATCAAAATATACCTGTATCAAAAATAAAAAAGATAATTTTAGCATTGATAGAGGAAAGAAGAATCAAATAATAAAGAAAATAAAGCAGTTTTAAGCCATGCTGAGGGCTTTATTGTTATTTTATTGTTTCTCTTTCAAAACACTTCTCAAAATTTGGAGCTAGAGTCTGTTTTGTGTATTTGAAGCCCTGTATAATAATATCAGTAAGCTCAATAGTTAATAATTATAAATGAAATGGAGAATTTTGATGCCTTTCTCAGGGCATTTTTTATACACTTTTTACAGCCCTGTAGCAATATCAAAAGAAGAAATAGGTCAGCTTCATTTAATATTAATGAGAAAATGAAAAAATTCCAGCAGTTTAATGTCTTGCTGAGGACATTGCACTGTTATTTATAGCCCTAAACCATTTCATTAAGCTAAAAAAAGTACTCAAGTATGAGAAAATCAAATAATCAGTAATAAAATAAGCATAAAGCTTAATTGAGCAGTTTAATGCCTTACTTAGGGCATTTTTTTCCTTCTTTTTTTTCTCTCTTTTTTTTATTTTTTTTGAATCCTTTTTATTATTATCAAAAGAAGAAATCATCAGTAAATTTAAATAAGATATTGAATAAAAAATAATAATAAATAAGCAGATTATTTATATTCTTATATATATATATATATATTGATTATTATCATCATTTTGTTTGATATATAGAGAAACATCCTTTTTTTTAAAAAAAACTTTTTTCAGCTCCAATAATTCAATTTATTATTATTTTTTTCAGAAAATAGATTATTCAAATGAAAAAAAATTATCAGTAAAACTCAAATTTGCTGAATAGAAAATAAAAAATAAACAGTTTGAAGTCATGTTTAGGACCTCTCTGTTTTGTATGCCCTGTAACATAAAGTAAGATATTTCAGTATTATTTGATTGTCAAAAATCAAATTGAATGAAAAATTCAGAAGTTTAATGTCTTGCTGAGGATTTCTCTTTCTTTGATAGTCCCTTTTCAATATCTGTTTTTTTTTCTTTCTAAGACCTGCAGAAAATGTCAGATAACTACATAATTTATAAAAAGGAATACAAACAAAACATTAGTTCTAAGCCTTGATGAGGGCTTTTTTATTTTGAATCCATTGAGGTCATTCTCCTTGAATTTATGCTTTTATTGTTTTATTCTTCAAGGCCCCCATTTTTTTTATTCTAGAGTAAAAAATAGAAAAAAAACTTTTCAATAAGATAAAAGGTAGGATAAAATCATTCAGTAACAGAGATAAAGCAATCAGTTAAAAAAAGAAATAAGAAGTTTTAAGGCTTGGCAAGGACTATCTGTTTTCTGTTCCTTTTTTATGTTGTTTCAATCTTTTTGTCAGTGAACAGGAATTGAATTTACTGTTATATTTTTTTTTATTTTTTTTATTTTATTTTTTCAGAAAATTGATCAAAAGAAAAAAACATCAGTAATATCCTGCTTTAATAAGCAAAATAGAAAATCAAAATAAACGGTTTTAAGTCTTGTTCAGGACTTTTTTTTCATTTTTTTTGTTTATTTTTAAATTTTTTAATCATTTTTTATTATTAAAAAAAAGAGAAATCATCAGTAAATTTACATAAAATATTTAACAAATTAAAAATAAACAATGAGTTTATATATAAATATTTATAATTTACTATTCTATACTTATTAGCTTTTGTTTTTGTGTTGATTTATTATTATAATTCCTTGAAAAGCACTTTATTGTGCTTTAAACCACTTTTGGGTGGTTTATTTTTTAATATGTGGGTGCCCTCAACCCCTTACTTTGTTAACTAGTTGAATCAATTGGGGTGTAGGGTGCTATAATCCCTTTCTTTTTATCTTCCAAGTACATCGGGTGAATTGTTTTGGGTTTATAAAGGGTTATTCTACCCTTATTGCTGCTCAAAACTATTTTGGTTTTGGTGTTTTTGATGATTGGAGGGTCTTTCCACCCTTCTACTGGGTAGAAGTAGATAGGGTGGGTCATCAATTTTTTTTTCTAATTCCCTTTAAAAGAACTTTTATTGGGCTCTCATCAGCTTTGGGTGGTTTCTTTCCTTGGTTTATCAGACCTTTAAACCCTTTGATAAGCTTCGGGTCTAAGATGAATTTGATCATTTTGCTGCAACACCCTCCTCAAATCAAGTCATTGGGGCCTCTTAATTTCTAGAATGTCATACTCATACTCCTAACTGCATCAGTTCTTTTATTTTGGGTCTAGCAGAGTGTTATTGATTTACTTCTATGTTTGAACTGAAATGTACTGAAATGCTGGGTATTCCAGGTGTCACCCCACCTTTATTGTGTTTTCTGCTGGCTTCTGATGAATGTTTTAATATAACTTCTGTAGTCTTTTAGATTAGTTTGTAAAACAGTTTGTAAATTATTTAACAATCCTATAATAATCCCCAAGCACTCAGGAAGGGTTTAATAGTGATTGTAAGCAGGTTAGGTGGTAACAGTCAGTATAAAGTCTTTCAAGCCTTTTCTGATGCTTTCAGAAGCTTCTAATGGGCTGTTCTTTGGTTAATGGGTGCTTTAAACACCCAAAATGGGTCAAACTAAGCATTGGCGAGTTTCATTTTTCTCCAATGGGCTTGAAATCACTCTCAGAGTGGCTCAAACCAACTCTCCTAGTGTAGCTATAGTAAACAGGGTGCTAAGAAGCCTCTTTGGTACTTGAAACCAGATTGGAGCGGCTCTTCTGAGTGATTGAGGTTCTCTACCATATACTTCCATCAATGTTTTCAAAAAGTAGGTTAGATGGTTTATTCCTGTGTTTAATGAATTTTCAAAAACCTTCCATTGCTATCAGGATTTTAGTTGGGTGGGGTATTTTTGCTTTACTGGGGTTTGTGTACCTCTGGGCACCCTAATATTTGTCGTGATTAATTCAGTAGCCACAAATTATACTGGCTGTTGGTTACATCAGGAGTAGCATAAGGATGGCTACCATTGATGTGTTTCTTTCAGGTTGTTGATTACTGATTGGACCGGAAGTAATACATAGCTGTTGATATTTCTCCTCACTTATGATTGTCTTGAAGAAGGGATCTGTTTAATTTTGATTTGTGGCTTTTTCAGCTTCACACTGTCTTCCATTGGTTTAAAAAATTGAAGCCTCCTTTAGAGGTTTTTTCTCTTCTGATTGGTGTTATTTTGAATTGTAACAAGTATTATCATGTGAAAGGAGGGCATTTGAGCAAAATTTGGGGTCAAACATTTTTTTTGAGATTATAAAACTGCTTGAATCTTTTGAGGATAAGCCCTCACCCATCCATTGAATGATCATCTAGCTTGGTGTCCCATTGTGTATGTTCATTTGAGTAATTATGATTAGGTTTCTTTTTGATTGAGTACCTGATAGCTTATCAATGTGAAGGAGAAAAAAAAGCACAAAAATTGAAAAAAATCAAAGATGAACCCAGATCATTCATTCTCAGACAATTTCTTTGAGACTACAAACACTGCTACAATGGATGATGAAATACAAAAATTTATTTTTGGACCACATGACCCTTTCTTGAATGAGATTACACCTGAAGGGTATGGCTTAGTGATAGATACCTCTCCAAATACAAACCCAGCTTTGACATTGTCAGTTTCATTTAGAAATTCTGGCTCTAAGAGTGAGTGGATAACTTTAATCACCACTCCTTCTATTATCAGTGATAGTAATAATCCTCCATTGAATGGAGGTATTACATCACCACCTGCCTTAGCAGAATATGTTGAATTACATCCCTCCAGTACCAAAATGATACATACTCCAGCACCTGCCAGAAAGATGCAAAAAAAACAAAAATATTGAAGACCTGGTGGAGGGACTGGCCCTATTATGGTAATAAAGTCAAATCCACCTGGTTTGATCTTTCTCAGCTCCACCCCAGAAATTGTGTTGGTAAAGCCTTTACTGAATCTTCCTTTGATTTTGATCTCTCTTTTTTTAATCAAATCACTGGCTTAAATTATCATTTTTATTTTCAATTAGATTTTCTAAGTTAGTTATCAGTACCACTATTATAAATCTTCTTTCCATGGTACTCTTTTATCTGAAAAAAATCTGGTAAAAGAAAAAGAAATGAGATAAGTATTTTTTTTTACAAAAATGTAAATATATAGATATGATCAGAAAAATAAAAAAAAATAAAAAAAAACAAAAAAAAACAAAAAAAATTAGAATGGGTTAAAAAAAATCATTTTTCTCTCTTTTTTTCTTTTTTTTCATATAAAATTAGAATCTCAATGATCAGAATTTATAAGAGTAAATGGGTTTTTTTTGATAGTCCTAGTTTTAAAAGCAATTGATCATTTGTCTTTTTTTAAAATAAGTAAGTAATTCAAACACAAAATATAATTAAGTCCATATTAAGATGATACAGAATTCCAATGTTTACTACTTGGAGGTAGTAAAAGACAAAAAGAAAGAAAAAGAAAAATAAAAATAAAAAGAAAAAGAAAATAAATAAAACATGTTTTTTTAGCTTGGCAACTAATATTTCTTTTCTTCAAGCTTTTGTTCTTGTTTTATTGAACAAATTATTTGGTTTGATAGTTCTTGCTTGATAAAGTGTCCTCCCCTCCATTGTTCTCTTTTAGGAGTTTTTAAGAGGTATTCTTGACAGAAGGAGTTCCAATCCTCAGTGTTTAACTTAGTTTCACCCCCTTTAAGGCTTAAGATTGCTGGTATAAATGTTACTTTCCAATGGAAATCCTATCTGGAATTTTTTACAATATAGCCTCTTGAGATCTTGCTGATTCTTCCATTTTCAATTTCAAAATCCTGGAGTATGATCCATTCTTGGCATTCCCAGGTCCTCCAAAATAGTGATTTCCTGAGGTTTTCATCTATTTAAAATATTTCATTCCAGTATTGGTTTCAAAGGTTTCCTTCAATTCCATCCCAGGTCAGTGAATCCAGGAATTCATATTTTGCAAGCTTGAATCCAGGTAATTCTTCCCATGGATGAGGAATGAAAGTTTCTGATGGTAATTTTTCTTTTTCAAAGATGTCCTCAAACTCATATATGGAAGGTATATTGTGGAGATATCAGGACAGGGAGCTGGTTTTCTTTTAAAGAACCATTCAGGATTTCCATTTGATTCTTGTGTATTTTTTAATTAGCCCAGGCTTATTTTTCTTCTATTCAACTGATATCTCTGTCCAATGACCAGGGACTTTCTTCAAGTAATGGCCATGACACCATTTTTGTAGGATTTTGTGAGTTTGAAAGTGTAAAAAGGTAATAAGATTTGAAAATATTATCACATTTATTCATCAAAATAGCTTAAGGGTGGGTTTATTGGGTTTTGGATGGTAATTTTGGGTAAGAATTTGGATATTCCTCTTTGATAAGGCAAGAGGTCACTGCCTAGTGATTTTATGGCTTTGGGTGAGTGAAGTTGGTGATTTTGGTTGATGAAAAATGACTTTACTCTTTGATAAAACAGGAGGTGACTTCCTAGTGATTAATTGAGCTGAAATCTGACTATTTCATTTGATTTTTGATTTTTAGAGCTTTTATGTGTCTTCACGATGGGCCTTGATGGTTTTAAATTTAAATGGTCTATTAATTCTTTAACAATTTGATTATTGGTTTTGTAAGAAATCTCCATAATTTTCAGCAATGCCTTAATTTATTCAAATTCTTAGTTTCTTGTTATTTATAAAGTATCCTTGAAGTGCAAAAGGCTGTCTTTATTGAAACCATAATCTTCAGTTTTCAAAATTGAATATTAACTATTAATTTGACCTTCTTTTATTAATTCATTCCCATATGATCCAAGAATTGGTGAATTGGCCATGGTGAAGGTAACTGATTTTTTTAAGAAATACTTTGTTGATGAATTTCTTCTTTGTTAAGGCAGGAAGTCATTGCCCTCTTAAGAGAAAAATTGATAAAGGAAAATAATGATAAATTTTGATGAATGATACTAATACATTGTTAGAGGAAAAATGTTAATTTTTCTGATTTTATTTAGAGTTGAACTCCCCCAAGTGGGAAAGGTGAGTGTCTCTGGAGTAACCTGGCCAAAATCAGGTCTTTGAGGGCTTCCACAAAGCTCTTTATTTCCTCAATTTCTGCTTCTGATGGAAATTATGACCACCATAGGTCTTCATCAATGAATATATATCCATCTCCAACCCATCTCAGTCTTCCAGCTTGGTATGTTGATCCATTCAAACCAAAGTACCATTGGGCCCAAATTTGATTGAAGTAAAGTTCTCTTCTTGGTGATCCCATTGAAAGTTTTTTATCCCAGAGTTTATTTGAGAGGTTTCCTTTAATTCCTTTTTCAGTTGGTAGCTCTAGGAATTGTATTTTTTCAAGTTTGCTCCCGGAAGTTGACATAAATATTTATCTTCACATAAAATTTCTTGAGCTTCATCCCAATAAATGTCTTCAAAGGTAATGTATGGTAGGTAAATGTAGTTGCACTCATTTTATAAGATGGATTCTGTTTCATCCTCTGCATTGGTGGTTTGCTGAATGAATTCAGGATTTTCCAGTTTCCATTCATAAGGTTCCTCTTGGTTGTTCAATGGTCTGTCCAAGAAGTTGATATGGTATATGTCTTTTGATTTTTTGTCTCTTTCTTCCATAATTTTGAATTCTTTTTCTATTTCATTGATAATTTCTTCATCTGAAAGCTCATGATGTTCACTAAATTCGACTTTCTTCTTTTTGGGATTAGTTTTGAAAGGATTTCCATTTATTTTCTCATTTCCATCCACCAAAATCTGAAAGTTTTCTTCATTGTTATCAATTTCCTTGTAAACCATGTTTGTTGATTCATCTTCAGAGGTTGAGTCTTAAAGTTTTCTTTTGAGGTTGTTTGGCCATTTATTACTTTGTAAATCTTGACCAAATTTATCACTTTTTGGAGATATGGATAACTCTTGGGTCTTCTGGGTTAAATGGATTATGGTATTGTCTTGTGTTGCATTTTGATACTTCTTTCCTGGGCTATTTCTCACCAATCTTGCCATATTGCATAAATCCATTCCTCTAGCTGGACCAGTTTGCCATCCAAGTGCTTGAGGTTTGCATATTGGCATGAATAATCTTCTTGCATCAGGTTCTTGATAGCTCAGTATTTCACCTTGCTTGTGAGAAAATTCTAGACTAATGTTATTGTCTTCCAAGAAGGTTCTTCCAAGTACTGTATGGACAGATCCTTTTGCAATGAAGAAGACAATTTGAGTTTCTTCACCTGAAGCCAAAATGATTGGAGTAAATTCTGATAGTGCAACCAATGAAGTGGTATGCCCTCCAATACATCTGAGGTTCATGTTAGGATTAATTTTTTTGAGTGAGGCTTTTATTACTATTTCTTCTGGTATGATGTTGTGCTCTTCCCAGGGTTCACTAATGCCTTGATAGGATATTCTTCCCTTCCAATGAGGATTTCCATAAATCCCAAAGGACAAGCATAATGAATGTTGGGCTTTGGTATTTCTTTGAATCCAAATGATAATAGTCTTTCTTGAAGATCCATTGAATTGAGGGATTTGATTTTATCCTTGTCTTTTTCTGATAATTCCTGTAATTTATGGACAAAACTGGTTGACACCCTCAAAGTTTCTTCAATGGTGAGATTGATCTTTTGTTGCATAATTTTCTTGATAATACTGTCAATTTCTAGTTTTTTTTAAACTTGTTTATTTTGAGATTTTCTGAATTTTTTTTCTTCTTTGAGAATTTCTTCACCTTCATTTTTATTGACAATATTTTCAATTTCCTCCTCAGGTGGGTCTGGTTTGGGAATATTGGAATTTTGGAATTTGGTAGGTATTAAGACTCTTTCTTCATCTTTTTCTTCTTCAATATATGTTCCTGGAATAGCTGCTTTCTTTGGCTTTTGATTCTGGGATTGTCTTTCTTAATCCAGTGTGTGACTCAAAAGGGTAATTGGCTGAGGAAATGGTAGGTGTTTTCCAATTGGACCAATCTTCAACATGTGCAATTGAGGTAGACTTATCTTCTGATTTTGTTTCAGTGGGCTTAACCTCCTCTTCTGGTTTTGGTTTTACGGTATTTTTATCCATAAATTCCTTGTTGAGCTCTGCTTGTTCTTTTGAAAAAGCCTTGACTATGTCTTTGGCACTTTCATTTCCTTCCATAGGTACCCTCTGATAGTTGGGGAAGAGGTAAGATTCTCCTTGGGTTCTGACAATTCTTTTGTCCAAATCTTCAGCAAAGTGAGTGCATCTAGTTTCTGAATATCCTTCTTCCTTGCAGTAAGCACATTTTAATAGTGGTCTTGGAGCCATTTGAGCTGGTATGTATGGTTGGTAACTGGATGAACATGGTGGTAAGGGATTCCTTGGCCTGTATAGCTGATTATTCTGGGTGAATCTTTACTCTTTATTGTTGTTCCAGTTCCTTCTTGGTGGATTGAATTTTTCTGATAGGTTTTTGAGCTGATTCAAAACTTATTTGACAGATTCTTTTCCTTCATTTCTTGGTTGAGGCTCTGGTTGTGGAGGATTTTTGAGCTTGTGGGTGAGTTCTTTTACTTGTTATAAGACTTCATCCCAGCTTTCATCCTCAAATCTTGTTTTCTTTTCCGGGGTTTTCTGTTTTGTAAATTAGTTTTTTTGAATCAGTACCTTGGCCTCCAAGTCTTGTTTAATGTATAATTTAAAAATAACTAATCTTGGTATGATGTAACCTACATCCAAGGCTTGAGCCATAGCTCTGTCTTTGGTCATTTCTTTGTAGATTGACTCTTGAACACTTGTGGAAAGGTGGGCAAATGTTCCTTGGTTATGGTTGATATCACCTTGAATATATTGGTATATTTTGAGGTAAGTGATGATTGCTTCATATTCCCCAATGAACTTTCTGTACTGGGTCATATGTCTTATTTCTCCTTCTTGCTGGGGTCATATGAATAAATAAGTGATTGAGGATAATCTGTATCTTCTTTCAGGTGAGACTGTTCCCCATCTTCTTTTCATATTCACTTTCAATTGATCCCAGTCAGCTGTTTCATATCCTGGAGTTCCTTCAATATGATAACTGATTTCTATATCTTTTGTCCAAAAGGATATTTGTCTTGCAATGTCTCTTCCACTTGCACCTTCAATTTCTGCAATATTTTCAAATTTCTTTATGAATCCTTCAACATCCCTTCCATCAAGCCACAGATTATAGTCCTTGGCTCTGATTTTCACTATTGGGGTAGTGTTTCTTGGAATTTCTTGATGCAATGAACTTGGGATTTGGGAAGAAATGTTTACTCTTCTTGATAAGGTACTTGGCCTTTGTTCTGTGTAAGGTGTTGATGTGGCCATGGGTCTTGGGGAAGGTGATGGTGAACCATGTTGCCTGAATGATCTTGAAAGGGTAGTCTGTTCTTCAAGTAGACTATTTTATGGGGTATAGCTTGATGATTTGTTTTTCCCTTTTTTGATTAATGCTGGTAATTATGCTTGGATTTCTAGCATCTTCTTCTGAAGTCTCTCTGTTTAAGACATTTCTTCCTATCCTTTAACAGTTTCTTGATTGAGGTTTTCTTCCTGTATTTCTTCAATATTGGAAGGTAATTTTTCTGATGAAGGTTTATCCATTTTTGATTTATTTATTTCTTCCTTTGATTTTGTTGTTGAGTTATTAATTTTATTTCTTTCAAGGAGATCAAGGGAGAAGTTTTCCACAACCTTCAAGTCTCTTTTATTGGTTCTGGGTGTTGCAATTGGGAAATTAGAATATTTACTTGATTCTTCCCCTAGTTTTGTTTCTTCCTTTCTTGAATAATAGTAATGGTCAGAGTTATTTGATGATTCAGATTCTTGAGAAGATGGTTTTGGCTGATTTTGATTATTTGACTCTAGTTTTTGTGGTAAATAATATTCTTGGAGTAGTTAAGATTTTTTTAGTGTAATTTAATTAATTTTTTTTTGAAGTTGAGGCTGTCTGGCCACTGTTGGGACACCAGATGTGGGAACTCCTCTTGTGTGGGATTAGAATGAGGCAGTACCTGGAGGAAATCACATGTAACTAGTTTTTAATTGCTAATAACTCCTGTAACCAAGGGTGGCAAGGGTGTATTGCCTGCCACTCCTAAAATACTGAAAAAAATCTTCCTTGGAGCTCACAAACCAAAAAAATTAGTAAGTGGCTTTACAAATGCAGAAGACAAAATTCAGCAGTCTCAGATCATACTTATTCAGTATATGATAGGAAAGTCAATTTCAGTGATTTTGTCAATTTTTATATTTAATGAAATACTTGTCTGTTTAATTTTAATTTTTTTAGTTAAATTGAGGTGAGTGGTTTCTTCTTGTTGATAAATGCTTGGTAAGATGGGTTATTTAAGGTGTTCTATAAAATTTGATGAGTGTTGATAAAGGTAATTTAGTTAAGTTAAAGCTATAATAGAGTGAAATAATTTCAATAGGTTTTTTTTAATAGTGGTTAATAATAAGATAAAATAGTATTTGATAAATTTAAGAGGTAAGATTCTTTGATATCGTATTTTAAAGGGGTAAGTTAATTTCAAATCTTGATAAATGGTGTTAATTTTATTGGATAAAATGTTTTTATTAGAGTAGTAACCCTAATATTGGGTACTGGATATTTTTTTATTTTCAATACTAAGATTCCACTGAGCTTAGCTACTGGGCAATGTTTAACACTATACTTTGACTGAGCTTAGCTACTGGGAAAGTAAATTCACTTATAGTTTTCTGGACTAAATCCCAGGTGAGGGATGAATTATTCCTGTACTTGCAATGTTCAGGGGATATAATGTGCATGGGTGGGGGAGAGCCCCTCTATTTATATCTTTTTGAGGGCTAGGGGGCCTCCATAGGAGCTGTCTTTTTCCATTTTAATTCCTCTTGATTCCATCATGTGACTTTCTTTTTGGTGAGGGCTTTTCTTTCATGGGTCAGGTGATTTAAGGTTTGGTGATAAATGTTTTTCTCTGCACAGCCTCCATTCATCACATGATGGTCTTTCAGTGAACTAATTATGATGTGATATTCTGGGATTTTCCTTGCATGCATGAGGTGATTTCATTTTGGCTGAGAATATTTCTTGTGCATAGCATCTTTCTGTCACATGATATGCTTTTGGTGGGTGCAGTATCACATGATGAACTTGTATTTCCTTTGCATATGTTATTTTTAGGCTTGGTAAAAGTGGCTGTTTGATTTATGCAAGTGTCCTGGCTTTGTTTGTTCTTTTTGAAATTTAAAATGGGTTCAGGTGATAATTTCTTGCACTGAGTAATTTAATGTTGTGTATAAGATGATGTTATTTTTGAGTTTGACACATGCTGTGCATAGTCATGTGGTTGAGATTTAATTAGAAGTGTGTATGGCATGCAGCCTGTTGTAACTAGCTTTGGTTTGCATGAGGTGATTAGTGGTGTAAATAATTCTGATTCTTTCTAAGGTTTCAAGTGGGCTTACTGTGGGTATAAATGGGGTTATGCTTGTGGCTGTGCTTTAAATGACTCTCAGGAAGTCCATTGAGTTTTTCTTTGCATCATGTGACTTTCTATGTTTAATTAAAGGTGGCTGTGTAACTAATGCATGTGTCATTTTCATGCTGAATGAGTCCTGTGGCTATAAGGGGGTGTAAATCTGGGTGGGGTGTGTAATTTAAAGGGTGGTACCTTATTTGTTTTAACTAGTTTGCTATATGTAACTTGAGGTTTTACATATTCATAATGAAATTGAATAATTGATTTAAACACATACACTTCCCTTTGGTGCTTGCTCCATGGTGTTATGAATACCTCCATCTTGTTGCTGTAAAATTGACCTTTTGGTGTAAAAGTGGAGTGTAAGTCTGCCTGTAGGCTGGCTTTACTGTTGTTATGGGGTACTATGACCTTGAGCCCGGTGAAAAAAAATATAGAATACTACACCACCAGGAGGTGATAGAAGTTATAATGCATGCCTAGTGATCATTGACAGATTTAGTAAGACTCCAATATTTCTACCATGTCAAAAGGATGATACATCCATGGATACAGCTGTTTTAATATGGAATAGAGTGATATCATGGACTAGCATATTCAAAAATATCATTAGCGACAGAGATCTCAAGTTCACCACAGCACCATGAAAAAATCTTCACCAATTACTTGGAGAAAAGTTGTCCTTCCCTACACCCTACCACCCACATCCTGATGCGCTGGCTGAAAGAATGATCCAAACCCTGGAAGATATGGTAAGAAGAATTTGTGCATATGGCCTTGAATTTAAAGATTGTGAGGCTTTCACCCATGATTGATTTACTATCTTACCAGCACTGGAATGGGCATAAAAAACATCCATTAATGCCAGTACCAATCAAACTCCTGCTATTCTAGAGAAAGGATGGAATCCCAAATTACCCCATGCTTCATTAAGGAAGGATTCGGTTGAAATACATCCCACAGATCTTAGCTTCAAGGGAATGTTAGAGAAAGCTAGCTAGCATTCAATAAGGTGCATGGAGGACTCATTTTCATATGCCAAAGACAAATGGGACAAATCACATGCCACCCCAGATTTCAAAGTGGAAGATTTAGTACTTGTATCCACCACTTACTTCAATAACATCAAGGGATGTAAAAGGCTCAAAGACCCCTTTTCAGGACTTTTTTTTTCATTAAATCCCCCATGGGGAAAATGCAATTGAAGTAGAATTATCTGAGGAACTTAGCAATAAGCATCCTACATTTCCAGTAAGCTTGGTGAAGCCATATAAATCTAGTGATTCTGAGAATTTTCCTTTGAGAAATAAAGTTCCCAAGCAAATACCTCCTATTGAATCTTCTGGCACCAGGAAAATGACCAAAGTTCTCAAAGAAAGAAAATTGGGAACCAAGAAAATAAGGGAATACCTTGTTAGGTACAGTGACCCAACTTGTGAAGATGAATTGTTAGCAGAAAAGGACATACCTGAAGCTAATAAACTTTTCAGAAGGTTCAGAAACACTAGAAATAACAATATTACAAAGTAATATTCTTTTTTTAGGGGGAGGGAATGTGAGCCTTAGAGGTATTTTCAGATACCCAAAAGACAAAAAATAATAAAATAATCTACAATTATAAATAAAATAAATTTATTTATATTATCAAAACAAAAATTAAAAATATAAATATAAATTTATACACAAAAAATGAAAATGTAATTATAATTTAAAAATAAAATTACATTGAATTTTAAATTTGTGAAAACACATTTTTACTTGAAAAAATTAAGTAGAAATGAATTTTCAACAAAAATACACAAATTATAATATTTTTGGAAAAACATTAAATGAAAACTATCATATCTTTTTATCCTAAAAATAAACATATGAAAATTATTTCACCATTGGACTCCTCATAAAAAATAAGTGGGGTCACCTCTGGGTAGAAATTCTGTAACTCAACTCTAAATAAGCTTAAATTAAGATTTTAGTATTTTCTGTACAAAAGTTGAAGATCCTCAAAACCTTAATTCAATTCACATCACATGTGGTGTTAACCATGAATTTTTGTGTTAAAATTGAGGTGTTGTGTGTAGCTTAGAAGTTATGAGGAATTGAAGTATTTTCAATTGAAATGTCAACATGTGTGGGTGTATTACATAAGTGAGCTTTAATTTACATATGAGGTATCACTTGTTACAGTTGTGTACTGTAAAAACTCAATCAAATTACATATGTAAATTATAACTAGAATACATGATGAAGAATTAAAGAAAAAATAAATTGGAAAGATTGATTCTGGGGGGGAAAAGAAATCTTGGCACCAAGGGGGAGCCAGACACTCAAATTCATTGCTGACAGGCTTTAGATGTCAAAATCTAGGCAAAGGTTCATTACTTTTGGCCTGTAATTGAGTCACAGGGTCTGTATCTCAATTGATGATTAGGTTTTGATACCAACCAGGGCAGTTTCAACTGTTGCCAAGAGGGTAAAACTACCCTTAAGATGAAACAGACATTGTAAGAACATTTTTAACTGCTCCTGAGGTCTTTTACACACATTCTGACGTGTCTTTAAGGTTTAAAACCAGGTATTACCATAGCAATGGCTGATTTGAGGGTCCAAAATGGCTGAAAATAGCAAAAAATGGCTAAAATCAGCCTTTTTTTTGGTCTAAACAAGGGCTCAATGTTTGCATAATTGGCTTTTTTGTTTTCAGAGTGTTTGTCACGACTTCCAAGAGCAAATTTCACTTTTGGAGTAAGAGAATTGGTGGCTATAAAAGAATTCTTTCTTTCCCCCACTTTTATCTTCATGTTAGAATCTTATCCTTTTATAATTAGTTTAAACACTATTAAACCAATCAATAGAAGATTACAAAAACCCTTTTTAAATCATTCCAAACCTTTTAACCATGTGAAAATATCACTATGATTATTGTTTTTAACTCTTATAATCATTTTTACCCTTGAACCACCCCACAAGTGAATTGAAGCATCTTTCATCACTGTTAACTTTGTCACTTTGTTTCCAAATTCACTTTGATCACTTTTGAAAATGTTTTCTCTTTAATTATCTTTTTGAAAACTCTGTTCTTTCATTAATTGCCTGCAGTCCTTTGCTCAATTCATTCCAATTGAAATTGCTCTTGAAGAAATTTCTGTTGTAGGCTTAAATATCTCCTGTAGAGTATTTTTGGATGAATTTTTATTGTTTGTAAAGCAATAAATCTCTATAATATTGTTGTTTTATACTAATAAAGTTAAAAAAACTGGCCTGTTTTCTCTTAAAAATCCTATTTCATACTATTTTTAATCAATTTTTTCCTTAAACAAATTTTGAGGACAGGAAAAGTACTTGATTTTTGATCAAAGTTTCATGTCCACACATTACAGTATGACCCCTAAAGGTATTTATTCCATTAACAAAACCTATAATGGTCTCAAATCTGTCAGAGCTATCAAGCCACCCTGCATCAATTGTCAGAAGAAGGGGGTTCCTTGTGTTGAATCTGCTACTGCTAGGTCAACCAGGTGCCAATTCTGCAACCTTGGAAAAAAAAATGGCTCTCAGGCCAACCATAGGTTCCCAGAAAATCTTAGAGGACTATTGAGCAGCATCATGGAGGGTGGAATATTTGTATTGGAAGCTCCTGTTGATGAACCCCCAACCTCTGCTGCCACCTCTGGCCACTCCAATTTTGAGCTGAATGGTCAAGGAATTTCTGAGTTACTGAATTTAATGGTTTTCTTTTCTTCTGATTCATGGACTGTAATTAGGATTAGAGGTGTTCAGCAATGGAATAATACCAACAGCTCCTGGGAAAACATTGGAGGACCCATTCACCCCCAAGGCAACCCCATTGGAGCGGCCCCAGAGGTTCCTATTTTGGTTACCAGAAAAGATGGAAGACCTGGAGAACTGGAGATAAATCTACTGGTTTAAGATGAAGTTGATATTGACGCTGAAGGTAGTGATGAAATAGATGGAGAAGTGCTTGAAATTACTACCTCTGTCCAAAAAAGAAGAATTCAGTCCACCTCACTATCCCCAGTACAAGCCAGTACCACCATCCATGAAGTGATCAGGTCCCCCAAACGACCTCAACTTCCAACTAGATCCCTAACCAGGTCATCCACTCTTGCCTCCACCAACACCAATTTTCAATCACCCATGGTCAGCACTTCTAGAGACCCCATTTACCCAGAATCTGAGTCAGTCTTTGACCACCATTGCTTCTGGAATATAACTGGAAATTTCACTTATCAAAAGAAGATGAATAAGAAGGTGGTAAAATTATCATTTAAAGAGGTGGATTCTTTTACTGAGTCTTTAGTTGAGAAAGCTATGAAGATTGCTGCTCCAGGTGAAGCCGATAGTGCTTCGGCCAGGGAGGCAGTTGTGTATGAAGATTCCTTGGTTTCTAAATTTAGAGAAGCCTTGAAGAAATGTTGATTAGGATCATTTATAGTTTTTCTTTATTATTGATAGTGTGTGCTCTTTTATTATTGTATAAATTGAATCCCCATACATGATATGGGGGTGTTGATTGCTGCTTTTGAAACAAGAGATAAAATCAAATGGAAATGAAATAATTGATAGAAAAAGAGAGGAAAGAAAAGAAAATAGAGAAAATTCTTGGTATTGTTCTTCTTGTGGTTATTTGCTTGATTTTGGACATAAATTTCGTGAAAAGAGAAAAACCAAGAATTTGATGCTCACAGAGTGACCAGGGTGTTGTTTTACAAGAAGTAGAAACCTCCAGAGATGCATACCAGGGGATGGAACTTACTTTCATAAACTCCAATCCCCACCAAGCACCATAAAATCAAACTCTTGAGGCATTTGGGCCAGGCTTAGCAGGATACAAAGTGTGGAAATCCTTGAAAATCTCTGGGAAGTTGGTCAGGTTGGAAGCTGGTTCCCAAGTTGTTCTTTCTGGGTCTTCATTGGATACTTCCCACTTCAAATATACCATAATTTTCCTCTCTTGAGTTTTGAGTCCAGAACCTGAGCCACTTCCAATTCCTCTTGCTCCTCTACTATGACTGGTGGTGATGGAAATTGATGTTGGTTTTGCATAGTTGATTGTTTGACTGATTCTAACAAGGACACATTAAAGACAAGGTGAACTGACTTGCATTGTTGAGGAAACTTGAGGTGATATTTGTGGCTTCCAATCTTCTTCAGAACTTCAAAGGGTCCCAACCATCTTTCTGAGAGTTTCTTGGTGGGTCTTGTTGTCTTGATGTTCTTGGAAGCTAGTCATACTTTTTGCCAAGATTGGAAATAAGGCATAATTTTACTATTTCTATCTTCCTACTTCTTAAAACACCTTATTGCTTACTCTCATTATTCTTTGAAAACTTGCTGTTCTGATTGGAGTTTTGACTGGTTCTAATAGGGAAACATTAAAGACAGGGTGAACTTACTTTCTTTGTTGAGGCTACTTGAAGTGATATGCATGGCTGCCAATCTTCTTGAGAACTTCAAAGGGTCCCAACCATCTTTCTGAAAGCTTCTTGGTGGGCCTTGATGTCTTGATGTTCTTGGAAGCTAGCCATACTTTGTCCCCAGGTTGGAAATCAGGTGTAATTGCTCTATTTCTATCTGCATACTTCTTAAAATGCTTTATTGCTGACACTAATCCTTCTTTGACAAATTTCTGTACTGATTGGAGTTTTTTTGATAACTTTCCATCAGGTTTATCTTGAGAAATGTGAATTGAGTCAAAGCTAGGATTTCTTCCATAAATGGTGAAAAATGTTTACTGTTTTGATGATGAATGTTCAGCATCATTATAGTCAAATTCAGACAGAGGGAGCCAGATGTGCCAGTAATCTTGATGGTAACTGACATACATCAGAAGATACCGTTATTGAATCTGATTTACCCTCTGTCTGTCCATCTGTTTCAGGGTGAAAGGCAGTTGAAAGATCTCTTGTTATCTTGAGCTGCTGACATAACTTATTATAGAATGATGAAACAAATAAAAACCTCTATCACTAACAATACTGAGTGGAATACCATATTTGGAAAAGACATGACTAATGAAAATTTGAGATGCATCCAAAGCAGTGATTGTTGAATAATTTGGAATAAATATTTCCATTTTTGTGAATTTGTACACAACTACTAATATTAAATCAAAGCTGTTTGACAGGGGCAATTGAGTGATAAATTTCATTGATAATTAATTCCAGGGACCAGATAGAATTCGAAGAGGCTTGAGTAATCCAAACTACTTATGGTTAATTCTCTTGTTTCTTGAACATTGATTACCTAAGGACACATAGTCCTTAATAATTTGATTCAATCCAGCTCATTGAAAATCCCGATTAATGAGCTTTAGGGTCTTCTCATGTCCAGGATGGCCAGAAAATGGTAAGTCATGACATTTTTGAGTAATATCGAATTGAATTTCATGAGTTCTTGGAATGACTACTCTATCTTTGCATGATAAAAATTTAGCTTGAGGTTCAAGAGAATAATCTGAGACTGATTCACCTCTTGCTGATTGCTTTGGAATTTCCTTATATTTTTTGTCTTGCAATACTTCTTTTTGAATTTGGTCAACTACATCTGAGAACATTTCAGCTTTGATTGTTAAACATTATTGAATCTTGAATTTCATTTTGCTTGAGAAGTTGATGAAAATTTTGAGGATTCTTTCTGATTAATTACACCCCTCTCTCTGGGTACACATTTTCCTGACATGATAAGGCATCTAGTACAGTGGCCAGTCTTCCTGGGAAGTAAGTAATAGTTGAATGGAATTCTGAGAGAAACTAAGCCCAGCAGGTTTGACAACAAGTAAAGACTTTGGAAGACATAAAGTATCTTAGGGAAGAGTGGTATGTCCAGACTTCAAAAGGATCAGAAAGAGAAATAAGAAAGGATCTCCAGCGCTTGAGAGCCAAACTATGACAAGGAGTTCCCTTTAATGAATTTCATATTTGAGCTCAGCTGGGAGAAGCTTGTGACTATAAATTGCAATGGGGTGCTTTCCTGAGTCACTCACCTGACTCAGTACAGAACACAAGGCATAATCAGAAGAATAAGTCTCTACAATAGTTGGTAGATAAGGATTGAAATGGAATAGGATAGGAGAAGTGGTGGAAGCTTTGTGTATTTGAAACTGAGTAAAAGCTTCCTCATTGAAGATAAAGGGGAGTGAGAGCAGAGCTTTTTTGCAATAATTTTCAATGAAATAATGAGAAAAATTTGAAAATGCAAGAAAAGATTGAAGGGCCTTGATTTTCTTTGGCTGAGTCCATTTGAGGATTTTCTGAAGCTTTGAAGAATCCATCTTGAGGCCATCACTTGAAGCAAAATGCCGCAAGTATTGTGCAATTGCTGCAGGAATATACACTTTGAGGCTTTAGCAAACAAATTATTGTCCCTCAGTCTTTGGAGAACAGAGGACACATGTTTGACATGTTCCTCCCCAGCACCAGAGAAGACCACAATATCATTCAAGTAGAGTACAACAAGAAATATCCAATCTAGCCAAATGGAATAACTACCATATTCAGTTCTAAAGGAAGTTAAGTGCTCATCCCCCTCTTAAATTCTCAGTAGATTATAAGTACCACACAAATCTATCTTGGAGAAGATAGTGAAACCATTAAAGAAAGTAAGGAGATTATTCATTGGAGGAACAGGATACCTTTCCTTCCTAGTGACAGAAATGAGTTTGCAGTGGTAAACACACAAACAAAGGCCACCATACTTTTTTTTACAAAAGGGACAGGTGCTCCTGTTGAAGAGAAGCTTGTCCTTATGAACACTTTCTCCACATTCTCTGAAATGTAGGCCCGCAGTGTTTCTGACTCATTATCTGATAAATAGCAGATAAAACAAACTGGTGGTAGAAGAACCTCCAGTTAAATATGATGATCACAGGAACAATGTTGACAACGTTTCTCTGCTTTCACCTTGTAGAATACATCCAAATGTTGGTGATAAGAAGGAGGGACTACCTTCAGAAAAGCTTAAATGTCTTCTGGATCTTCCTCCTCATCCCACTTCTCCTTCAGGGAGGCATGAAAAGATAAAGGAGAAAGAACCATATCCCCTTGAAAGAGATGAAGTGAAGATATAGCAACATCTTGTCCAATTTATTTTATCCCTTTTAAGGCTTCATCTCTTGATGGAAGGGATATGGACAGATGGAGGAAGGGAAGGTGTCTTAAGTTCACTAACCAGAGCAACACTGTTCACAGAAGTGGAAAATTCATTACTGGTAGAAGAAATAATACCACTAGAATCCTTATGATTAGAATCATAGGTGATCAATCCATTTTTTCAATCAATGATGGGATTACAATGGTCAAGGAAATCTCAGCCCAATATTAGGTCTTCTCCCTTGGGTGAATCTATGTTAAAAAAATCCCACTCAAAGCTTGGGAAAGAAGGCAAGTCAGCAACTCACTTTGTATAATGAGTGATGAACAAGGAAGTGGGTTCATTTGAATCCAAAATGAAAAAAGGAACCTTTTCAGGGAGCTCTTAAATTGTCAATGAGTACTGGAGAGCAAGATTCTTTGCAATAAAAGAGTTTATAGCACTAAAATAACTGAGAATACTATAAAAAATCAGAGACAGAAGAAAAAATAAGAAATTTAAAAATTTCTTGACACTAGTATTCAGAGTGCAAAATTGTTCTTTTGAAGTAAATAAGTGAAAACCATTGAACACAGGTTGATCCCCACTCAGGTTTTTCCCTGCTGGCTAGTGTAAGGTTTGACTATGAAACAATAAGTAAAAATTACTAATATTTTACTTATTGTACTATGAATGTCCTTATGAATAAAATAAATGAGATAAAAAAATAATCATAATAATAAAGAATTATTATAATTATGGCCTAAAAAGAATTATATTATTAAATAAATATAATAATATAATTCATATTAAAAAGATAATATAATAAATAGATATATTAATATAAGATAATTAATATATTTAAAAGCACTTTATTATTGTTACAAATAAATAATAAAGGCGTACAAAATTGGTTTTTATTAATAAAAAACAATTAATAACAATAATATTACTAATATCAAAGTTATAAATTAATATAAATACTATTTATATTAATTAAAGAATTATCACAGTAATAAGAGAGAGAAAATTATTCTAATAAGAAGAAATAGCCTACTTTTAATACTTAATATGATAATTTTGAATGATTTTATGCCAAATAATAGAAATAAAACTTGTTTAAATTGTATTTACAATAAAAATTAAGAGAAATTACAATTTATCTTGATTTTACGTGGATTTGAGGTGTTTAAGAGAATTTCAAACAAAACAATTAATCAATTGAATTAATCATGCCAATATAACAATTATAATAAGGATGATCTTTGGTATTTAATAATATAAGATCTTTATATATAAAGAATAAAGAAAGCACCTTTTTTGTTTTAATTATTTAGTGCTTTGTAAGCATCTGAGGGGAAAATAGAGTAAAAAGAGCTCTATTTATAGTAAATACATTCCTTCTAGAGTCCAGCAGGCCTCTAGTAGACGCTTACTGATGCTTTCTACTTGAATTGAGCAATATTTTAAGGTTTAGTGATTATTACATCATGTTCAAACCATCTTACCTCATTATTACGCCATTATTTAGAGTTATCACTGTAACTCTAAGTTTGATGACGTCATAGGCTTGGCAGAAGAATAAGCTTTGTGAATTTCATCATTATTAATCATAATCTAATATTATTCATCAGTTTCATCACTTATTTGACTGTTAAGCTTAAAATAAGATTACAGTGAGTGATCATAAATGATAAAATTTAAGCTTAAACTTTGATAATTAATGAACTTTACGTTATACATGCTAAAGCTATTCTGAGAGTGTATTCTAATAGCTTGGAATGTCCTTATCAAACTTACAAGAGAATTTTATTACATCATCAAAGATCTATTTTTGATAATTTTTCTTGTAACTCATCTTTTCTGTTGAAATTTAATATTTTAAACTTCAAACCATGATTTCAAGGGGTTATACCTTGAATATTATAATAAACATTACATCATTCTTCACAAATGAACTATTAGAATCTAACTGTTTACTTATTTTTATGTTTGGACCACTTTCACAACAAAGAGGTCAACAGCTCTATTGATTTTATTCGAGAATCCATTACAAGTTTTAGCCTTGTTTATAACTTGTGAAATAAAGCTCATATCTGTATTCTAACAGTAATTAAATGGTGAATTTTTTTGGTTTATCTCTCTATCTTGTATATTTCAAGAGATATTAGCTAAAAACCATGAATATATGCATTGACCAAAAAAGTGCATATATTCAGCTTAATTCCTCAAGTATTGACTTTAGATATTAGCTTTATAATTGTTTTATGTGTAGAGGTTTATGGAGAATCAAATGGTACAATTCATTACACATGTTGTTTCATTGGTTTCTGAGATAAATGAGGTTCTGTACCTTCTTTAAGGTATTATTACTTATACTTCAGTAATTATTGACTTTTCAGATATGCCATAAAAATGACATGTGTGTATTTCACCATGAGGAATCTAATGATGTAATGTATTTCACATGTTTACTCATTAGATTCTCAGTTAAGTTAGATTTTGTACTTATTTATGGTATTTTACTATTTTTTGAGATAATTATCATGAGTATAATTATTACAGAAATTTTGCTGTGCCCTTTTTGGATATGTGGTCATATCTCAAAGGCTCACAGCTAGCAAGGCCTCTTGATGACCCTTGCCTATTTTCAGCCTCTTGAAGAATTTTTCAACTTGGTGCTTTCCACCACAATAAGTGCATAAGCCTTCTTTAATACTACTCTCCTTTTCAGAACCAATTGAATTGTTGTCCTGATTGAGAAGAGAACCATGAGGCTTTTCTTTGGACACTTGCAAATTATTCCGCTTCTTGTTCTTTCTGTGATAAGGCCATTTTGAAGATGAACCTTGGGGAGGCTTGAAGTAATTGCATCCAATGATTGGAGGATTCTTCTCTTGATGACTACCCTTTTCCTTATACCTCTCATGGTACATGGTATTTAACTCAAAAGTCATTTCAATGAGTTTTGGAAGGATATCAAAGCTTCCAGGGTGAGAAGCCAATTGGTCCAAAAGTCTTGATGCCAAGCCTCTTCTATGCACATGAATATAGGCCCCTTCTCCCCAGTCTCCAATTCTTAACATTAAGCTTCTAAAATCTGCTATGTACAAGGAAACCTGACCACTTTCTTTCATTTTGAGATTGTTCAACTCTTGTTCAGCCTTCCTGACTTTATTTTGATTACCAAAAAGAGTGAATAACTGGGTTTCAAATAATTTCCAGTTATTGAGTATATAAGATGAGTCTTCATTGTAGTTATTTGAGAGGTAAGGTTTAATCCATTTTCCAGCTCTACCGTTGAGAAAAGAGGTTTAGTAAAGAAACTTCTTCCTGTCAGAGAAGAGGCTTTCTGGGTCATTATGGAATATCAATTGACAGGATTGAATATACCCTCTAAATTTATGAGCTTTAGTACCATTAAAGGAATCAGATGCCTTCATTGATGGATTCTTGAATTCTGGGGCTCTTTGTTTAGTATCCAATAGCAAAGAAATGACAACAATGATGATATCAATTCTTATTTTATGAATTCCATATTATAATATTACAAGTTACGACAAAGTGCTGTCTCTTTGAATACTGAATATTAAACTACATTTGAGTAAAATTAAAACAATAAGAAAATATGAAAGTATTTTAGTTTTGTTAAATAAAAAGTAATTGGAATGAAATGTATAAATAATAAAGTGAAACATTAATTCAGAACAAAAGGCACCATTCAACAGTGGAATGCTCCAACATTCCCCTTCCCTGTTGATGATGGATAGTTAGAATCTGACTTGAAATATTGTTGGAGATATATTTTTGTTTCAAGATCTTCCATAGTGCTAGACCATTTCTCTTTTTGGTCCGGTCAAGCATGCATGAAAAGAATGAAAGGTTATCTTCATTTAGATATCATATAATCAAGCTATATACCTTGCAGTTGAGAGTTTCTTGAATTTCTGTTGCTTGATTATTGGCTTCTAAGAAAAGATATAATGCTCCAATTTTGTCCAGTTCTGATACCATCATTGTAACCCATGTAAAGTAGCTTTCTGAGCTCAATAATAGATGATTGAGTACATTATTTGGTGACATATTAACCAGTAGGATGATCTCTCCCAAATATGTACATTATAAAATCACCAGTAGGATTCCCTCCCCTAAAATAAGACAACCAGTAGGATTTGATCCCCTGAAATAAGATGACCAGTAGGATTTCCTCCCCTGAAATAAGACAATGAATGAATAGTAATAGAATAATTATTTTATGTGATTCCACCAGTGCGTTCCTCCTCTGGGTTCTATGACCTACTATAATTTTTTTTTGTACTTTAAATAAAAATTGGTGTCAATTGCTGAGTAATTGGTACTGAGATGTATCAAGTATACAATAGCAAAGCAATGATGCTGATAATATCGATTCTTATTCTTTTGATTTTGATTTCATTAATTCCATATTATCATATTACAGCTTACAACAAAGTTCTGTCTCTTTAAATACTGAAGAGTACAATACATTTGAGTAAAATTACAACAATAAGAAAATATGAAAGTATTTCACTTTTTTCAATGAAAAGTACAAATAATCAAATGAAACATTTGATTCAGAACAAAAAGCACTGTTCAATGGTGGAATACTCCAGCACTCTTGAATTGTCCCTTGGGGAAACTGCTTGAGTGAGCTGTCCCATGAGCTGAGTCATCTGCTCCATCATTTTGCAAAAATTTGTTTTAGCTTGAGAGACAAGAGGTTGATTAGAAAGGGCTATATTTGGAGCTTCAGAAGCCTCATGTAGCAGGGGCTCTTCTAAATGAAGAGGGCTTGGCACTCAGTGAACAGACTTACTTATGGAGGGCTCGGAATAAATACTCAATTGATAAGAGTAATGAGATAAGAGAAATAAATTTATAGTCACAAAATAATAAGCATTAAAAGATATGAGAGAAAAACAAAAGCAACAATAAAGAGCCAACCACAAATAATCCTGTACCACTGTTTCAACCTGTTCAGAAAAGAGAAAAGGATTAATGAATGATATGGCCACCAGGACTCTACTGAAAAGGTGAGGGAAGGCAAGGACTAACTTAATAATCAATAAAATAATATTTCTTAATGAGAAATAAAATAATATTAAATAGTAAATCCAATATTTTAATTAACTGGGGGAAAACCCCCAGGTGGGTGAAAGGGGGCTGGTATATGTGAAAAAGTGCCATCCTGGAGTTTCAGTGTTGAGGAACCATGATTGTATGATTGAAGAACCTGTATTTCAGATGTGAAACTGTATTAGTGTATCCAATACAGTTATCTGAAACAATACAGGTGTTTGCACCTGTATTGAGCTGTCTTGAGGTTTGAAACTGTATTTGGTGAATCTTTGTGAGCCTTAGAGGTAATTTCATATACCCAAAAGACCACAAATATAAAAAATAACATGTTAATATAAATAAAATAAATTTATTTATATTATTAAAATAAAAATCAAAATATAAATATAAAATTATATTAAAAATAAAAAATTAATTACAATTTAAAAATAAAAAATACATTAAATTTTGTAAGTATAAAATTACTTTTATACTTGAAAAAATTAAGTAAAAATAAAATTTTAACAAAATTTTGAAAAAATAAATAAATTTGGAAAAAAGTTATATAAAAATTATCATAACTTTTTATCCAATAAATAAACACATAAAATTTATTTCACCATTGGATTCCTCATAAGAAATCAGGTGGGGTCACCTCTGAGTGAAATTCTTGTAACTCAACTCTAAATAAGCTTAAATTAAGTTTTTAGTATTTTCAATACAAAAGTTGAAAATCCTCAAAACCTTAATTTAATTCACACCACATGTGGTGTTAACCATCAATTTTTGTGTTAAAATTGAGGTGTTGTGTTTAGTTTAGAAGTTATGAGGAATTGAAGTATTTTCAATTGAATTCAATTGAAATGTCAAAATGTGCGCGTGTATTACATAAGTGAACTTTGATTTACATATGAGGTATCAATTATTACTGTATTGTACTGTACAATTGAATTGAATTACATATGTAAATTATAAGTATAATACATGATGAGGAATTAAAGGAAAAATAAATTGGAAAGATTAAATTTGGGGGGGAAAAGGAACTCCAGCTCTAAGGGGGAGCTAGACCCCCAAATTCCTTGCTGACAGGCGTGGGATGTCAAAATTCACGCAAAAGTTCATCACTTTTGGCCTGGAATTGAGTTACAGGGTCTGTGAACTCAATTGATGATGAGGTTTTGATACCAACTGGGGTAGTTTTAGCTGTTGCCAAGAGGGTAAAACTACCCTTAAGATAAAACAATCATAGTAAAAACAGTTTTAACTGGTTTCTACGCCTCTGACACACATTCTGACGTGTTTTGAAGGCTCTAGGCCTGGTATTGCTATAGTAATGGCTGATTTAAGGGTCTAAAATGGCTAAAAATGGCTAAAAATGGCTTAAACCAGCCCTTTTTTGGTCTAAACCAGGGTTCAATGATGCCATAATTGGCTTTTCTGTTGTCAGACTGTTTTTCACGACTGACAAGAGTAAATTTTACTTTTGGAGTAAGAGAATTGATGGCTATAAAAGAATGTCTTCTTTGCCCCACTTTTCTCTTCATGTTAGAATCTTTTCCTTTTATTAATTAGTTTAAAACTGTTAAACCAATCAATAAAAGATTCCAACCACCCTTTTTAAATCATTTTGAACCTTTTAACCACGTGAAAAAATCATTATAACCATTGTTTGTAACTCTTATAATCATTTTTACCCCTGAACCACCCCAAAAGTGAATTAAAGCATCTTTCATCACTGTAAACTTTGTCACTTTGTTTCCAAATTCACTCTGGTCACTTTTGGGCGTGTTTTTTCTTTAATATTCTTTTTAAAGACTTTGTTCTTTAATTAATTGCTTGCAGTTCTTTGCTCAATTAATTCCAATTGAAATTGCTCTTGAAGAAATTTCTTTTGTAGCCTTAAAATATCTCTTGTAGAGTATTTTTTGGATAAATTTTTATTGTTGGTAAAACAATAAATTTTTATAATATTATTGTTTTATACTAATAAAGTTATAAACAATAAAATTGGCGTGTTTTCTTCTAAAAATAATATTTCTTACTATTTTTAACTGAATTTTTACCTTATACAAATTTTGAGGACAGGAAAAGTACTTGATTTTTAATCAAAGTTTCATATCCACACCTTACAATCTTCCATGAAACCCCTTGCTGATTAGGTGTTGGAAGATTTTCCATTAGTAATGAGTGGTAATTCCCTGTCTGTCTCCATGACTGTGACATTATCCCCCTCTTGAAAGTGGTGAGCTCTGAGCACCATAAGAGCAAGTGAATCTTGATGAGTTCAAATGAAACTTTCTCCCCCCCAATTACCCAATTTTCATCCCCTCATAATTCTTCTTCATTAATCATAATTTCAACTCCTTCATCTTCACAACTTGTAGGTCCTTCTTCCTTGACTTGATTATGATTCCTCCTCCCTTCTTTGAAAATTTTCTCTTCATTTCTTCTGTTCTTCAATCAAATTTGTTTTTTGATCTTCTTCTTATTGCAGTGTTCTTCACCCAATTTTTCTTGAGTCCTCATGGCTCATGATAAATGGTGATTCAGGTTTATGTCCTAAGAGCTTACTGTCATGGCATCAAATTGTCTTCATTTTGAGATTGTGCCAAATTGGCCTTTTCTTGCTCTTGGGTCCTTGCAGGATCAATTGAAATTTTTTCCCCAATTGTTGTTTTCTAGGGTTTTTTTGGCTGTTTTGGCCAAAATGTGCAAAATTCAAGATATTGAAGAATTTAATGATTTCTTAATAGAAATGACTGTTTTGGCAGTTTTTCATTATTTGAAGAAGTAATAGCCAGAAATGCGCAAATATGCCAATATGAATGAAATGGCATATTTCAATGGAATGAAGTTTTTTGAAGGTTTTGGACATGAATTAGTCAGAAATGTGCAAAAATGCGCAAATGCACCAATTTGACTATTTTTCTTTGGGTTTTGATATCTTGAAGGCTTTTCACATAATTTGAAGAAGATTTGATGGCTTTATGTGCAAAATGTGCAAAAGTGCGCAAATGCCTTAAAATGGCCAAGTTGGCCAATGAAACAGGTTTTGGTGATGATTTCTTCTATTTTCTTGTGCTTCACTTTGTTCTTGAAGTTCAAATTGCCATATTTGACTTTCTGACTTGGAGTTTTTCCATTATTTGCTTGGTGTTGGCTTTGAATCTTGACTTGAAGATGAGTTCAAAGCTGACTTCCATTTGTTACTCTGATTGCTCTGATTCCCCACCTTCTGTACTTTATGGTTCTGGTGTCTTTGATAACTTGAGGGAGCTTTCTGAAGAGAGTATGGCCCCTACAGAGATTTGGGACATCAATAAAACCTATAATGGTTTTAAATCTGTTAGGGTTATTGAACCACCCTGCATCAATTTTTGGAAGAAGGGGGTTCCTTGTGTTGAATCTGCTATTTATAGGTCCACCAGGTGCCAACTCTGTAACCTTGGGAAAAGAAATTGTTCTCAGGCCAACCATAATTTCCTAGACAATCCCAGAAGATTATGGAGAAGCATCAAGAAGGGTGGAAGATTTGGGCTGGAAGCTCCTGTTGATTAACCTGCAACTTCTGATGCCACCTCTGGCCACTCCAATTGTGAGTTCAGTGATCAAGTAATTTCTGAGTTACTGAATTCCGTGATTTTCTTTTCTTCTGCTTCAGTGACTGGATCCAGAATGAGAGGCTTCCAACAATGGACTAATACCAGCAGTTCTTGGGCCAACACTGGAGAACCCATTCACCCCCAAGGCAAACCCATTGGAATAGCCCCAGAAGTTCCTATTTTGGTCACCAGAAAGGATGGAAGACTTTGAAAATTGAAGAGAAATTTGGTGGTTCAAGATGAGAATGACACTGATACTGCAGGCAGTGATGAAATTGATAGAGAAGAACTTGAAATAACTACCCCCATCCAGAAAAGAAGAATCCAATCCACTTCACTATCACCAGTCCAAGCCAGTACCACCACCAATGAAGTGATCAGGCATCCCCAACCACCTCAACCCCCAATTAGGTCCCCAACCAGGCCATCCACACTTGCCTCCACTTCCACCAATATTCAACCATCTGTGGCCAGCACTTCTAGGGACCCAATGTCTCTGGAACCTGAATCAATCTTTGACAACCGTTGCCGCAGGAATATCTCTGGAAACTTCACTGATCAGAAGAAGGTTAATAAGAAGGTGGTCATCTCCCTATTTTCTGAAGTTTATGCTTTTACTGAGGTGTTTGTTGATAAGGCTATAAAGAGTGCTATTCCAGGGGAACCCACTATTGCTTTGGCCCAGGAGGCAGTTTCTTATGAAGATTCCTTGGGTGTTAAGCTTAGAGAATCCTTGAAGAAATTTTGATGAGGATTATCTGTAGTTGGTCTTTAACATTACTAGTGTTTGCTCTTTTATTATCAAATAAACTGACTCCCCAAACAAGATATGGGAGATGACTGCTGCTTTTGAAAACAAGAAATAAAAAATAGAATTATACAAGTAAAAGAAAATGAAATAAAAATAAAAAGGGAAGAATTGAGAGAAAAGAAAGTAAAGAAAAGAAAATAAACAAACTTCTGAGGATTGATCTTCTTGTGGTGCGTTGCTTGATTTTGGCCATACATTTTCCTGAAAAAATAAAACCAAACATTTGATTCTCACAGAATGGCCAAGGTGTTGTTTTTACAAGAAGTAGAACCCTCAGAGATGCATACCAGGAGATGGAGCTTACTTTCATAACTTCCACTCCCCACCAAGGTTCATAAAAGAATACAAACTTTGCCATAAATGAATTTTGGGTTAGGGAATGTCTTGAATGATATTGAATGGAATAATTTGGAATAATAGAATATGAAAGAAAGAGAAGGAATAAAATTAAAAGAGGGAATCTTGCCATATCTTGATGAAAGGTCCAAATTCAAGGGTATTGATCTTGCAAGTCCTTTTAAACCTGTCCAAAGAAATTGACAAGTGCTCACAAAGTGGCCAAGGTGATTCTTGGAACATATTGGGGAAGAATACCCCCTTAAAGGTGAATGCCAGGAGAGGAACTTACTTTCTTAAACTCCAATCCCCACCAAGCACAATAAATCAAACTCTTGAGGAATTTGGGCCAGGCTTGTTGGAATACAAGGTATGAAAATCCTTGACAAGGTCTGGGGAGTTGGTAAGGCTGGAACCTGGTTCCCAAGTTTTTCTTTCTGGGTCTTCATTGAATCCTTTCCACTGCACTAGATACCATAATGTGCCCCTCTTGAGTTTTGAGTCCATAACCTGAGCTGCTTCCCATTCTTCTTGCTCTTCCACTATTAATGGTGGTGGTGGCAATTGATGTTGATTTGGGACAGTTGATTGCTTCACTGGTTCTAATAGGGAAACATTAAAGACAGGGTGAACTTACTTCCATTTTTGAGGCTACTTGAGGTGATATGCATGGCTGCCAATCTTCTTGAGAACTTCAAAGGGTCCCAACCATCTTTCTGAAAGCTTCTTGGTGGGTCTTGATGTCTTGCTGTTCTTGGAAGCTAGCCATACTTTGTCCCCAGGTTGGAAATAAGGTGTAGTTGCTCTATTTTTATCTGAATACTTCTTAAAATGCTTTATTGCTGACACTAATTCTTCTTTGACAAATTTCTGTACTGATTGGAGTTTTTTTGATAACTTTCCATCAGGTGTATCCTGAGAAATTTGAATTGAGTCAAAGCTTGGATTTCTTCCATAAATGGTGAAAAATGGTGACTGTTTTGTTGATGAATGTTCTGCATTATTATAAGCAAATTTAGCCAGAGGGAGCCAGGTGTGCCAGTCATCCTGATGGTAACTGACATACATCCAAAGATACTGTTCCAGAATCTGATTTACCCTCTCTGTCTGTCCATCTTTTTCAGGGTGAAAGGCAGTTGAAAGATCTCTTGATATATTGAGCTGCTGACACAATTGATTCCAAAATGATGAAACAAATAATGAACCTATATCACTAACAATACTGCTTGGAAGACAATGTTTGGAAAAGACATGACTAATAAAGATTTGAGCTAAGTGCAAAGCAGTGATTGTTGAATAAGCTGGAATAAATATTTCCATATTTGAAAATCTGTTTACAACTACTGAAATTTAATCAAAGTTTCTTGACACAGGCAATTTAGTGATAAAGTCCATTGATAATGAATTCCAAGGACCAGATGGAACTTGCAGAGGCTTGAGTAATGCAAACTTCTTATGGTGAATGCTCTTGTTTCTTGAACATTGCTGACATGAGGACACATATTCCTTGATAATTTGATTCATGCCAGCCCAATAAAAATCCCTCTTGATGAGCTTGAGGGTCTTCTCCTGGCCAGGCTGGCCAGCCAACAGTGAGTCAGGATGCTTTTGAAGGATATCAAATTGAAGTTCATGATTGCTTGGGATGACTACTCTATCTTTGAATAATAACAATTTGGCTTGAGGTTCAATAATAAAATCTGAGACTGATTCACCTCTTGCTAATTGATTTAGAATTTCCTTATAATCTTTGTCTTGCCATACTGCCTTCTGAATTTGATCAACTAAATTTGAGAAAGCTTCAACTTTGATTGAGAAAAAGCTTGACTCATTAATTTAATTTTGCTTGACAACTTGATGAAATTTTTGAGCATTCTTGCTGATTAAGTCCACCCCCCTCTCTGGGTACACGTCGTCTCGATGTAACAAGGCATCTGGTAAAGTTGCCAGTCTGCCAGGGCGGTTAGTGGTAGAAAAGTGAAATTCAGAGAGAAACTCTGCCCAACAGGCTTGATGGCGAGGAAGTACTTTGGAAGACATGAAATATTGAAGGGAAGAGTGGTCTGTCAAGACTTAAAAGGAATCAGAAAGAGAGAGAGGAAAGGCTCTCCAGAGCTTGAGAGCCCAAACTATGCCAAGGAGCTCCTTGTCATGAATTTCATAGTTGAGCTCAGCTGGGAGGGGCTTGCGACTATCAAATGCGACGGGATTCTTTCCTGAGTCATTCACCTGACTCAGTACAGCAGCCAAGGCATGATCAGAAACAACAGTCTCTACAATAGGTGGTAGAGAAGGATTGAAATGGGATACGATAGGGGAAGTGGTGAAAGCTTCTTTGAGTATTTGAAACTTACTAAGAGCTGCCTCATTGAAGATGAAAGGAGAATATTTTTTAAGGAGGGAAGTGAGATCAGAAATTATTTGAAATAATTTTTAATGAAACAACAATAGAAGTTTGCAAAGCCAAGAAAAGATTTGAGTTCTTTGATGTTCTTTGGCTGAGGCCACTTGAGTATTTGCTGAACTTTGGGAGAATCCAACTTGAGGCCTTCACTTGAAACAACATAGCCCAAGTATTCCACACTTGAGGAATCAAATACACACTTTGAGGCTTTAGCAAACAAATTATTGTCCCTCAGTCTTTGGAGGACAGAGGCCACATGTTTGACATGTTCCTCCTCAGAACTAGAGAAAACCATGATATCATCTAAGTAGACTACAACAAAAACATCCAACAAATCTGCAAAGATATCATTCACAAGCTTCTGGAAAGAAGCAGGAGCATTGGTCAAGCCAAATGGCATAATAAAATACTCAAAACTACCATATTTAGTTCCAAAGGCAGTTAAGTGCTCATCCCGCTCTTTGATTCTCAAGAGATTATAAGCACCACGCAAATCTATCTTGGAGAAGATAGTAGAACCATTAACAAAGTTAAGGAGCTGATTCATTGGAGGAAAAGGATACCTGTTCTTCCTAGTGAAAGCATTATGTTTGCAGTAGTAAACACACAAACAAAGGCCACCATCCCTTTTCTTAACAAAAATGATGGGTGCTCCTGTTGAAGAGGAGGTTGGCCTGGTCAAACATTTCTCTACATTCTCTGAAATGTAGGTCTGTAGTGTTTCTAAATCATTCTTTGATAAAGAGTATATAACACCAACTGGAGGTAGAGGACCCCCCAGTTTGATATGATGATCACAGGTGTGGTGAGGAGGAGGTTTCTCTGCTTTCACCTTGGAGAATACATCCAAATATTGGTGATACACAGGAGGGACTACCTTCAGCACAGTTTCAATCTCTTATGGCTCTTCCTCCTCATCCCACTGCTCCTTCAGGGAGGCATGAAAAGCTAAAGGAGGAAGCTCCATATCCCCTTGAAAGAGATGAAGTGAAGATATAGAAACATCTTCTCCAGCATCTTTTATCTCTTTGAAGACTTCATCTCTTGACAGAAGTAATGACTGAGAGGGAATGATGGAAGGTATATGGACAGAAGGAGGGAGAGAAGGTGTCTTAAGTTCACCAACCACAGCAACACTGTTGACAGCAGTGGCAAACTAATTACTAGTAGAAGAAGTAATACCACTACAATCCTTATGACCAGAATCATAGTTTATAAATCTATTTTTCAAATCAATAATTGGATTAAAATGGTAAAGAAAATCATAGCCAAATATTAGGTCTTCTCCCTTGGGTGAATCTATGATAAAGAAATCCCATTCAAAGCTTGGGAATGAAGGCAAGTCAACAACCCACTTGGTATAATGGGTGATGAACAGGGAAGTGGATTCATTAGAGCCCAAAATGAAAAGAGGAATCTTTTCAGGGAGCTCATACATGGTCAATGAGTACTTGAGAACAAAATTATTTGCAATAGAAGAGTTTTTAGCACCAGAATCAATGGGAATACTATAAAAAATATCAGAGAGAGAAGAGAAAATAAAAAAATTTAAAGATTTCATGACACTAGTCTTCAGAGTGCAAAATTGTGCTCTTGAAGGAAATAAGTAAGAACCATTGAACACATAATGATTCCCACTCAGGCTTTTCCCTGCTTGCTAGGGAAGCCATTTGATGAACCCTGCCTATTTTCAGGCCTCTTGAAGAATTTTTAAAATGGGTGCTTCCCACCACAATAGTTGAACAAGCCTTCTTTAATCCTCCTATCCTTTTTAGAACCAATTAGTTTGTTGTCCTTAGTGAGGAGAGAAGCATGAGGCTTGTCTTTGGACACTTAAAAATGCTTCCCCTTCTTATTCTTCCTGTGATAAGGCTTCTTTGATGATGAAATTTGAGGAGGCTTGGAGGAGTTGGATCCACTGATTGGAGGCTTCTTCTCTTGATGGCTACCCCTTTTCTTCTGCCTCTCATGGTACCTGGTATCTAATTCCAAAGTGAGGTCAATGAGTTCATGAAGGCTATCAAAGTTTCCAGGGTGAGAAGTCAATTGGTCCAGAAATATTGAGGCCAAGCCTCCTCTATACAAATGAATATAGGCCCTTTCCCCCAGTCTCCAATTCTTGACATTAAGCCTCTAAAATCTGCTATTTGCAAGGAAACCTGACCACTTTTGTTCATCCTGAGATTGACTAACTCTTGTTCAGCTTTCCTGACTTCATTGGGATGACCAAGCAGAGTGAATAACTGAGTTTCAAATAACTGCCAGTTATTGAGGAGATAAGAAGGGTCTTCATTGGAGATATTTGAGAGGTAAGTTTCAATCCATTTTCCAGCTCTACCAGTGAGACAAGAAGTTGAGTACAAAACCTTCTTCCTGTCAGAGAAGAAGTTTTCTGGGTCATTATGGAAAATTAATTGACAAGATTGAATAAGTCCTCTCATTTTATAAGCTTTAGTACCATCAAAGGAATCAGGTGCCTTCATTGATGGAGTTTTGAATGCTGGGCTTTTGAAGTGTCCCTTGGGGCAACTGCTTGAGTTAGTTGTCCAATGAATTGAGTCATCTGCTCCATCATTTTGCGAGAATTTTGTTCAGCTTCAGAGACAAGAGGTTGATTAAGATGGGCTAGATTTGGAGCTTCAGAAGCCTCAGGGGCACCTGCCAAGGCAGCTGCTACTTCAGTTTCTTTAGATTCCTCCTCTTCCACAGACTCTTCCCCCTCTTCATCTTCAGCTTCCCCTGATCTACTTCTAGGCCCTTGAGAAATGCTTGGATAGCCACCCAACAAGCCAGAGAATGATCTTGATCTTCTTGACTTCACAACTCCTCTTCTGGAGGGTGCTTCCCTTTCCATTGGTGGTCCTCTGTCCAAATTTTCACTCAGTTGATGAACTGATGGTGTGCAGTAAAGAGGAGCCCCTGCTGTAGGAGTGAGAACAGCTTGATGTCTTTGAGATCTTGTATTATTGGCTGGAGGGCTATTCTGAACTGGCATTATTGAAGAAAGATAATAAAATTTGATGATACTTGAGAATGAAACAACGCTTGATCAAATAAATCAAATGAGAATCTTGATGAACTTGAGAAATCAATCAATAGTCTTGAAGTGAGTCAATATGAATAAATCTTGAAGAATGAAGATGACAAAGTCAAATTCTTATGAATAATCAATTTCAATCAATAATTCAAATGAATTCAATCAATAATCAAATCAAATCAATAAAGTCAATTCAAAATCAAATCAATTATGTCTGGAGGAAGTCAAGCAATATCCTCAGAAATCAATTTAATTTCTTGAGGAATCAACTTCAAATCAATGAATTAAATCAATCTTGAGGATAAGTCTGCTATCTTGAGGAATCAAATCAGGTCAAACAATTAAATAAAATCAGAATCTTGAGGTAAAGTCAATTTCTTGAATAAGAAATCAATCAATCAATAAATCTTGAGAAATTTCAAAATCAACCAATGATAACCCCAATTCAATGAAACTCCTGAATGGATAAATCAATTAACCCCAATTCTAATGAGTTAAACCTAAGAAAGAACCTAAATTCAGCCAAAAAATCAGAATATAATTTGATTGAGAATTAAGAAGAAAATGAAATGGTCAGCAAAATTTAAGAAATGAGAAAGAGAATCAATTTTCATTTGAATGAAATGAGTGAGATGAAAATTGATGAGAGCAAATTAAATAATAAAAATCATAAGATAATAAAATTCATAATTGAAAATGAGAGAAATGAATAAGAATGAATGAAAGAAAAGAAGCAATTCTGAGTTAATTAAAATAATGTCACAGGGGCTCTTCTAAATGAAGAGGGCCTGGCACTCAGTGAATAGACTTCCTTATGGAGGGCTCAGAATAAAGACTCAATTGATAAGAGTAATGAGATAAGAGAAATAAATTTCTAGTAACAAAATAATAAGCATTAAAAGATATGAGAGAAAAACAAAAGCAACAATCAAGAGCCAACCACAAAAAATCCTGTACCACTGTTTCAACCTGTTCAGCAAAGAGGAAAGCATTAATGAAAGCTATGCCCACAGGACTCTACTCAACAGGTGAGGGAAGGCAAGGACCAACTTAATAATTAATTAAATAATATTTCTTAATGAGAAATAAAATAATATTAAATAATAAATCCAATCTTTTAATTAACTGGGGGAAAACCCTCAGGTGGGTGAAAGGGGGCTGGTATATGTGAAAAAGTGCCAGCCTGGAGTTTGAGTGTTGAGGAACCATGATTGTATGATTGAAGAACCTGTATTTGAGATGTGAAACTGTATTGGTGTATCCAATACAGTTATTTGACTCAATACAGGTGTTTGCACCTGCATTGAGGGCAGGCCTGTATTTGGTGAATCCTGTATTTGGTTTCTGCCTGTATTGAGCTGTCTTGAGGTTTGAAACTGTATTTGGTGAATCTTCCATGAAACCCCTTGCTGATTAGGTGTTGGAAGATTTTCCATTAGTAATGAGTGGTAATGCCCTGTCTGTCTCCATGACTGTGACACCTCAGGGAATTTTCCAAGGAATCTTCTACTTCAGTTTCTTCAGACTCTTTCTCTTCCACAGACTCCTCCCCCTCTTCATATTCAGCTTACCCTAATCTGCTTCTAGGCCCTTGAGAAATGCTTAGATAGCCACCTAACAAGCCAGAGAATGATCTTGATCTTCTTGAACTCACCCCTCCTCTTATTGTGGGTGCTTTTCCTTCCATTGGTGGTCCTCAGTCCAAATTTGCACTTAGTTGATGAACTGATGGTTTGCAGTCAAGAGGAGCCCTTGCTGTAGTAGCAAGAACAGCTTGACATTGGACTTGTTTTTGGTTGGCTCTTTTGTTTTTTACTCTTATTCTTTGTTTCTGATTTTCTGATATTTGTTTATTTAGCAATTTTATCTTATTACACTCTTAAGCATACTCTGCCTTATTTTATCCTTGAGCCCTCCATAAGTGACTCCCAGTTTACTGAGTTCCAGGCCCTCTTCACCTCAAAGAGCCCCTGTGAAATTATATTAATTAGCTCATAATTGCTTCTTTTTTTTTCATTCTTTTAAAATTGATTTCTCTCATTCATCAACCATTAAATTTTCTTAATTTATGATTCTTTTATAACTTCATAAGTCTCATCAATTTTTATCTCATTCTTTTTATTCATATTAAAATTGACTCTTTTCATTTCTGAATTCTGCTGAACTTTTCACTTCATTCTCAATTCTCAATCAATTCTTATTTTCATTTGCTGTCTGACTTCAGGTTTTCTTTTGTAATGGCTCAATTTATTGGAATTCTTGGTAAATTGATTCAGAGTTTCCTGGAGTGTATTGGGGTGATCATTTAGTTATTTTGAAATTTCTCAAGAATTATTGATTGATTGATTTAATTATTCAACAAATTTATTTTACCTCAAGAATCTGATCTGCTTTGATTGATTAACCTGATTGATTCCTCAATATTTTATTTGATTGATTGATTTGAAGTTCATTCCTAAAGACATTGAATTTATTTTGAAGATATTGACTGAATTCCTCAAGACATAATTGACTTGATTGACTTGATTTGATTTGTTAATTGAAATTGACTGTCCATAAGAATTTTATTTCTTCATTTTTATTTTTCAATATTTATTCATAGTGTTTTCACTTCAAGACTGTTGATTGATTCCTCAAGTTCATAAAGATTCTCATTTGATCTAATTTGGTCAACCCTTGTTTCATTCTCAAGTACCATCAGTTTATGTTTCTTATTCTTTAATAATGACAGTTCGGCATAGCCCTCCAGCCAATAATACAAGATCCCTAAGAGATTGAGCTGTTCTCACTCCTACAGAAAGGGCTCCTCTTGACTGCAAACCATCATTTAATCAACTGAGTGAAACTTTGGACATAGTACCACTAGTTGAAGGAGTAGCACCCTCCAGAAGAAGAGGTGTGAAGTCAAGAAGATCAAGATCATTCTCTGGCTTATTGGGTGGCTATCCAAGCATTTCTAAAGGGCCTAGAAGTAGATTGGGGGAAGATTAAGGTGAAGAGGGGGAGTAGTCTGAGGAAACTGAAGTGGTGGTTGCCTTGGTAGGTACCCCTGAGGCTTCTGAAGCTGCAAATCCAGCTCATTATAATCAACCTCTTGTCTCAAAAGCTGAACCAAATTTCTCAAAATGTTGGAGCAATTGACCAAATTCACGGGACAACTTACTCAATCAGTTGCCCCTAGGGACAATTCCAGACTCCATCAATGAAGGCACCTGAATCTTTTGATGGTACTCAAGCCCATAAATGGAGGGTATTCATTCAATCCTGTCAATTAAATTTGCATAATGATACAGCAAGTTTCTTCTTGGAAAGGAAGAAGGTCCTTTACTAAACTTATTTTCTCACTTGTGGAGGTGGAAAATGGATTGAATCTTACCTCTCAAATATTGCCAATGAAGACCCATCTTATCTCCTGAATAACTGGCAGTAGTTGAAACCCCATTTATTCACTCTTTTTGGTAACCCCAATGAAGTAAGGAAAGCTGAACAAGAGTTGGACAATCTGAGGATGAAGGAAAGTGGTAATTTATCCGTGTACATTCTGATTTAAGCCTTCTAATGTCAAGAATTGGAGATTGGGTGAAAGGGCTTATATTCATGTGTATAGAAGAGGCTTGGAATCAAGGCTGTTGGACCAATTGGCTTCTCACCCTGGTGAATTTGATACTCCTCAAAAAATCATGGAAATTACTTTGGAATTGGATACAAGGTACCATGAGAGGAAGAAGGAAAAGGGTAGTCATCAAGACAACAAGCCTCCAGTAACTGGATCCAATCCTTCCAGGCCTCCTCAAGATTCATCTTCCAAAAGGCCTCATCACAAGAAGAGCAAGAAGGGACAGAATTTCCAAGTCTCAAAGGATGAGCCCCATGCTTCTCTCCTCAATAATTACAATAAATTAATTGGTACTGAAAAGGAGAGGAGGGGTAAAGAAGGCTTATGTACTTATTGTGATGGAAAACACCCCATTTAAAAATGCTTCAAGAAGCCTAATAATAGGCCAGGATCATCAAGGGGCTTTTTTAGCATGCAGGGAAAAGCTTGAGTGTGAATCATTATGCGTTCAACAGGTCTCACTTATTCTCTTCAAGAGAACAATTGTGCACTCTGAATACTAGTGTCAAGAAATCTTTAAAATTTCTTATTTTCTCTTCTCTCTCTGATATTTTTTATAGTTTTATCATTGATTCTGGTGCTACAAACTCTTTTATTTCAATGAAATTTTCTCTCAAGTACTCTTTGACAATGTCAGAGCTCCCTGAAAAGATCTTTCTTTTCATCTTGGATTCCAATTAATCCACTACCATGTTAATCACCCATTATACCAAGTGGGTTTTTGACTTTGCTTCTTTCCCAAGCCTTTAATGGGATCTCTTTATCATAGATTCACCCCGGGGAGCAGACCTGATATTGGGCTATGATTTCCTTTACCATTTGAATACCATTATTTATTAGACAAATGGATTCATCATCTATGATTCTAGTCATAAGGACTTTAGTGGTATTAATTATTCTACTAGTAATTACTTGGCCACTTCTGTTAACAGTGTTTCTCTGGTCGGTGAACTTAAGACACCTTCCCTTCCTTCTTCCATCCATATCCCTTCCATAGTTCCCTCTCAGTCATTGCTTCAATCAAGAGATGAAGTCTTAAAAGAGATAACAGATGTTGGAGAATATTTTTCTATATCTTTACTTCATCTCTTTCAAGGGTATATGAACCTTTCTTCTCTATCTGTGAGCCTTAGAGGTGATTTCATATACCCAAAAGACCACAAATACAAAAATAACATATTAATATAAATAAAATAAATTTATTTATATTATTAAAATAAAAATCAAAATATAAATATAAAATTATATTAAAAATAAAAAATTAATTACAATTTAAAAATAAAAATACATAAAATTTTGTAAGTATAAAATTACATTTATACTTGAAAAAATTAAGTAAAAATGAAATTTTAACAAAATTATGAAAAAATAAATAAATTTGGAAAAAAGTTGAATAAAAATTATTATAACTTTTTATCCAATAAATAAACACATGAAAATTATTTCACCATTGGATTCCTCATAAAAAATCAGGTGGGGTCACCCTTAAGTGAAATTCTTGTAACTCAACTCTAAATAAGCTTAAATTAAGTTTTTAGTATTTTCAATACAGAAGTTGAAAATCCTCAAAACTTTAATTTAATTCACACCACATGTGGTGTTAACCATCAAATTTTGTGTTAAAATTGAGGTGTTGTGTTTAGTTTAGAAGTTATGAGGAATTAAAGTATTTTCAATTGAATTCAATTGAAATGTCAAAATGTGCGCGTGTATTACATAAGTGAACTTTGATTTACATATGAGGTGTCAATTATTACTGTATTGTACTGTACAATTGAATTGAATTACATATGTAAATTATAAGTATAATACATGGTGAGGAATTAAAGGAAAAATAAATTGGAAAGATTAAATTTGGGGGGGAAAAGGAACTCCAGCTCTAAGGGGGAGCTAGACCCCCAAAATCCTTGCTGACAGGCGTGAGATGTCAAAATTCACGCAAAAGTTCATCACTTTTGGCCTGGAATTGAGTTACAGGGTCTGTGAACTCAATTGATGATGAGGTTTTGATACCAACTGGGGTAGTTTTAGCTGTTGCCAAGAGGGTAAAACTACCCTTAAGATAAAACAATCATAGTAAAAACAGTTTTAACTGGTTTCTACGCCTCTGACACACATTCTGACGTGTTTTGAAGGCTCTAGGCCTGGTATTGCTATAGTAATGGCTGATTTAAGGGTCTAAAATGGCTAAAAATGGCTAAAAATGGCTTAAACCAGCCCTTTTTTGGTCTAAACCAGGGTTCAATGATGCCATAATTGGCTTTTCTGTTGTCAGACTGGTTTTCACGACTGACAAGAGTAAATTTTACTTTTGGAGTAAGAGAATTGATGGCTATAAAAGAATGTCTTCTTTGCCCCACTTTTCTCTTCATGTTAGAATCTTTTTCCTTTTATTAATTAGTTTAAACACTGTTAAACCAATCAATCAAAGATTCCAACCACCATTTTTAAATCATTTTAATCCTTTTAACCACGTGAAAAAATCATTATAATCATTGTTTGTAACTCTTATAATCATTTTTACCCCTGAACCACCCCAAAAGTGAATTAAAGCATCTTTCATCACTGTAAACTTTGTCACTTTGTTTCCAAATTCACTCTGGTCACTTTTGGGCGTGTTTTTTCTTTAATATTATTTTTAAAGACTTTGTTCTTTAATTAATTGCTTGCAGTTCTTTGCTCAATTAATTCCAATTGAAATTGCTCTTGAAGAAATTTCTTTTGTAGCCTTAAAATATCTCTTGTAGAGTATTTTTTGGATAAATTTTTATTGTTGGTAAAACAATAAATTTTTATAATATTATTGTTTTATACTAATAAAGTTAGAAACAATAAAATTGGCGTGTTTTCTCTTAAAAATAATATTTCATACTATTTTTAACTGAATTTTACCTTATACAAATTTTGAGGACAGGAAAAGTACTTGATTTTTAATCAAAGTTTCATATCCACACCTTACACTATCTTTTCATGCCTCCCTGGAGGAGCAGTGGTATGAGGAGGAGGAGCCAAAGAAATTTAAACTGTGATAAATTTAATCTCTCCTGCCTATTACCAATATTTGGATTTATTGTCCAAGGGGAAAGCAAAGAGAATTCCTTCACACTGTGCCTGTGATCATCATGTTGAACTGGAGGTTCTTCTAACACCAGTTGGGGTTATCTACTAACTATCAAATCAAGAGTCAGAAACACTGCAGGCCTACATTTCAGAGAATGTAGAGAAAGGTTTCATTAGGCCAAGCTTCTCTTCAACAAGAGGACCTGTCCTTTTTGTCAAGAAAAAATATGGTGGCCTTCATTTGTGTGTTGACTGCCGCAAATTCAATGCTGTCACTAAGAAGAACAGGTATCCTGTTCCTCCAATGAACCAGTGCCTTACAATATTTAACAGTTCCACTATATTCTCCAACATAGATTTGTGTGGTGCTTATAATCTCTTGAGAATTAAAGAGGAGGATGAGCACTTAACTGCCTTTAGAGCTAAATATGGTAGTTGTGAGTATTTGGTTATTCCTCTTGGATTAACCAGCGCTTCTGATTCACTCCAAAAGCTTCTGAATGATATCCTTGCAGATTTTTTGGATATTGCTTTTGTAGCTTACTTAGATAATATCATGTTCTTCGCTAGTTCTGAGAAGGAACATGTCAAACATGTAGCCTCTGTCCTCCAAAGACTGAGAGATGATAATTTGTTTGCTAAAGCCTCCAAGTGTGTATTCTATTTCTAAAGTGTGGAATACTTGGCATATTTTGTCTCAAGTGATGACCTCAAGATGGATTCTTCAGACGTTCAGCAAATCCTCAATTGGCCGCAGCCACAGAACATCAACACCCTTCAATCTTTTCTTGGCTTTGCCAACTTTTATCATCTTTTCATTAAATATTCTTCCAAAAGAATCACTTCTCTCACTTCACTTCTTACAAAAGATTCCCCTTTTATCTTCAATGAGGAAACTCTTAGTCAGTTTCAGATACTCAAAGAATCCCTCACTACTGCTCCTATTCTTTCCCATTTCAATCCTTCTCCACCAACTATTTTAGAAATTGATGCTTCTGATTATTCCTTGGGTTCTGTACTGAGTCAGGTCATGACTCAGGAAAGCATCCTATTGCATTTGATAGTTGCAACCTACTCCCAGCTGAGTCCAACTATGAAATTCTTGACAAGGAGCTCCTTGGCATAGTTTGGGCTCTCAAGTGCTTGAGAGCCTTTCCTCTTTCTCTATCTGATCCTTTCGAAGGCTTGAAAGACCACTCTTCCCTCAAATATTTTATTTCTTCCAATTCCCTTTCTTGTTGTCAAGTCCCATGGGCTTAATTTCTCTCTTAATTCCATTTCACAATTGCTTACTGCATAAGATGTGTCTATGAAACTGTTGATAATATTGGTATTAATCAACAGTACTATGACCATTCTTATGAAATATAACAAGAAAAATTATCATAGCCACAATTAAATTATTAATTAATCAAGTATTTATTTTACGTTTTATACACTACTAGTGATTATAACAGTAAGCAGTAATTGCCTAATATAATCAATTATAAGAAGTATTTAATAATAAAACTTCTTCATTAAAATAATAAATTTATTTTAATATATAATTATCTTTTTCAAGAATAATTATAAATATAATTTTTGAAGAAAATAATTGCTAAAGGAAAATTTTAAGAATTAAGATAAATCACTCACTACTACTCCAAAGAACTTGTTAAAGATAATACCAGAAAAATTTGATGGATAATTGTGGATTTAATAGATCAAAATGGATTGGAACAGTATTACAAAAAGATATAGTTTATTTCTATGATTTCACGTCTTTCTGATTCATTACGAAAGATTAAAACACTTAAGAAAAGATTTTAACCAATACTTACTTTTTGGTAATAAAGGTATAATTTTATAATGTGATGATGATTTGGAAAAAATAGAAAGAGGAGGCCTCTTTTAAGTCAACAACGGCTCATAGAGACATTCCATGGAGCAAACTTAAAAACTAGTTATTGAGAAAACAATAAATATCTTTGGATTATTGATTGCATCATCTGTTGTCTCATAAGATTATCATAATTACTTAATTGAAGGTTTTACGTGACTACCAACCCAAATATGGTTAATAATAAAAGGAGTAAAGCTGTAAATACTCTTTTATTTCAAAATAAAAATTAATTTCTCAAATTTATCAATTTTATTGGAAATTTTATCACAGAGTGTATTTTCTGTGATTTTTTGAAGATTCAGTGTTTCATGTGGAATCATCAAAAATGAACTGTGAGGAAAACTTTCAATTTTACCTATAAAGGTATGATTCTTTCTGGTTTTTATATGAACTATACTTTTCTCAATTGTTCCTGAAAGTTTCAGAAAGATTAATTAAGAATTGTATTTTTAATGAATTTTTGAAGTTTTTACCTCATTTCTATGTAGAATTGTAAATAATACTATATTGCTGGTTGCTATGAGTTGAATAAATGGATACTAGTCCAAGAAGGGTTTTACTTACTCTTTTGGGGCTTACGCTGTGGTAACTCCTTTTGGTGTGGGATGAAATAAGGCAGTACCTTGAGGGGGAAATTATTGGTAAGTCTGTTTTGAATTTCAGAATTGTCCAATATCCATGGGTGCTAAGGTGTATTAGCTGCTTCTCCAAATAATACTGAATAGTCAGCCTACAGAGAATCACAAAATAAAAAAAGATTTGTGGCTTTAACAGATAGAGAAGACTTATCAGCAGTCTCTAAATCAGACCTATCAATAACACTACAGTAAAAATTCTGATCAAAAATTTCTGATAAAATAAACACTAGACTTTTTTTATTTTATTTTAATAAAAGTGATGATAATATATATATATATATGTTTTGGGTTTCTGTTATTTTAATGAAACTAATAAGAATATTTTTTTTGTTTTTTTTAATAAGAATGATAAGAATATATATATTTTTTATGGTTTTAGGTTGATTATAATGATTTTTTTTTTGATATGAGTACTAATAATTAGACTACTGGATTTGATTCTTTTAGGATTTTTTTTAATACTGAGTTTATATCACTACTACTTCTCTTTGTTAATAACACTAAGCTTTTGAGCAAGGCTACTAAGCTTTTACTATGGCTATACTACTATTCTTCACTAATACTAAGCTACTGAGCAAGGCTACTGAGCTTTTCACTACTAAAACACTACTACTATTCTAGATATCCTGCTAGTTCAGGGATGGTGGTGATCCTGGATAGTGGGAACCTGTTCCATGATCATGGGAAAAATGAGGGAGAAAGGACCTCTATTTATAGCTTTTGGGCCTCCATAGAGCTTCTCAAAACAGGGTACTTAGAAAAAATCATAGTTGAGAGGTTTTAGCTAGTGAGACATGTAGTTTTGGTGTAGCAATGTGTTTGCTGAGAGAATTATGCTGGTGGTGCTTTTTCTTATCAAAATCATGTGATGTATTTGAGATAATTTGGCTGGTGAGATTTTCTTGAAGGTGGGGAAAGTATTTTTTTGTTTCTATTTTTACGTATGTTATGAGAGAATTATGCTGGTGGTTCTTTTCTCTATCAAAATCATGTGGTGTATTTGAGATAATTTGGCTGGTGGTATTTTCTTTTTATCAGAGTCATGTGAGGTCATTGAGATAATATGGCTGGTAATGTTTTCTTGAAGGTGGGGAAAGTATTTTTTGTTTCTATTTTTTACGTATGTTATGAGAGAATCATCCTGGTGGTTCTTTTCCTTATCAAAATCATGTGATGTGTTTGAGATAATTTGGCTGGTGATGTTTTCTTTTTTTGGTGACTTTGTTACGTATTTTCTGAGAGAATTATGCTGGTGGTGCTTTTTCTTATCAAAATCATGTGATGTATTTGAGATAATTTGGCTGGTGGTATTTTCTTTTTATCAGAGTCATGTGAGGTCATTGAGATAATATGGCTGGTAATGTTTTCTTGAAGGTGGGGAAATTGTTTTTGTTTCTATTTTTTACGTATGTTCTGAGAGAATTACGCTGGTGGTTTTATTTTAGTATTGTATCATTTCATCATTTCTATCAAGTTTGATGCGTGTTATTATTACTAAAGAAGCATTTGTTCTTGGAAAATATATTGTAATTTTATGCATAGCCTTGAGGTATTTCTTCTTTAAATTGAATCAAGGTGGGGAAAATACATCTTCTGATGCTTTGGTCCATCTTCATCTACCTTTATTTAAATTAACTGCCTTTAATGACGTAATTTGTTATTGATGATGCAATAAGGTGGATAAATTCTTTGATACTATACTGTTTTGATAAGATCTTGAGGCTGTGTATTGTATATTTCTTTTTGAAATTTGTAATTGTAATGTGTAAATCTGTTTTGCGTAATTCTTTTTATCATCATTTTTTTTCTTTTGTTTTATTGGTAAGCTTGAAACTGGTACTAATAGTATGGAATACCACAATGCATGGAAATTAATCAAGAACTGACATGGTTACAGGAGTATAAGCTGCTCTTTACCTTCTTAGCACATCAAAATAGCAGCTTATTTGCAATTTTCTTATGATATAATGAAGTTTTGACTAGGTAACCAAGTTCCCAAAAGGTTTTAATATACCAATTGGGCCAAGATCAGCCATGTATTCAAGCTTTGGAGCCGTCCAGGACTCAGAAGCTGGGTACCCTGGCTCTCTTTGATGTCTTTTGTCCCCCTTGACTATTTTATACATCAAAATAGAAATTCAGGCTTAGAGTGAGATATCCACTACTGGTGTACCAAAGGTGTATGTAAGAATACCATAATATTAAGTGCCACAAACATGCATAACACTATTCTCAGTGTATATGTAACATGGGATTTCTCACATTCCCATTCTTTTGGTGTGAAATTGAGAAAAACAAACAATTTCACAATTATTCTATGTGGTATTGATGATATGGTATTGAAATATTTTCCATATTACCACCCCAAAGAGTTAATTTAAGCTTATTCACTCTATGGAGATACCCTAGGTTAATTTTTGTGTAGAATCAAATCCGTCCTTAAATCCATGGATTTACATATCCAATAAAAAGCTATTCATCTTTTCTGAACCCAAAAATGATGAGTTTTGATTATATGCATGCCTTATGGGTTATGAATAGTTCAGAATTTATTTCAAAGATAATTGTGGCCTATTTGGCATGTAAAATATACCTTAAGGCTCACATTCCCTCTGACCAAAAAGAATTGTACTAAAATTTTATTAATGGTATCAAGAAGAAAAAGGCCCCAAAATGGGTTAATTTCCACTGTCCAACCTCTTTATATTACTAATATCAAGTAATTTAAAGCCCATTTATAGATATATTCAGGCTTGTGGCCTTCTTTCATATCTAAAGCTTCTTAGGAGTTTATCTGAGTCAGGTATTTCTGATTCTGCAAGTGATTCATGTTCATGTACTGTATTTCTATATCTGACAAGATATTCTTTTTGATTTTTACCCCTAAGTCTCCTTTCTCTAATGACTTTCTTCATCTTTTTGTCTCCACTCTGTTCCACTGGTGGAACAGTCAAAGGAGTTTGGTTCCTTAAAGGAAACAATTCTTTGTCAGCTGGTTGATAAGGTTTTATCAACTGACTGCAAAGGTGGGGTATTTATTCTCTAATTCACCACTCAATTCCACTTGAACTGCATTGGTTCCATGTAAGGCAACAATAACAAAAGGTCCTCCATAAGAATCTTTAAGTTTCTTTGGGCCTTTGATATTATTAAAGTTCAAGGTTGAAACTAGAACTAAGTCCCCTACTTTGAAGTATGGTACTTTGTGACTCTTGTCCCACTTCTGTTTTTCATAGTCAAAAGCATCATTCATACTCTTTTTTGCATTATTTTTCACTTTATCAAGCATTATCTTGAATCTGGAAGCTGTAGAATGAATGTCAATCAAGTCTTTCCTCAGTGTGTCTGATGGGAGTCTTGGATTCCATCCTTTTTCTAACATAGCAGGAGTTTTTCCTGTAAAAGAATGGACTAATGTCTTATATGCCAGTTCCAATGCAGGTATTAGAGTGCACCAGTCATGAGTAAAGCCATCTGAGTCTTTAAATTCTAACCCATAAGCACAGAATCTCCTGAAAATGTCCTCTAAAGTTTGAATCATTCTCTTTGCTAGTCCATCTGTTTGAGGGTGATATGCTTTTGAGAATGATAACTTAGTCCCAAAAAATCTGTGAAGATTGGTGCAAAGTGCAAATGTGAACTTGGGATCTCTGTCAGTTATAATATTCTTGAATAACCATGTATGAGAGATAACTCTACTCCATAGAAGAAGAGGTGTATGCATAGCAGTGTCATCTTTATGACATGGTAAGAGTATGGGATTTTTGCTATATCTGTCTACAATGACTAAACAAGCATTATAACCTTTGTCACCACTTGGAGGAAGTGCTGTGACCCAATCCATGTGAACAGCTTCCCAAGGGGACTTTGGTTCTTGAATATGGATCATAAATCCAAATTTCTTGCCTGTACTCCTGTTTGCTTTTTGACATCTGTCACAGGTATGGCAGTATTCAATGGTTTCTTTTCTCCAAGATGGCCACCATGCACAGTTTTTCACTTTTTCAAGTGTTCTGTCCTCTGACAGGTTTCCAGAGTAGATGCTATCATGGCATTCATGAAGAATGGTATTGATAAGCAATCTGCTGCATAATGTCATTACACAAGAATGTTTGGTTCTGTGGTAAATAATCCCATCAAACAAGTGAAATCTTCCTTCGGAATAGGAATTTTTCCAAACTTCATCCAGTGCATTGACTAAAGATGTATCTTTGCAGTCTTTAACTAATTAAGAAGTCAAGAGATGGCAATTCTTGTCTTTCTTATAAGATTCTCTGACCTCTTCAAAGAATTCAGTCCCAATATCAGTTATGTTAATCCCTTCAATTGGAATCTGTGGTTCAGCTTCCAAAGGGACATAAGCTGGGTTATCAGGAGTGTTGGCTAATTCCCACCTGCTAAGTCCATCAGCATTCTTGTGAATGTTTCCTGCTTTGTGAACTATAGTCATTTTTCCTCTATATTCTTGAATGGCTATTTGCCATCTCAACATATGTCTGTTGGGAGTTTTCATTTTAAGAAGTGCTTTCATGGCATTACAGTCAGTTAACACTTCAAAAATACTGCCATCAAGATGATAGTGTAATTTCTCAAGTGCCCATACCAAACATAAGCACTCCATTTTGCTTGCACTATATCTGGCCTCTGTTGGTTTGATTTGTCTTGAGATATAACAAATTGGTCCTTCTGTAGGTTTGTCATTAATAATTTGGACTTGATGTAGGGCTGCTCCTAATCCATCTCCACATGCATCAATGTAAAATTTGGAAGGAATATTCCAGTCAGGAATGAGGAGTAAAGGTGCTCCTGTAAGAGCTTTCTTTATCTTCTCATAAGCTTTCATTCTCTCCTGTGTCATCTCAAATACAGTCTGTTGATCACATATTCTATATAGTGACTTGGCTAGAATTTCAAAGACTTTCAAGTGTTGCCTATAATAACTGGCAAACCCAAGAAAAGAAATCATTTATTTCTTATTCTGGGGTATTGGCTTAAGTAACACTTCTGCTACTTTGTTTTTGTCAATACCCAAGCTTAAACCAGAAACAACATGTCCTAATGCTTTGAGTTCTTCAAAACCAAAGTTGCATTTCTTGAGTGAAATTTTCATATTCACTTCTGTAACTTTGTAAAGTACTCTTGCAAGTCTTTCAAGGTGCAAAGACCATGAATCAGAACATATGATAATATCATCAATATGAATGATAAGCCATACTTCAAACAATTCTGTTGGAAATATGGTATTAATCATTCTTTGATAATGTGATGGATCATTTTTAATGCCAAAGGGCATTCTAAGATACTCATAAATACCACAGTGAGTGATGATTTTAACCAATCTCTTAGCTTTAGGTCTCAAAACATTTTGATGGCAGCCTTTCAGTGCATCCATGGATGTTATATACTTGACTTTAGACAATTGAGTCAAGTTTTCTTGAATTCTAGGGATTGGATACCTATCTGGAACTGTGTAGGTATTCAATTCTCTGAAATCTCCCACCATTCTTGACTTATCATTATTCCAGGCAATAATAACAGGTGTTTTCACTTCAACCTCCTCATTATGGCCTACTTTCCTTAGTACACCAAGTTGGATTAACTCTTGGAAATTTTTCTCCAAGGCTTCTCTAGCTCTGGGACTGGCTGGCTAAGCTGGTCTTCTAAGTACTGGAGGATATGGTCTGTCAATACTCAGAGTAATATCAACTTCATGTCTCCTTATAACACCTAATGGTTCATTATCAGAGGCAAATTCATTATTGTATGCGTATAACACATTAATAAGTTCATTCCTCATTTTTGGTGACAATGATGGATTAATTTGTGCTTAAACAAGTTGATTAGACACAAATACCTCCTTATAAGTATCATTTTTAGAAGATACTATTGATATTTGTTTTGGCATATTGGAAAACGAAAAAAATTTTCTTTTGTTCTCTCCAATTGTGAAATATCTTCCTTTATGGTTATTGATGTCAATACCATAAATATTCAATTAATCATTTCCAAAAATGATGTGCTGATATGTGCAATTGTCCATCACCACAATCTCAGTCTTCACTCTTATGCTTCCTGCTGGGTGTGGAAATACAAGATTGGTGTCTAATATACCCAAGGGGTACATATTTTTACTGGCACTACTAAATTGCACACCTTCTATTGGTAATAGATGGTTGTTCCATTCAGGAAGTATAGCTTGGAGATAATATTTGCCCACACAAGTGCAAAATGCTCCTGTATCTAAATTTACTTTGGCTTCAATATCATTCATCAAAACTGATGTGATACAGAATGCTCCAGAAGTATAACCTTTTCCTCTAGCAGGTTTGGTCTTACACATTCTGGCATCCTGGATATTGATAAGGTTGTAGCAATCTTCACTGTACTGTGGTAAGTGGGTATGGACCTCTGTGACATCAAAGAAAGCTCTAATGTTTTCAATGGGATAGGTTTCCACTGGTGTGTCCTCAGATATTGCCAAATCTTGATCAGAATTTTCTTTCTCTTCAGTACAATGAACTTCTTCAATATTTTGAACTTCATTGATTTTTGTCTTTTTGGTACAAGTGTTGGCTAAATGTGAAGTACTTCCACATTTACAACACTTCAAGACAGGTTTTTCTGGTCTTTTGTCCTCCCTGGGAATCTTTGAAACTATCTTTGATTGTATAGGGATTTTAGTCCAAGTTTTACCAATTCTTGTTCTGGTAATGATATCTTCCATTGCATTAATGTAGTCTTCTGTTGAACAGGGTTCCACACATCTGCTTTTGATAGCATGTTCTAGGTCTCCTCCACACTTCCTTAATATTTTCATATTATTCATAGTTTCAGACATATCTGGGCGTAAAGAAGATAATCTGGCTTTCTGCTTGAAGAACCAAGTAAGTGGCTTATCTTTCTCTGAGTTAAAAATGGCATTTTCAAAAGCATTTTCCATTTTAAGCCTCCAAGAATGGCTGGCCCATTTGGTAATCACTTCAGACTTCCACCAAGACCAATCATGTTTCCCATGATCCATTCTCATCTTGTAATACCATTTCTTTGCAGTTCTGGTAAACAGAGAGTGTAATTTTCCCACTATAATTTCATCAGGTATATGAAAGTCTTCTTGCAACATATCAATAGTCCTGATGAACTCAATATGGCTGTATTCTCCTTCACTAGATAATGTTGGCCATTCTTCTAATTTGGGAATATCTTTTGCAGAGATAAAATTTCCTCCTAAGAATGGGGTCAAACTTCCTTTAATAGAAAGGTTTTTTTCAGTCAAAGGTATAGAATGTCTTGGCATATGTGGTACATAATTCTTATGAATTTGTTCTACATTTGCAATGATTTCATTCTTTAACTTCTGCCTTTCACTGTCACTTTTTGCTAAATGTGTAGCAAACTGATTTGTATTTTCAACTATTTCTAAGACATGATCTTTTAAAATTTTAAGTTGATCATTCATTTTGAAAATGGAAAGATCTTCCATTTCATCATTCTGAACCTGACATGTACTTTCAATTCTGTTACATGTATTGATAATTGAATCAATTCTGGCATTTGCCAATTGATGCCATTCAGTATATCTTTTGTCATTTCTTTTCAATTCACTTATGTCTGATGTAAGTTTATTTGTATTTACATCAGATTTACCAAGGGCTACCTCAATATTAGATTGAACAAAATGTATCTGATCTGTTATTTCTTTGGAAAAGTTCTGTTCATCCTTTCCTGCTCTTTGGCTGTGAATTCCATCAAAGGCCTGGCCATGTTGAACACACTGTCCATGGCTGAAGGCTCCAATTTGGGGATCCTGTACCCTTTCGGGTAAGGTCTGTGCCAATTGGCTTTGCCTTTTCCCTTTCTTTGATGCTTCTTGGGACCTCTCTTCTTTTTCTGAGGTCCTTTGGGCTTGTCCTTGGACACTTCTGGAGCTGGTTTGGAGCTGGTAGACGCCACTGGGGCCTCTGTCTCCAAAGCTGGAGTCATTTCCAACTCTTTCTTCTGGTCTATGAATAAAAGACTTTGGTTCTTCAACCAATTATTTATCTTTTTGACCTTGTCTTTGCAAGACAATGGGCTCCAACTTGCTAAGAGTTCTATGGTCTTCTCCTGATCCAGAAAGCTCTTGATGTGTAAGTAATAGTTCATGGCCCCCTGCCAAAGGCTTGGGCATATTTCCCACTCCTCTTCTTTGGCTTCTCTAAACCAATTTTTTTATTGACATTGATATATTTCTATTGCTGCCACTTGAAAATAGTTCAGCCCTGTAAATATTATCATGAATCAGTTCAGGCTCAGAATTCACGTCAAAATCTGTGGGTACAGACCTTGGGGAATGGGGGGCAACTCTGGCATCCTCCAAATGTGCCTTTCTTGAGGAAGACTTGGCACTTCTGCATTTGGTCTTGCCTCTTCCTTTTCCACATCCATCTGGTTGGACTTAATAGTTGCTTCCATTTGTGGTATGCACCATTTTCACGTCAATCTAAAGATAAAAAGTAAAAAATATAAGATAAAACACACACCTTTTGGTGGTAATTTATTCTTTTCTGAGTTAAATAAGGTGCCTCTTTTAGCAATTTTCACCTCAATACTATCTTCAGATTCTGCTTCTGAAGATTCTAGACTAGTGATATATCTTTTACTGAGTCTGTTGCCAGCTGTAGATTATTTGATTCAAGACACTAGAAAAATTATAAAAGAGAAAAATTACATTTTATACTTTTTTTAAAAAATGATATTTTTAAAGTTTTTTTTATATTTTTTAATATTAAAAAAATTATTCTTTTTAAGGAAATAAAATTAAAATTTAAGATTTTTAATGAAAATTAATTCAAAGTAGCTCAAAGAATAATTTTATAAGTTTTTGGATGTGAAAAAGTCATGTGTAAAAACAGTATAAAATTAAACCAAATTCCTCAATGAAAAGGATTTCCAAAACAATTTCAAAAAATAAAAATCATTTTAAATTTAAAATTAAAGAAAAAATTATTAAATTAATATATTTTAGAACTTAAAAATATATTATTGAAGTCAAGAATATGATTAAAGCCAAGTCTATGGATAAAATCATGGCCAGGCCCCCAAATGTAAGATTCAACTATGAAACTGATGATAATATTACTATTAATCAACAGTACTATGTCTGTTCTTATGAGATATAATAATAAATTATTATTATAACCATGATTAAATAAGTAAAGAATTATTTCTTTCACTTGTTAAACACTACTAGTGATTTTAACAGTGAGCAGTAATTGTCTACAAGAATCAATTACAAGAAGTTAATAATAAAAACTTCTTTTATTAAAATAATAAAACTATTTCAATATACAATTATCTTTTACAAGAATAATTATAAAGATAATTCTTGAAAAAACCAATTTTAGAGAAAAAACTTTAAATATTAAAGATAAATGACTCACTTATACTCCAAAGAGCTTATTGAAAGATATAAGTAGAGAAATTTGACGTAGAATTGTGGATTTAAGGGATCAAAATGATTTATAGCAGGATTACACCAATACATAGTTGTATTATATTATTTCACGTCTTCCTGATTAATTCTGAAAGAATTAAAACACTTAAGAATAGCTTAAACTAATACTTACTTGTAGGTAACAATGATATAAATGGATAATAAGATGATTCTTGGAAAAAACAGCAAGAGGAGGCCTCTTTTAAGTCAACAACATCTCACAGAGGCATGCCATGGAGCAAACCAAAAAGCCAGTGAGTGAGAAAACAATAAACCCTTCTGGATTATTGATTGCATCATCTGTTGTCACATAACATTATCATAATTACTTAATTGATGCTTTTACGTGACTACCAACCCCAATATGGCTAAGAATAAAAGGAGTAACATCTTTAAATCTTCTTTTACTCCAACATAATCATTGATGTCTCAAATTTATCAATGTTATTGGCAATTTTATTACAGGTTGTAATTACTGTGAATTTTTAAAGATTCAGTGTTTCACATAGAATAGTCAAAATGGACTGTAAGTAAAACCTTTAATTTTACAAGTAAAACCATAATTCTTTTTGGTTGTACCATAGATAATACAGTTATCCATTGGTCCTGAACGTTTCATAGAGATTAATTAAAAATTGTATTTTTAATGAATTTTTTAAGTTTTTTAGCTCATTTCTATGTAGAATTGCAAATATCAGTGTTTAACTGGTTGCTGTGAGGTAAATCAATGGATACAAGTCCAAAAAGGGTTTCAATTACTCTTTTGGGGTTTATCCATGGAAAATCATTAAGAATTGACATGGTTACAGGAGTCTAAGTAGCTCTCTACCTCCTTGGCACGTCAAAATAGCAGGTTAATTACTATTTTCTTAAGATTTACTGTTGCTGTAACATGATAACCAAGTTCCCAAAGTGTTTTAGTTTACTCATTGTGCCAAGATCAGCCATGAATCCAAGCTTTGGAACTTTCCATGCCTCTGAGGCCTCAGAAGCTGGGTAACCTGGCTCTCTTTGATGTCTTTTGTCCCCCTTGCCTATTTTTCACATCAAAATAGAAAATTAAGCTTAAAGTGAGATATCCACTATGGGTATACCAAGAGTCCATGTAAGAATACCATGATATTAAGTGCCCAAAACATGCATAACACTATGCTTAGTGTATATGTAACATGGGATTTCTCACATTCCCATTATTTTGGCATGAAATTAAGAAAAACAAAAATTTTCACGGATCTTTTATGTGGTATTGATGATGTGGTATTGAAGTATTTTCCATATTACCACCTCAAATAGTTAATTTGAGCTTATTCACTCTATGAAGCTACCCTAGGTGAATTTTTGTGTAGAATCCAAATCTGGCCTTAAATCCATGGATTTACTTACTCAATAAAACATTATTCATCTTTGCTGAAATCAAAATTGATGAATTTTGGATATATGCATGACTTATGAGTTATTCATAATTCAGAATTTATTTTTAAGGTAATTGTGGCCTATTTGGGTATGTAAAATATACCTCAAGAATTGTCCTGAACTGGTTAAGGATTTTCATCCTTTATATCCTGAAAAGCCAGGACCCAATTCTTCAAGAGCTTGATTCTTTATGGTGCTTTGTGGGGAGAGTAACTACCAAAACAAGTCCCACTCCTGGTATGCACCTTTAGGGGTATTCTACTCTTTTCTGTTTAAAGCATAACCTTGGCCACTCTGTGAGCATTGTGCAATTTTTGGACACAGATCTTTGGCCTGGCTTTCAACATTGAATCCAAAATTATGGCCATTTTTCACTTGGGCAAATGGACCATTCATTTTTTCATTTCACTTCCAAGTCTTTCCAATTCCAAGTCATTCTTTCACCAAATTCATTTCCTTTTATGGCACTGGCGGGAGTGGTAATTACCAAAGTTAAGTTACTCCCATGGTGTGCACTTCCCTGAGGGGTCTACAATCTGTCAAAATACCACCTTGGCCACTTTGTGAGCACCTGGCATCAAATTCCTCTTTCCAGGTCATGGGCCAATTTCAAAATAAGTTATCAACCTCTGTGATGAAGATCGGAACCTCCTCAAGATTCATTTCTCTTTTATTTATTTTATTTTCTTATTTTCATTTTCTTTTTTTTATTTTGATTTTTATTTTCATCTTAAATTTTCTCTTATCATGTCAAATTTCATGTCAATATTATCATTAATTTCATTCATCATCAAATCTTGAAGCCCATTTCAAAAGAAGATCAAGCAAGTCCCACATCATATGCCAGTGTGTTAAGACCAGTATCAAATTCATTTTTATGAAGAGAACTCCTCATTATCCCTCTCTCAAAACCCTTTCCAATAGCCTCAACAGGCTTCACCTTGTATTGGTGCTCAGGAGCTCACCATCTCAAGGTGGAGGGTACTGTCACAACCATGGAAATCGACCCTCTTGGACCTCAATATGGCATATCCATGCCATATCCAATATATGGCAATTTGGACATATCCATAATGATTGGCCAAATTGGCCATTGTCATGTTTTATGGCCTGAATGGTCATTTTACCATCTGGGGCCAACCTGGCCCCTTCACCATCATCAAGCCATTCTAGGCTGTCTCTTTGCTTTTGGGCATCTTGGGTATTTTTCCATACAACAGGTAAAATACAGCCCAAAAGCCTGTATTTGGCTTTTTAAGCTATAAATACAGCTTTCCCACTTTGACGCATTTTGCACACTTTTGCACATTTGGATGTATTGAGCCATTTAGGCCATATTTCTCATGTATTATGTGAAATATGCCCAAAAGGTCATATCAGGCATTTTGGGGCTTAAATGCTAGATTTGTGCATTTTGCACATTTTTGCGCACTTTGATGCAAATACAGTTTTAAAGCTGTATTAGCTGTATTTAGCCAAAAGCCCAAAAATGGCCAAAGCACTCAAAGACAATTTCTCACCTCTGAAGCCTCCCAAAACCCAAATTTCACTCATATCCTCCTGACATCACCTCAAAAGACCTTTGGCCTATTTCAACCTTCAATAACCAAAAGTGCCATATATGGTGTTATACATCATTATGCATCTTTTTTCAGCAGCAATCTAATGGCGGAAATTTCAAATGGTTATTTCAACTTTTCAAAAGGTCATCAAGGCTCAAGGGCAAGTTTCATAATCTCAAATACCAATGACACCACCAAGCAATCAATGGTTATTCTCACTCACAGTATTCCTCCAAGGCAATACTGGCTGTTCATTCTCAAGGAATATTGAAGAGGCAGTTCCAAAACAAGTTGTCAAGTGTCAATGCTCCATCATTCCAGCTTGGCAACCACATTCATTTCAATACAGTCTGGATTCATTAAGACCTTTATTTCATTAATACATCATGGGAAAATCATTCAACACAGTTCATTTCCCTATCTGCCAAGGTATACACTCAATCAGACAATCAATACAGCTTCCAGTGTTCAATACAGACCAGCTGCCAGCCTGAAGGAGTCAAGCTCTCAACATTTCACATATACCAGCCTTCTTTGACCCTGGAGGGCTTTCCCCCAGTCAATTAATATATTTTGATTTTATTTTATCTTTATTTATCTTACCATTTTTGTTAGGTGAATACTGATATTATCAAGTCAGTCATTTAGAACCTTTTCTCTTTTCTTTCTTTGCCAGTCAATTTATATTTGGTGGTCATATCCTTACTATTTCCATTTTTTAATTTTGGCAGGTTGAAACAGTGATTAAGGACTTACTTGTTTGGCTCTTTGGACATTTGGCTTCTCATTTCTCTTATTGTATCTCATCCTTGAACTTGCATTTTATCTAGAGAAATTCAATTTTTTATGTTTAATTTCTTTATTCTTTTGGGTTCTTAAAAGTGAATTCCCTGATTGCTGAGTGCCAGGCCACTCTTGTTTTTCTGTACAAGAGCCCCTGTGACACTTATTTAGAGTTGAGTTACAGAAATGTTATCCAGAGGTAACCCCACCTTATTTTTTATGAAGAATCCAATGGTGAAATAATTTTCTTAAGTTTATTTATTTGATAAAAAGCTATAAGATATTTTATGTAAATTTTTACCAAAAATATTCCAATTTCATTAATTTTATTAAAAATTCATTTTTACTTAATTTTTTCAAGTAAAAATGCAATTTCACAATTTTCAAAATTTAATGTAATTTTTATTTTAGATTTTAATTAAATTTTTTCTCTTGTATATAAATTTGTATTTCTATTTTAATTTTTATTTTGATAATTTAAATAAATTTATTTTATTTATATTTATATCTTATTTTGTTATTTGTGGTCTTTTGGGTATGTTTCTAATATTGTTATTTCTAGTGTTTCTGAATCTTCTGACAAGTTTAGTAGCTTCAGGTATGTCTTTTTCTGCTAACCATTCATCTTCACAAGTTGGGTCACTGTACCTAACAAGGTATTCCCTTACTTTATTGGTCCTCAACTTTCTTTCTTTGAGAACTTTGGTAATCTTCTTAATACCAGATTTTTTAATAGGAAGTATAACTTGGGGAACTTTATTCCTCAAAGGAAATGTTTCAGCATCACTAGACTTACATGGCTCTATCAAGCTCACTGGAAATGTAGGATGCTGATTGCTAAGTTCTTCAGATAGTTCTACTTCAACAGCATTTTCTCCATGGAGGGCCTTAATAACAAGATGTCCTGCAAAGGAATCTTTGAGCTTTTCAAATCCTTTGATGTTATTGAAGTTATTGGTGGATACAAGCACTAAATCCCCCACTTTGAAATCTGGAGTGGCATGTGACTTGTCCCATTTGTCCTTAGCATATGCAAAGGAGTCTTCCATGCACCTTATTGTATTCTTTCTAGTTTTTTCTAGCATTCCCTTAAAGCTAGCAGCTGTAGGATTTATCCCAACTAAATTTTTCCTTGAGGAATATTGAGGTAATTTTGGATTCCATCCTTTTTGTTGAATAGCAGGAGTTTGATTGGTACTGGCATGAATGGATGTCTTATATGCTAATTCCTGTTCTGGTAAAAAAGTACACCAATCATGGGTAAACCCATCATAATATTTGAATTCAAGGCCATATGCACAAACTCCTCTTACCATATCCTTCAAGGTTTGGATCATCCTTTCAGCCAAACCATCAGTTTGTGGGTGGTAGGCTGTAGAGAAGGATAATTTTGTGCCAAATAGTTGGTGAAGATTTGTCCATAATTATGAGGTGAATTTAGGATCTCTGTCACTAATGATGTTTGTGAATATGCCAGTCCATGATACTACTCTATTCCATATTATAAGAGCTGTATCCATGCCTGTATCATCCTTGTGAGATGGTAGAAATATTGGAGTCTTACTGAATCTGTCAACAATCACTAGGCAAGCACTATAACTTCTGTCACCCCCTGGTGGCAGTCCAGTTACCTAATCCATATGGACAATTTCCCAAGGTCTGCTGGGCTCTTGGATTTTGATCATATTTCCAAGTCTTTTGCCAGTGGATTCATTTGCTTTTTGACATCTGTCACAGGTTTTGCAATATTCTGAAACATCTTTCTTCCACATTGGCCACCATATGAAGGCTTTTATTTTTTCTCTTGTTCTGTCCTCAGACAGATGTCCTGAGAAAGGGCTTTCATGGCATTCTTTCAGTACAGGAGTGATTAAGTACCTGTCCACAACTGTCATGGCACATGCATGTTTAGTTCTTTTGTAAATTATACCATCCAGTAAGTGGAATCTTCCTTCATCATGTGATTTTCTCCATATCTCATCTAAGGCATGTATCAAAGAATTGTCTCTACAGTGCTCACTAAGTAACTGGCATAAAATGCTACAATTTATATCCTGAGTAAAACTGTTTCTTCCCTCTTCAAAGAAAGGGGTGTTCAGGTCTGTAACACTGATTCCTTCTATGGGGATTTGTGGGGAATCTTCCTCTAAAACATAAGCAGGATTATCAATATTATTTGGTAATGGCCATCTGTTCAGTCCATCTGCATTTTGATGAATATTCCCATCTTCATGAACAATGGTCATATTGCCCCTATACTCTTGTATGGCTATTTGCCATCTGAGCATATGGCTGTTAGGAGTTTTCATGTTTAAAAGTGACTTAACAGTGGTAAAATCTGTTATTACTTCAAAGTCACATCCTTCCAGAAAGTATTTTAGCTTCTCCAAGGCCCAGAAAAGGCATAAGCACTCCATTTGACTGGCTCCATATCTGGCTTCAGTTGGTTTTATTTGTCTGGATATGAAGCATATGGGTCCTTCCCCAGGTTTATCATTGGTAATCTGGACTTGATGAAGTGCAGCACCAAGTCCATCCCCTGATTCATCAATATAAACCTTAAAAGGCAGCTTAAAGTCTGGCATCAGTAAGAGTGGAGCAGTGGCCAAGGCTTGTCTCAAGGATACAAAGGCTTTGACTCTGTCAACAGTCATTTCAAATACTGTGTCTTTGTCACATAATTTATAACAAGGTCTTGCTATGGATTCAAAATCTTAAATATGTTGCCTGTAACATCCTGCAAACCCAAAAAATGACTGAGTTTCTTTCTTGTTGTGAGGCATGGGTTTTGGAAATACTGCTGCAACCTTTTTCTTGTCAATTCCAAGGGATAAGCCAGATACTAAATGTCCCAGTGCTTTAACTTCTTTAAATCCAAAATGGCATTTCTTCAAAGAAATTTTCATGTTGACAAATTGTATTTTTGTCAAAACTCTGGATGATCTGTACATATGTTTTTCCCAAGATTTGGAACAGAAAATAATATTATCAATGTAAATGATTAACCACCCTTCTGAAAGTTCTTCAGGGAAGATTTCATTCATCATTCTTTGGAAGTGTGAAGGTGCATTATTGATACCAAAACCCATCCTCAAATATTCATATACTCCACAATGAACAATAATTCTCAAGTATTTCCTTGCCCTTGGTGTCACCACATTCTGGTGAAATCCCTTAAGGGAATCCATAGTGGCTATATACACTGCTTGAGATATCTGGGTGAGGGAAATTTGGATTTTTGTTATTGGGTACCTGTCTGGAAAATTGTAAGTGTTCAGAGCTCTAAAGTCCCCAACCATTCTAGATTTTCCATTATTCCATGCCACAATGACTGGTGTAGTTATTTCTACTTCCTCATTGTAGCCAACCTTTATTATCACACCAAGGTCTAGAAGCTCTTTAATATGAATTTCCAGAGCTTCTCTTGATTTGGGACTTTCTGGATATGCAGGTCTTCTTAATAGTGGGGGATAAGGTCTCTCAATATTAAGGATGATGTCAAATTCATGACCAACAATTGCCCACAAAGGTTTTTTGTCTTATGCAAAGGCTTCTTTGTGGTCATATAAAAGGGCAGATATTTTATTTTCCTGACTATCAGTAAGATGAAGGCTGATTTCAGCTTCATTCAACTGTTCAGATTTGAATCTTTCCAACTCTAAGTTGACTGGTGCTACTTTACTTACTTCAATTTGTCTTTTAAATGGTAAAAAGGAAAATTTTTGACACTTATTGTCTCCAATAGTAAAGCATCTGTCCTTGCTTCTATGTAAGTCTATTCCTTACATGATCAAATAGTCATTTCCTAATATAAAATGGTTACTAGAGCAATTTTCCATAACAAAAAATTCAACAGTGATTCTCAAATTTCTATTAATATGTGGAAATATGACATTGGTCTCAAATATTTCCAATTTTTTCATTGAATTACTTTCACTATTGAATTTTATGCCATCAATTGGTAACAATTGGTCTTCAAAATTTGGTACACAAGTCTTAAGAAAAGATTTGCCAACACAAGAGCAGAATGCTCCTGGGTCAAGTAAGGGTTTAGTGGGTTTGTTGTCAATTACCACTTCTGTTATACAATAGTTACCAGCTGTATAACATTTTCCCCTGTTTGGTTTGGTTTTCATAAGTTATGTATCTTGAATTTTTGACAAATCAACTTGACCATTGCTTAATTGTGGCAAGTAAGAATAAAACTCCATGATGTCAAAATTGGCATTGATATTTTCTATATCTTGTGAAGATTCAGAAAATATTGATGACTTATCATTTGAATTTTCTTCAATTATATTATCATCTTTTTCAATGTCAATTTCATTGATTTTCCCCCTCTTTGGACATGTATTAGCTAAGTGGGTGGTGCTTTGGCAAATATGGCACTTTTTGATTTTATCTGCAGATTTTTACTCAACATTATTAGAATTTTCTTTGGGATTTTTGTCCACAAAATCTTTCCAAGGTGTATTAAACCTTGTTTTAAGATTCACCCTACTAGAACCAACTCTGGTTCTGGTGGTTACTTCTTCTAATATATTAATAATATCTTCTGCTGAAGATTGGTCAGTAGTCCTTCTTTTGACAGCATGCTCTAAGTCACCTCCACATTGTCTCAGAATCTTTCTGTGGATAATAAATTCTGACATGTCAGGATACAATGCTGTTAATCTGTCTTTTTGTTGGCAAAACCATGGTAAAGCTTTGTCTTTATCAGAATTAAATTCGGCAGATTTGAAGGTTGTTTCCACTTTGAACCTCCGAGCATCATTGGCCCATTTGTTGATAATTTGGGTTTTCACCAAGTCCAACTTTGGTGTCCATGAGCTTGTCTTAATTTGATATACCATCTGTGGGCTGATCTGGTAAACAAGGTGTTAAATCTTGCTGTTACCAATCTGTCTGGTAATTCAAAATCTCCTTTAATCATGTTGTTACCTCTGATGAATTCCATATGGTCATATTTTCCTTCACCACTGAAGTGAGGCCATTCTTTAAGTTTTGGTACTTCTTTCAGGAGTTCTTGGCCCCTTGATGGTTCCAAGTTATGAAAAGAAGTGGAAAATTCATTTTTTAACTGTGAGTTGTCAACCTCCAATACCTGTGGATTTGGATTTCTTGTGCCCTCATTCTGATTCAACGGTGTAGACATTCTTGGTAAGGTGTGAAGTAATTGTTTGATATCATGCATTTTACTATTTTTACACCTTTGGGAATTTCTGAATTCATGTTTTAAACTTTGTATTGAATTTATTACATTAGTTTTATGATTATTGTCTTTTTGTGTTAACTCTTGCCATAGTTCTGTTTTTCTAGTATTATCAGAGGTGATATGATTCAACTGCATTGTTAATTTTGATATTTCCTCTTGTGAGGTGTCAAAACACTTTTTCAAGGCAATTTTATATGTCTTTACTTCAGTAAATGATTTTGAAATATTCTCAAGAGCACTTTTATTCTCCTCTTTGATAGTACTTATGGCTTGTTTTATTCTTGTTTCAATTATGTCATCAATATTGAATTCAGAATATTTGTCTGTTAATTCTTTAATAATGGCAGATTGTTTATTTATCTAATTTCCAAACAAATTTTCATTATTAGAAGTTTCAGTTGTTCTTAAAACTTTCTCAAAACACATAAGTGTTTTATTTTTTGGCTCATACTTAAGTTGCTTGTTTTAAGATTGTTCAAAATGGATGAAATTTTATCAGGAACATGAGTTTTTACGTCATTTATAGCTTCATACAGCTCTGGGATAGAACCAAAGATATCAGAAATCATTTCTAGTATTTTAATCTGGCTTCCTCCCTTTTCTGTAATTCCATAATTGTTCTGGCCATCTGAAATACATTTTCCATGGCATCCTGCTGAATCTTTGGGATCCTGTAACCCTGGCTGTAAGGATTTGTGGCTGGTGCCTTGCATTTTCCCTTGTTTTGAGCTTTTGGCTGCTTTTTCACGTTGGAATTTCTGCTGCTGGCTACTGGGGCTGTTTTTGGCACTTGCTTGGGTGGTGGAGGGCTGTTTTTCCTCCATTCTGCTGTTAAAAGAATCATGTTTTTCTTTTCCATCAATGGATGCCATCCATTGAGTAACTTGTAAGTTTTGGGATGGCCCAGGAATTTTCTCCCAGCTAGGTAACAATTCATGCAGTTTTTCCACAGATCTGCAAGGATCTGGTACTCTTTTTGCTGCAATGCATTGTTGTAAGCCTTCTGGCTGGCTTTGAAAAATTCCACTGAGGCTTCTTGTTGCTGTTTCAGCTCTTTTTGAAGGTAAAACAGTATTATCAGCTTCAGAATGACATAATTTATTAATTTGTAAGTCATCAACTGACCCTTGTCCTTGTGTAACTGATTGGCTTCTGCCATGATCACGTCTATGACCTTTTTGGGAGCTGCTCGAGGGGTTATAGCTGGCTCCTGATCTGGTTGAAGGCATATTTTATGATTAAAAAGCTTAAAATAGTAATTTTACGTCGAAAAAACTTACTATTTGCCAAATTCTTAGCCTTCTGAAGGGTATTACATATATCAAAGTTAGTTAATTCAGAAGAAATTGGTTTTGGTTGATTATTATGAGTTATAATAACTGTACTATTATGGTCAGAATTCACAGTACTTGCAGGAATAATGCTTGTTACTGTTGAGGCTGTTTCAATATTTTCTTGTCTTACCACACTGTCAGACACTGGAATTAATTTAAAAGGCCAATTGATTAAGTAAAAAAGATCTTTTCAAGAGAGTAATGAAAAAATGAAGCCTCACTTATAATATGAAAAAAAAAATTATGGATTTTTTAAATTATAAGTGTTTTTAAAAAAAAATGAAGTTTTTCAATATAGAGCAAAAAGGTTTAAAAAGAGTGAAAAATTATGTCACAAGTGAAATATCATGGCTAGGCCCCCAAATATAAGGTGTGGATATGAAACTTTGATTAAAAATCAAGTACTTTTCCTGTCCTCAAAATTTGTATAAGGTAAGAAATGATTAAAAATAGTATGAAATAGTAATTTTAAGAGAAAACACGCAGTTTCATTTTTTTAAACTTATAAGTACAAAATAAGAATATTATAAAGATTTATTGTTTTACCAACAATAAAAATTTATCCAAAAATACTCTACAAGAGATATTTAAGCTACAAAAGAAATTTCTTCAAGAGCAATTTCAATTAGAATTAATTGAGCAAAGAACTTTAAGCAATTAATTCAAGAAAAAAGTCTTTAAAAGGATATTTAAAGAGAAAACAAACCCAAAAGGACCAGAGTGAATTTGGAAACAAAGTGACAAAGCTAATAGTGATGAAAGATGCTTTAATTCACTTATGGGGTGTTACAAAGGTAAAAATGATTATAAGAGTTACAAACAATGATTATAGTGATTTTTTCACGTGGTCAAAATGTTTGGAATTATTTAGAAAGGGTTGTTTTAATATTTTACTGATTGGTTTAATAGTGTTTAAATTAATTATGAAAGGAAAGGATTCTAACATGAAGAGAAAAGTGGGGCAAAGAAGGCATTCTTTTGTAGCCACCAATTCCCTAGCTCCAAAAGTGAAATTTTCTTTTGGCAGTCGTGGAAAACACTCTGACATCATAAAAGACAATTATGGCATCATTGAACCCTTGTTTAGACCAAAAAAGGGCTGATTTTAGCCATTTTAGACCCTTAAATCTGCCATTATGATAGTAATACCTGGTATAGAGCCTTCAAAACATGTCATAATGTCTGTAAGAGACGTAGGGAACAGTTGAGACTGTTTTTACTACGATTGTTTTAGCTTAAGGGTAGTTTTACCCTCTTGGCAACAGCTAAAACTGCCCTGGTTGGTATCAAAACCTCCTCATCAATTGAGTCACAGACCCTGTGACTCAATTCCAGGCAAAAATTGATGAACATTTGCGTTTATTTTGACATCTCATGCCTGTCAGAAAGTATTTTGGGGGTCTAGCTCCCCCTTGGAGCTAGAGTACCTTTCCCCCCCCCCCAGAATTAATCTTTCCAATTTATTTTTTCTTTAATTCCACATCATGTAATACACTTGTAATTTACACATACAATTCAATAAATTTTCACAACACACAACTGTAATGATTTCTACCTCATATGTAAATTACAGTTCACTTATGTAATATACATGCACATTTTGACATTTCAATGGAAAATATTCAATTCCTCATAACTTCTAAATTACCCACAACACCTCAATTTTAACACAAAAATTGATGGTTAACACCACATGTGGTGTGAATTAAATTAAGGTTTTGAGGATTCTCAACTTTGGAACAAAAAATACTAAAAACTTAATTTAAGCTTATTTAGAGTTGAGTTACAGAAATTTTACCCAGAGGTGACCCCACCTTATTTTTTATGAGGAATCCAATGGTGAAATAATTTTCTTAAGTTTATTTATTGGATAAAAAGCTATAGTATATTTTATGTAACATTTTACCAAGAATATTTTAATTTCATCAATTTTATTGAAAATTCATTTTTACTTAATTTCTTCAAGTAAAAATGCAATTTCACAATTTTCAAAATTTAATGTAATTTTTACTTTAAATTATAATTAAATTTGTATTTATATTTATATTTTTATTTTGATAATGTAAATAAAAAAAATTTCATTTATATTTATATCTTATTTTGTCATTTGTGGTCTTTTGGGTATATGAAAATACCTCTAAGGCTCACAGGCCTCTTATCTTCTCTGGATGTTTTAAAGACTATTTTTCATTCCATAGGGACTCAAACCCAGTTTTTACCAATTCTTCTCCTAGTAATGATATCTTCCATGGCATTGATGTAGTCTTCTGTTGAACAGGGTTCTATGCATCTTCACTTGATAGCACGTTCTAGTTCTCCTCCACATTTTCTTAATATTTTCATATTAATCATAGAGTCAGACATATCTGGGTGTAGGGAAGATAATCTGTCTTTCTGTTTGAGGAACCAAGTAAGTGGTTTATCCTTTTCTGAGTTAAAAATGGCACTTTTGAAAGCATTTTAGGCTAATCATTTTTCCCATGATCTAGTCTCATTTTGTAATACCATTTCTTTGCAGTGCTGGTAAGCAAAGAGTGTAGCTTCCCCACTATAATTTTATCAGGTATGTGAAAATATTCTCGCAATACATCAATTGCTCTGATGAACTCAATATGATTGTATTCTCCTTCACCAGAGAATGTTGGTCATTCTTCCAGTTTGGGAATGTCTTTTGCACAGATAGGATTTTCTCCTAAAATTGGGTTCAAACTTCCTTTTACAGAAAGTTTCTCTTCAGTCAAAGGTGTAGAATGTCTTGGAATATGTGGTTCATGATTCTTATGAATTTGATCCACATTTGCAATTATTTCATTTTTTAATTTCTGCCCCTCACTGTCACTTCTTGCCAAATTTGTGGCAAACTGATTGGTATTATTAATTATTTCCAAGACATGATCTTTTAGAATTCCAAGTTGATAATTAATGTTTAAAATGGATAGATATTCCATTTAATCATTTTGGGCTTGACATTTACTTTCAATTCTGTCACATGTGTTGGTAATTGAATCAAGTTTGACCTGTGTAAGCTTATACTATTCACTATAATTTTTGTCATTTCTTTTTAATTAACTTATATCTGATGTTATTTTGTTCAATTTTGCATCAAATTTACAAAGTTCTACATCAATACTAGATTTAAAAAATTGTATTTCTTGTATTATTTGCATGTAAAGGTCCTGTTCATCCTTTCCTGCTCTTTGGCTGTGAATTCAATAAGATTCCTGGCCATATTGAAGACACTGTCTTTCACAGGGGCTCTTATGAAAGCAAGAGTGGCCTGGAACCCAGGGATCAAGAACTCACTTGGAAGGCTCCAAAGGATATAAGAAATAATAATGATTAAATTTCTTTAAAGAAGAATAAGGGAAAAGAAAAGTATTCCAAATTCAAAAGAAAAAGATAAGAAGCCAAATGCCAAAGATAATAATGGAAGCCAAAGGCCAAGAAGCCAACCAAGTGAATCTTCAACTCACTGTTTCAACCTGCCAGAAAAGGAAATGGAATTAGCAAAGGATATTACCACCAATATCCACTGACAGGCAAGGAAGAAAAAGGGAAAAGGTGCTGAATGACTGACTTAATATTATCAGTATTAACTTTAATAAAGTAAAAGAAAATAAAGATAGAAATAAATCCAGTATATTAATTAACTGGGGAAAAAGTCCCCAGGTGCTGAAAGGTGGCCAGTATATGTGAAAAGTTGAAAGACTGATCCTGGAAGGTGGGTCACCGGCTGTATTGTCTGAATTGGGTCAATACAGATCTGGCCATCTTGAAATTGGAACTGTGTGACTGAATTCCCACAGTGGAATATGACTTGGCCCAATTGGGCCAAATACATACAGGTTGATTGATTGCCTCCTGTATGGACAAATTGAGCTGTACAAGGAGTATTAAAATACTTGATGCCTTGCCAACTGATTGAAATAATGTATAACCTCTGAGAATGGCCCTTGGAATAATCCTCAATGAATTTCCAACCCAACTCCTGCAGGGCCAGGTGATTGGGATCCTTGAATGGTCTTCTGATTGCTGCCATAGATTGCCAGACTGATGAGTTAAAAAGTTCTCCTTCAAAATGGGAATTGGATTTTTGGGACCTTGATTTGGAAAGATTGAATTGGGTCCTAAAAATTTTACCATTGAATTTCTGAGCAAAAAATGGTGCATAATGGTATATAATACCATATATGCACCACTCCTGCAACCTTGAGTACGGGGTGCATGGAGAAATGGAAGAATTCCCCTCAAGGTGAGGGGAAGGATTGAGCTGAGCTAATCTGGTGGCCTCTGGTGGTTGCCAGGCGCCATGGGCTGAAAAGTGGTCCATGGTGATCCTGGGCCAAATTGGGTCCTATGGTGGTTTATGGCCATTTTGGTGCCACGGTGATTTGTGGCCAAATGTGGCTCAGGTGGGCCCAATTGTGGTTTGGGACCCACCTGGCCTTGGGGGCTAGTGGGCTTCCCCTTTGGCCCCATTGGATTAGGCCAAAAGGGGCCTAAATGGCCCAAAAAGGCCATTTAGGCCAGGACCCCCTTAATGAAAAGGGTTGTCCAAAAACCAATGATGAGGGCTAGGAGAAAGAGAGACCCCCCCTAGGCCCAAAAACAAAGATAGAGGCCTGGGGGTTGAGGATATGGGAATTGGCTAGGGAGTCCAATGATGGTAGGATTTGGCCGGGGAAGAGTGATATGGCCAAAAGGCCATAGAGCACCACAGGGGGCCAAATTGGCCATAAAGATATGGTGTGTCCAATCGGCCCCAGATTGGTCTCAGGTTGGAATTGCCACAACACCAATAGAGGAGGGTCATTCTTTGTGGTTGTGACACAATCCACGTCTGAAGGTGCCAATTTGGGGATCCTGTGCCCTTGTGGGTAAGGTCTGTGCCTTTGCCCTTGCCCTGATGGTTCTTGGGATGTTTCTTCTTCTTCTGAGATCCTTTGGACTTCTCTTTGGATGTTTCTGGAGCTGGTTTGGAGCTGGTATACACCACTGGGCCTTCTTGCAAAGCTTTAGTCATTTCCAATTCGTTCTCCTGGTCTATGGATAAAAGACTTTGGTTCTTCAACCAATTATTTATATTTTTTGACCTTTTCTTTGAAAGACAATGGGCTCCACCCTCCTAAGAGCTCTATTGTCTTCTCCTGACCCAGAAAGCTCTTGATGTGTAAGTAGGAGTTCATGGCCCCCTGCCAAAGGCTTGGGCATATTTCCCACTCCTCTTCTTTTGCTTCTCTGAACCATATTTTATATTGGGACTAATATATTTCTATGGCTGCCACTTGGAAGTGGTTCAGCCCTTAAAACATTACCCTTAATTAGTTCAGTCTCAGAGTTCACATCAAAGTTTGTTGGTACAGACCTTGGAGAATGGGGGCAGTTCTGCCATCCTCCAGATATGTCTTCCTTGAGGAATACTTGGCAAATCTTGTTCTGGTATTACCTCTTCCCTGTCCAGGTCCATCTGTTTGGATTGAATAGCTGCTTCCATTTCTGGTATGCACCATTTTTCACTTCAATTCAAGAGAAAAATAAGAATTGAAAACAGAAAACACACACCTTTTGGTGGTTGTTTGGCTTGTTCTGTTTCAAATGAAGTGCTGCTTTTAGCAATTTGCACTTCAATACTGTCTTCAGATTCTGCTTCTGAAGATTCTGTACTGGTAATATATCTCCTACTGAGCTTATTACCAGCTGCAATATACTTGATTCAAGACACTAGAGAAAAAATTTGATAAAAGAAAATTATTTTTTATACTTTTAAAATATTTTTAAGATTTTTTATAAGTTTTTTATTTTTTAATATTAAAAAAATTAAACTTTAAGATTTTGAATCAAAATTAATTCAGAGTAACTCAAAGAAAAATTTTATAAGTTTCTGGATGTGAAAAAGCCATGTGTAAAAACAGTATAAAATTAAACCAAATTCCTCAATGAAAAATATTTTAAGGCAATTTCAAAAATCAAAATAATTTTAGGGTATTGGTAAAAACACGTAAGGGGTGCCCTGGGCCCATTTTTAATTAAAAATGAAACAAAACCACACCTGTATTGGGCCAAAACATGCCCAAAAGAGGTTTTTTCCCCACCAAACCTCTCTAACTCCCAATTGTTTCAGATTTGTTTTCCCAGCCCCCCCCCAACAAAAAGAAAAAGGCCAAACACCCAAATAATCCACATTATCCCCACCCCAAACCAATTTTATTTGGAAAAACAGCATTACCAAAGCCATTTGGCAAAGCTTTTCACACTTTTTTTTCTTTTTTTCCCCCAAAGACTGCATTTTCCACCACAACAACCTGCTTTCAAGCCTCTCAATTTTCAATTTTTACCTTCCCTCATCCATTAATCCCACATTTAAACCACTTTTTTTCACTTTTAACCACTTCTGTTCATTTTTCACACCTTTTCTCACTTCTTTTTCATATTTCAAAAGGTTCTTACCCCATTCCAAATCCCCAAATTCCCCCTTTTCTTCACTTTGATACATATTTTTCATTCAACAATGCTTCAACCCCCCACTGAAGGTAAATTTCAGAACTGTGAGCTTCTTTGGCAACATGTGCATAATGTTACCAGGGCTCAGGGGTATTATGTGTCCACCTTGAGGTTCAATATGACCCACAACCAAATTTAAATAGGTTGTGACAGGTCTGGGACCCCAAATTCCAACAAAAGCCCCTTTAAAACAGTCACCTCAAGAAATCTTGACTGTCCTTTTAGACTTTATGCCAGAAAATATGCCGAGAGTACCACTTGGACTCTTAAAGCCAAAAATCCTGAACATAGCCATGATGCCACTGAAAATATCATGGAACATCCTGCTTTCAGGAAATTCAATGAGCAAGAAATATCCCAAATTGCTCAAATTTCTGAATCACTGCTCATGCCAATGCAGATTCAGGCCCAATTATGCAGCCAGAGGGAGTCTGACAGGCCTTTAATCCTTCAAGACATTTACAACCAAGTCAAGAAAATCAAGAAAGATAAACTGCAAGGAAGAAGGCCCATTGATGCTATTATTGACACTCTCAAACAAGAAACTTTTGTTTGTTCCTCTGCAAGGGATTCTGAGGGACACATTTCCTCCTTGTTTTTCACTCACCTCCTGTCCATAAAACTCCTTCATGGCTTTCCTCATGTCATTCTTATGGATTGTACTTGTAAAACCAATAAGTAAAAAATGCCCCTTTTTAATATTGTTGGATTCAGCTCAACCAATAAGACCTTTTCTGGGGCTTTTTGGTTGATGAAGAATGAAACTGAACCCTCATATACTTGGGCATTGAATCAATACATAGAAAAGGTCCTCAACAACACCAATCTTGTTTGCCCTCCAGTTATTGTTTTTGACAGGGATCTGGCCTTTAAAAACTCTCTTAAGAAGCTCTTCCCAGATTCCAGAGTCATGCTATGCATTTTGCACATCAATAAAGATGTATCTGCTCATTGCATGAAGAAAATTGGTAATGGAACTGATTTTGAAAATTTTATGTGCCTTTGGAATCAAGTAATATACTTTTATCTTTCACTTTAGTTCACTTTATTTCACTTTTCTTCTTATTTTTGTTTTTATTAATGACTTTGGGATTCATTTATCAGATTATGTATTCATCTACTGAAAAGTCTTTCAAATACAACTGGAAGAAGCTTCAAAAACAAGTCAGAAATCTTGAAGTCTTGCAGTATTTGGAAAATACCTGGCTTCCTCTAAAGGAGTATTATGTGCCAGCCTGGAACAACCACCATTGCCACCTGGGTGTGGGCTCCACCTCCAGAGTTGAAGGTGCCCATGCCATGGTGAAACATTGTCTCCAAAAGTCCACTGGTACCTTCCTGGAGGTAGTTACGGCTCTCCACATGGCATTCAGAAAACAATTTATTGAAATTATCAACAGAATCTCCAAAGAAATGATTGTCCATGTCAAGAATTTTCCTCCACACATCTGTGCCCTCAATGGCAAGGTGTCTCATTACGCTCTTCAGATGGCCTTTGACAATTTCAAAACCAGATTTCCTCCCAATGAAAAATGCACCAACAAATACAACAATTATCAAGGCATTTTCCAAGCGCCAAAGGCTTGAAATATCAGACTTCCATCCTCAACAGCATTTCAATTTGCCTGTGAGGGTTTTTTAATTTCTTATTAACTGATTTTATTTGTCATATTCTTCTCAGGCTGGTTTTCAAGGTGATGATCAAAGTGTTGAAAAAGAAAGAAAGAATGAAGACCTGAAAGTATTTGAAGCTATTGGGGAAGACCTTTTTCGAAGACCAATGGCAGAAATCACCCCAATTCTTCAACATTTTCAAGATTTTTTTACTGTAAAAGTCCCATTTGATCAAATTCCCAAGAGTCAAGAGGATGATCAATATTATTAAGACCCTCTAGAATGCAAGAATATACGTGGAAGACCTCAAGGAGCCAAGAACAAAAACAAAAATCCAAACAAAAGAGAACCTTCAATATTTGAGATTATTAAAAGTTAATCCAAGAGAAGAGGAAGACCCCCCTCACAAGTGACCAGTACAAAAACATCAAGATCACATTCAAACATCCCCTCTCCAATTATGGAAGTGGACTCATCTGAAGATTCTGAATATTCTGAGGACTCATTATCTAAATCCATCAGTTCATCAGATTCACTCCCCTCAGCAACTGAATTAAATAAATCAGAAGTAACCCTTAGAAGGTCCAGAGGATTGGCAATTGGAATCAAAACCTCACAAAGAAAATCATACAAGCCTGCCACCAGTTTGAATATATATGATGCAATTGACTTGACCTGTGAGCATTTTCAAAGCAACTATCACACAAGTGATGAATTCCACAAGCTGTTTGTGAGTTTCTGATTCTTGTGAATGTAAATTTTGATCAGATAACTGGCTCATAAGACTTTCCCAAGTTTATATTGAAATACACCTTCAAGGCCATCAATGTCCAGGGTGATGGAAACTGTGGCTACAGAACAGTATCCCATTACATTTACCAGACTCAAGATCAATGGGCTGATGTCAGAGGTGACTTGGCTGAAGAAATTCAACAAAATCAAGACCTTTATGAAGCCATGAACACCTTAATTCCCTCAGTATCCTCTTATTTGGACAGAATTGAATGGTATGAAGATGTTGGCCAGGCTCCAAAAAGCAAGTGGATTTCCATGCCTGACATGGGGGATCCAATTGCAAATAAGTATAAAATACCAGTTTTTTTCTATTCCACAGTCCAATATTTTTCTTTTTTCCCTTATTTCTGTCCTCCAAATGATAATCCCCCCATTTTTATCTGCTTCTTGGATAGGTGTGCTCATTTTGTTCCTTTGGACATAATCATTTCTAAAGCTTATCCAGTCCCCCCCATTACTGTGAATTGGGAGATCCATTCCCAACCACAAGCCCTGGGGTAGGCTGATAAATTTAAGAAACACAGAATGTTGTATTTGTCCAATCTTCCTCCCCCCTCTCAGAAAAAAACCACTATTTTGGAAGTTGATTCTGATTGATTTATTTTTGTATATACAATTTATGCCAATTATCCCCCTCATCAGTCATATTTATTGCTTAAATCCCATCTCAGTCTCATTTTTTATCAAACATGTGGAACGTTTGTACTTAGAAATATTCATATTACAAACAAGGAAAAAAATCTGAAAAAATACACTTATTGCCCCTGCACTTGCTGTCCTACCAAAACAATTCCCCAAAATCATGGGCTTCTGGTTCTTTATTGTCCAGATTGAACCCTTCAATTTAAAACAAAATGAAGGAAATTCATAAGTGGGAAGTTATCAAATCAACTTTTTAAAAATAGGCATATTATAATGACAGGAAAAAACATTTGAAAAAAAAAACCTTTTTGTGCCTTCACTTGTCCCACTAAAAAAAATTCCCAAAATTATGGGCTTCTGGTGCTTTATTCTTCAGATTGAACCCTTCATTTTGAAAAAAAATTAAGGAAATTCATAAGTGGGAAGATTTTAAATGAAATTTTGAAAAAATATGCCATTTTGGCATATTGGCCAAATTTGTGAAATTTGGCAAAAAGAAAATTTTGAAAAAATTTGTGCATGTTGACATGCCAAGTCAGGAAAAATATAGCAACAAAAATAAAAAAATCCCCAAAACTGAGTGTGAGGAATTTTTTTGAAAAATAAGGTCACTTACGTGGTTTTACCATAAATTGGTAAAAACACGTAGGGGCTTACATGTGTTTACCAACACCCTAATTTTAACTTCAAATTGAAAGAAAAAAATAATTAAATTAATATATTTTAAAGCTTAAAAATATATTAATTGAGGGTAAAAGGCTCAAAAAAGACGGCCAGGCCCCCAAATGTAAGATGTGTCTATGAAACTGTTGATAATATTACTATTAATCAACAGTACTATGACTGTTCTTATGGAATATAATAATAAAAATTATTATAACCACAATTAAATAATTAATTAATTAATTATTTCTTTTACTTGTTATACACTACTAGTGATTATAACAGTAAGCAGTAATTGTCTACTAGAATCAATTACAAGAAGTATTCAATAATAAAATTATTTTTAACATATAAGTATCTTTTACAAGAATAATTACAAATATAATCCTTGAAGAAAACAATTACTAGAGAGAAACTTTTAAGAATTAACATAAATCACTCACTACTACTTCAAAGAACTTATTAAAGATAATAGCAGAGAAATTTGATGGATAATCTTGTATTTAATGGATCAAAATGGATTTATAACGGTATTACAACAATATATAGTTGATTTCTATGATATCACGTCTTTCTATTTGATTCTTGAAGATTAAAACACTTAAGAAAATACTTTAACTAATACTTACTTGTTGGTAATAAAGGTATAATTGTATAATGTGATGAGGATTCAGAAAAAACAGCAAGAGGAGGACACTTTTAAGTCAACAACAGCTCACAGAGGCTTTCCATGGATAAAACTGAAAAACCAGTGAGTGAGAAAACAATAAAACTTTTTGTATTATTGATTGCATCATCTGTTGTCATGTAAGATTATCATAAGTACTTAATTGAAGCTTTTACATGGCTACCAACCCAAATATGGCTAAGAATAAACAGAGTTACAACTGTAGATCTTCTTTTATTTCAAAATAAACATCATTTTATCAAAGCTATAAATGGTATTGGAAATTTCATCACGGAGTGTATTTTCTGTGAATTTTTGAAGATTCAGTGTTTCACATGGAATCATAAAGAATGGACTGTAAGGAAACCTTTTAATTTTACTTATAAAAGTATAATTATTTTTGGTTTTTAGATGAATTGAACTGCTCTCAATTGGTCCTGAAAGTTTCAGAAAGATTAATTAAGAATTGTATTTTTAATCAATTTTTGAAGGTTTTACCTCATTTCTACATAGAATTGTAAATAATACTATATTTCTGGTTGCTATGAGGTAAATCAATGGATACTAGTCCAAAAAGGGTTTTAATTACTCTTTTGGGCTTTATCCATTCCAATTAATTAATAATTGACATGGTTAAATGAGGCTAAGTTCCTCTTTACCTTGTTGGCATGTCAAAATAGCAGCTTATTTGCAATTTTCTTATGATATAATGAAGTTGTGACTTGGTCACCAAGTTCCAAAAAGGTTTTATCATACTAATTGGGCCAAGATCAGCCATATATCCAAGCTTTAGAGCCGTCCACACCCCAGAGGCCTCAGAAGTTGTGTACCCTGGCTCTCTTTGATGTCTTTTGTCTCCCTTGACTAGTTTTTACATCAAAATAGAAATTCAGGCTTAAAGTGAGATCTCCACTATGGGTGTTCCAAAAGTGTGTGTAAGAATACCATAATATTAAATTCCACAAACATGCATAACACTATTCTTAGTGTATATGTAATATGGGATTTCTCACATTCCCATTCTTTTGGTGCAAAATTGAGAAAAACAAAAATTTTCACAATTCTTTTATGTGGTATTGAAGTATTTTCCATATTACCACCCCAAAGAGTTGATTTAAGCTTATTAACTCTATGGAGCTACCCTAGGTGAATGTTTTGTGTAGAGTCCAAATCTGGCCTTAAATCCATGGATTTTCTTACTCAATAAAAAGTTATTCATCTTTTCTGAAATCAAAAATGATGAATTTTGAATATATGCATTACTTATGGGTTATGCATAGTTCAGAATTTATTTTTAAGATAATTGTGGCCTATTTGGGTATGCAAAACATACCTTGAGGCTCACATACTACCCATTCAGACTGGCCACTTTATCAGATGCCTTATCACATCAGGACAGCTTGTACTGAGAGAGGGTGGTGTACTTCATCAGAAAGAATCCTCAAAATTTTCATCAACGTTCTCAAGAAAGATGAAATCCATAAGTCAAGATTTTTCTCAATCAAAGTTAAAAAAAATTCAGATGTAGTTGAAAAAATTCAAAGACAAGTATGTCAAGACAAAGAATAAAAATAAATTCTCAAGCAATTAGCAAGAGGTGAATCACTCTCAGATTATTCTCTTGAACCTCAAAGTAAATTGTTATTATTCAAAGATAGATTAGTCATTCCAAACAATCCTGAAATTCAATTGGACATTCTTCAAAAGTGTCATGACTCACTGTTCGCTGGTCATCCTGGCCAGGAGAATACCCTCAAGCTCATCAAGAGGTTTTTTTTTTGGGCTGGAATGGATCAAATTATCAATAATTATGTATCCTCATGTTAGCAATGCTCAAGAAATAAGAACATCAACCACAGGAGGTTTGGACTACTCAAGCCTCTACAAATTCCATCTGGTCCTTGGAATTCTTTATCAATGGACTTCATCACTCAATTTCCTCTGTCAAACAACTTTGATTCAATTTTAGTGGTTGTGGAAATATTCTCAAAAATGGGAATCTTCATTCCAGCCTATGGAACAATCACTGCCCTGGAATTGAATCAAATCTTGATCAGCCATGTCTTTTCCAAACATGGCCTTCCAGTCAGTATTGTTAGTGATAGAGGATTATTATTATCTTCATCATTCTGCACCAATTTATGTCAGCTGCTCAAGATATCAAGAGATCTTTCAACTGCTTTTCATCCTGAAACAGATGTACAGACAGAGAGGTTCAATCAGATTCTAGAATAGTATCTTTGGATGTATGTCAGTTACCATCAAGATGATGGGTACACCTGGCTCCCTCTGGCTGAATTTGCCTACAATAATGCAGAACATTCATCAACAAAGCAATCACCTTTTTTCACCATTTATGGAAGAAATACCAGCTTTGACACAATCTATATCTCTCAAGACTCACCTGCTGGAAAGTTATCAATAAAACTCCACTCAGTACAGCAAGTAGTCAAGGAGTAATTAGAGTCAGAAATAAGGTGATTTAAGAAGTATGCAGATAGAAATAGGAAAATTCCAACTTATTTCCAACCTGGGGAGAAATTATGGCTAGCCTTAAAGAATATGAATACTAAAAGACCCACCAAGAAGCTTTCAGAAAGATGTTTGGGACCCTTTGAAGTCTTGAAGAAGATTGGAAGCCATGCATATCACCTCAAGTTTCCTTTGAAATGGAAGTCAGTTCACCCTTTCCTCCATGTGTCATTATTAGAACCAGTGAAGCAATCAACTATCCCAAATCAAAATGAATTTCCACCACCACTAGTAATAGTTGAAGAGCAATAATAATGGGAAGTGGCTCAGGTTCTGGACTCAAAACTCAAGAGAGGTAAATGCTGGTATATTTTGGAGTGGAAAGGATTCCATGAAGACCCAGAAAGAACAACTTGGGAACCAGCTTCAAACCTGAACAACTCCCCAGATCTTGTCAAGGATTTACGCACTTTGTATCCTGAAAATCCTGGCCTAAATACCTCAATAGTTTTATTTTATTTTTTGTGGTGGGGATTAGAGTTTATTAAAGTAAGCTCTTCTCCTGGCATGCACCTTTAAGGGGTTATTTCACCCAAATATTTTGTAAGCATCACCTTGGCCACTTTGTGAGCACTTGTCAATTTCTTTGGACAGGTTCAGAAGGCCTTGCAACAACAATACCCTCAAATTTGGACCTTTCATCAAGATCTGGCCAATTTTTTTTCTTTATTTTCTATTCTTTCTTTTTCCTTTTCCAGATTATTCCATTTATCATTGTTCAAGACACTCTATAGCTTAACCTCAATTATGGCAAGATTTCATCTGTTTTTATGGTGCTTGGTGGGGAGTGGAAGCTATGAAAGTAAGGCCCATCTCCTGGTATGAATCTCTGAGGGTTTCTACTTCTTGTAAAACAACACCTTGGCCACTCTGTGAGCCACAAATGCTTGTGTTTTATCTTTCAGGAAATTTTATGGCCAAAATTCAAGCAATTCACCACAAGAAGGACACCTCTCAGGAATTTCTTTATCTTTCTTTGTCTTTACTCTCTTTTTCTCTTAATTTTTTTTTGTTTTTTACTTATATAATTTTGTTTCTTTTCATTTCTTTATAAAGCAGCAGCATCCCCTCCCATATCATGTATTGGGTGGTTCCATTTTTTTGTTCTTAGTATTTTATAATAGTGGGGATAGAAGCCAAAAAAACACAAACAAGGACAAGGAAACCATTTATATCTACCCAAGTCATCAAAAGCTCTCTGGAAGTCATTAATCAATTCATCCTCATACCATGCAAACTTGGAAGCCATCTCCTCAGAAGGAGTCCCAGGGTTCATCCTATCATTAGCATAAGTAATTACCTCCCTAATCCTTCTGTCAGCTCCTCTGAGAAACCTGGCCACAGAATCTTGGCCTTCATTTTCCATATTTTGATCCTCTCTGGTAGCCTGGATAGGCCAATGTTCCCTTTGCTGAAATACTTGGGCGGCAGGAAATGGAAAAGGAAAGTGATATTCTCCTCTTCTACTGGAACTGGCCACTAGTTGTAGTTGTTGGGAGGTGACCATGGGAGAATTCCTGGGCTGAGGAATGGGTGAGGGCCTCACTGGTGTAATCATGGCAGGCCTGGAAGTGGATGGATTTGGTGAAGGAGGAGAAATAGAGGATGGAATAGTGGAAAGGTGTGGTTGTAAATTTCTGGGGGTACTGGGTATTAATTGACTTTGGAATCTTTTAGAAGCAGGTTGGCAAGGTGAAGTACTTAATTGGTTTCCAACAGAGCTAATTACCACCTCAACGTTTTTACCATCCAGCTCATCACTACCTTCAGCATCAGGATTGGTGGGGGAAGCAGCAATTCTTCTTATTCTCTTCACCACATATTGGCTTTTGATCCTTGAGATGGGAACCTATGAGTTGGAATAAATCAACCTACCATCAACTGGAATGGTCCCTTGAACATTGCTCCATCAAGCCTCATCTCTCTGCCTGGAACCAGTCACCAATACAAGAAATCAGTATCACAGTAAATCAAGAAAATCACCATACCTACAGTTGGAATACCCTGAAGTATCATCAGGGATATGAGCCTCAGAAACTGGGAGCTCCTTCCCAAAAGGACCATCTTTCTTACTCCACAGTTACCGCCTGATGTTGGAAAGTGAATCCCCTGGACCTTGAGAAGGTTTCTTCCCAACAAAGCCATGATGGCACTATGAAGAGTGGAGATTATAATGTTGGAAGCATTGCCTTCCCTTCTTCAAGCATTCAGTACAGGTAGGATCCAGAAATTCCACTTCCTTGTACCCATCATAGATTTGAGAAGGATCAAAGTGACCTGAAGAAGCCATTGTTGGGGAGCCCAAATGACTGAAGATTCCAGAACAACATCAAACAGATGGCATAAGGATAAAAGGAGAAGATTCAGTGAGTTCAGTAAGCTTGGAACTCACTTCTTGAGCTATGGAATCAAAACAGTCAAGGTGTCAGATATGCATATCAACTTCTGAAGTATCAAGGTTCTGGGGCCATACTCAATTATGGCCCCCCTCAAGGTTCTAAATATGGGTCCTCCATTCAAATGGGCCCAATCAGCAAGGGTGGACCTTCCTTTAAATTCTGGGAATGCCCCCATTTTTATGTTCCTGGAATGGCCTTAGCAATCCAGGCCATATGGACAATTTGGCTGCCTTCATCAATCTTGGCCCCCTGGTAACCCCCTCAAAAATGGGCCTGGGGGCCTTCAATTGCCCCCATGTACTTCAGACTGCGGCATGTGGGAAGTAGGCCATCAAAAATCAACATGGACCCAAATGCCCAGAAATTTCCCAAAATGAAGGAATTTCCAATTTTTAAGAAAAATGCCATTACATGGCAAGAACCCCAATTGAACAAAATTTCCCAAAATGACCTCCAAAAGTCATTTGGGGCCCAGAACTTCAATTTTTATTGGGACAAGACCCCTTCTCAATATGAATATTGAATGAAATCGTGCAAGAAAAGTCCTCAACAGTTTATGGCCAATTAATGGGGGTTCTCTGGGCATTCATATAGCCACCCTTCACAATTTTGCAATCTGGAGGGGATGGTGGCCTCCATTTTGGGATTCAGCCCTTGGCCACCTACCCTCCTTGATTCAAAGGGAGGAATGACTTCAGGCAGGAAATAGCTCAATAAAATAAGATCACTTACTTTACTAAGAAGAATTTTTTGAATGAAAGAAAGAACAGAGAGAATGAGGGGAAGGATTTTCGGGATAATGAGCAAGAGGAAAAAAGATAAAAAAATTCAAATATTTTGAAAATCTGTGGGGAACTGGGGAATACACTCAGGAGTGGTCAGTTATTATGGTTTTCAGGAGCCCACCAGTTTCAAGAGGGTAATACTGTCACAGCCACTATCAGGGGTAAGGGCTTCAACCTTAAAGCCACTCAAACTCATGAAACCAGAAAATCCAGTACTTATATGAGAAATCAGTTTCAGTAAATCTTCTTGCTGAAACCTGCATACAGCTTGGTTCACAAATGCAGCCTGTCAATACTTGTACAGTTCAGATTCACCAAATATAGTTTGGAATTACAAGACTGAAACTGTATGATCACCTAGCTTCACCACACCTCTTGTACAGACCCTGTACAGCCATACAGGGACTGTATTATTCAAATGAAGATTCCCTTCAAGAAATTTCATTGTTTGGATCAGGGCTGGTGGATTCTCACATATACCAGCCTGTCTTTCTTGCTCTGGGGACTTTTTCCCCAGTTAATCAATTTAGTTGATTTATTATTTAATGAATATTCTTACTCTTTTTTTAAGTATTATATTTATTGGTATTAAGTTAGTCTTTTCATTTCTTCTTTGCCTGTAAAGTATGAGCTGTAGTGGCCATATCCTTATTAACCCTTCTCTTTCTTTCTGAAAGGTTGAAACAGTGGACTTGGGCTTGTTTGTGGTTAGCTCTTTTTTTTCTTACTCTTATTCTTTGTTTCTGCTTTTCTTATATTTGTTTATTTAGAAATTTTATCCTATTACACTCTTAAGTGTAATCTACCTTATTTTATCCTTGATTGTTTCTTACTCTTATTCTTTGTTTCTGCTTTTCTTATATTTGTTTATTTAGAAATTTTATCCTATTACACTCTTAAGTGTAATCTACCTTATTTTATCCTTGAGACATCCATAAGGGAGTTCCAAACCCTCTTCACTTCAAATAGCCACTGTGACATAGTCTTTATTTTATCAGAAATTTTAGCTTTAACTCAGAGTTTTGACTTTAGTTTTACTGATAGGTCTTATTTAGAGACTGCTGTTAAGTCTTCTCTATCTCTTAGATCCACAAGTCTTATTTTCTTTCATGATTCTCTGTAGGCTGACTATTCAGTATTATTTAGAGGGGAAGCAATTCAAAACAAACCTACCAATAATTTTCCCCTCAAGGTCCTGCCTTATTTCATCCCACACCAAAAGGAATTTTCACAGTGTGGTTCTTACAAGCTATTGTGTATGAGGCCATAGCTAATCCACAAAGTTTGGCCTCAGATGTTCACTCTCATGCATATGAGAATCCATGGTTCATTTTTCCCCTGCATGAGGGAATGGTTTCCCCATGAGACAGGCCTGCAAAGTTCTGCAATTCATGTGACATGTTCCTGAATATGTTTTACAACCATGGAACTTCACCCTCTTGGACCTCAATATGGCATATCCATGCCATATCCAATTTATGACAATTTGGTCATATCCATAATCATTGGCCAAATTGGCCATTTCATTCTTTTTGGCCTTTTATGGTCATTTCACTATCTGTGCCCAGCTTGGCCCCTTCATCATCATCAGGCCCTTCCTGGCCAGTTTCTGCTTTTGGGAAATCTTTTTCATTTTCCAGTCAACAATGAAAATACAGCCCAAAAGCCTATATTTGGCTTTTAAGTTTTAAATACAGATTGGCCCATTTTTGTGCATTTTTCTGTATTTAGCCATTATATGCCCTTTTCTCATGTAATATGGGAAATATTCCCAAATATCCATATTAGGCCATTTGAAGCTTAATTGCCAGTCGTGTGCATTTTGCGCAAATACAGTTTTAAAGCTTTATTAGCTGTATTTGTCAAAAACACCCAAAGACACTCTTTCACCTCTGAAGCCACCCAAAACCCATTTCTCACTCATATCCCCCGGGCATCATCCCAAAAGACCTTTGGCCACTTTCACCTTCCAAGAACCAAAAGTGCCATAAATGGTGTCATACACCCTTGTGCACCTTTTTTCACCAGCAGTCCAATTGCACAAATATAAAATGGTTATTTCAGCTTTTTATCAGGTCCTCAAGGCACCTTGTCCAGAGAATTCATCAAGGCTCAAAGAAAGGTGTCAATCTCAAATACCAATGACACCATTAAGCAATCATTGATTATTCTCATTAACAATATTTCTCCAAGGTAATACTGGCAGTTCATTCTCAAGGGATATTTGAGAGGCAGTTCCAAAACAATTTTCCAAGGTTCAGTGCTCCATAAATCTACCTTGGCAACCACATTCATTCAATACAGTCTGGCTTCCTCAAGACCTGTATTTCAATCATACACCATGGGAATTTTATTCAACCCAGGAAGTTTCCCAATTTGGCAAGGTATACACTTAATCAAGCAGTCAATATAGCTTCAAGGATTCAATACAGACCAGCTTTCAGCCTGAAGGATTCAAGCTCTCAACCTTTTACATATACCAGCCTCCTTTGACCCTGGGGGGTTTTCCCACAGTTAATTAATACATTTTGATTTTATCTTATCTTTATTTATCTTACCATTTTCATTAAGTGAATACTGATATTATCAAGTGAGTAATTTAGCACCTTTTTCTTTTTCTTTATTTTCCTGTCAATGTATATTTGGTGGTCATATCCTTACTAATCTCATTGTTCATTTTGGCAGGTTGAAACAGTGATTAAGGACCTACTTGGTTGGCTCTTTGGCCATTTGGCTTCTTATTTCTCTTATTGCATCTCATCTTTGTACTTGAATATTTCTTAGAGAAATTAATTTCTTTTATTTTTATCTTCTTCATTCCTTGGAGTCTTCCAAGTGAGCTCCCTGATTGCTGAGTGCCAGGCCACTATTATTTCCACCAAGAGCCCCTGTTACAATATGACCAGAAGTGGGAGCTGTGTGAATGTGTTTTCCTTCATGATCACCAGCAGGAACCAGTCATATATGCCTTGGGCCTCAAAACCAGAGTGAGGCAACATTTTGTGTATGAGGCTCATCATTCCTCATTCCAATAAGCTCCCCTCAGTATTAGCTGGCTGACTCCAGCATCCATGTGGGAGCTAGCATGAGCTCTCAAACAAGGTTCATCAAAAAAATGCATTGGAGAAATTTGTGAAAATTGCTCAGCAGAATTTCATGTTAAATTAATTTACTGCATTTGCTCAGCCCCATAGATTCCCTCAATTTCAGCTGATCTATAATTTAGGATGGTGCAATAATAGTTAAGCTTGTATCCATATTACAGTTGAATATCAAAATCCCCATTGGGTGCTTACATTTAGATGGTATTCCAAAAGCTCAGTGGGGCAATTCTCAGTATTTGCACCCACAAGCTCAGCATGTATGCATTTCCCAATGGAGTCCCAAAATCTCAGAGAGGCAGAATTCTGGAGTGCTTTTTGAAATAGCTTATTGGAAGGCCCACTGCTGTGAAATTGAGCAAAGTGCACAGAATTCTCAGCCTGGCAGAAATCTCACCATATTGTGCCAAATGCTTAGAATTCTTGCTTAAGAAGGTGGTTTCCCAATAGCTCGACCAGGGAGCTTTTGTTATTTGTGTAGCAATAGTTTCACAGTCATGCAATTTGAATTCTCAGCCACTGAGAATTTGAAATGTGACACTAAAGCACACCTGTGCAATGGGTCAACCCAAGCTAATGCTGTATTCACTTGTCATAAAGCCTCTCCACCCTTTTTTCACACTCTATCACCCATCCACAGTGGCTGTATACTTTCCATGATCACCTCTGATCAAGAGGACATGTATTATACTGCATGGTGCATTTGTAAATTTCTGCCACCATGCACATTTTACAATGGCCTCACAAAAGCTCACCTGGGCCATTGTGCGGATTTTCAATGCAACAAGGGGGTTCCAACTGAGTATTAAAATTGAATCACTTGTTATATTCAGTGGGAAACCCTTTTTTTCCCTGCCTCACATTGGAATTTCCCTTGTCATATGCAGAACCGGCTGCCAATGTGCTCCCATGACCCCCACTGGCCCTGAATCTGAGACAATTGTGGGCGCTTCAGCTTCACCATGGTATGAAATACAATCCTTTCCCAACACACACTTCTTTTTTTCTCACCTGATTCATCCACACCTCATATCCCTGTGCATGCTTCACTTTTTCTTCACTCCTTTCCACTCCCCTTTCCCTTTTGATATATCATTTTGCTTATCATATTTCTGGATCCCCACTTATTTCTGCATCTTGTTTCATCTTCCCAATTTAATACTTCTGTAGATCTCATCCCCCACTTTTTGCTTTTTTTTATATTTTCCTACCCTTACTACTTGTACTTCATTATTCTAATTCTCTATATCAAATCTTTACTGTACATATTACTTCCTCTTCAGATACTAACATGATTTTTCTTGTTTTGGATGTTTTTAACTTTGTGCTCCAAGTGGGGTATCCCCTGCATCTGCTCCTCTCAGATGACCAATGCCTGTGATTCTTTCCAAAAAGGGCACAGGAAATGTTCCTTTGTTGCACATCCCTTCCAAGCACAAGCCTAGAGGGGCTACCATGCCAGACACCCTTGTGAGGAGTCTTTTATAGTTGAAAATGATAAAAGGATTCCCAAGTTCAAATTCCCCCAAGGACGCCAAACAGTAATATGTAAATTCTTCCCCACTATTAGTCCAGTTACCTTTAGTATCAATGTGTCCACCCCACCATCCAATGGTCACTTCACTCCTTGACCAGAGAAGAGTGATTATCCTGCCATCAAGGATGGCAATGGCAAGAGGAAATTTAACCTTGGGCTTATTGTCACCATGTCTTGTCACCCATGGCATTCTAATGCCAAAGTAAGTTTTATTTCTTATCCTTGACTCATTTTTCTTCATGCAATCACACTTACTATTCTTCATCACACATAGAACAAAACCCACCAAATCCCCCTTGACAAGACTCTCCTGTTTCCTTCATGCCTTGCAATCAAACTCTGTAGCAACCCACTCCTGGCCCAAGTGGCCCCCAATGGCTTGAGGACTCATTCCATTGTAAGAAGAAAGCTATTCATTTTCAAATTTTAACTTTCAAAGTAAGTGATATGACTTTTCCCCTTTTTTGGAACCCTCCCAAGTAGATGAGCCATATGTTTGTACCCCCACCCCACCTATTCCAGGCTCAAGTCAAACCTCAGATTCCCAAGTACCATCACATAAGATGTATTCCACTTGTGAGCCTGAACCTGAGGTGGCTCTGAAACAATTAATGTAGGAAGCATATGGTAAGTCCAATTTTTAACTTGTATTTCTGTTCCCAACACTCCCTAACCCCTCCTTTTCCCATCTTCGTCTCATCCTGCCACTTCCCACTCTTTCATCATCATTGACAATTCACCCATTGCATCCCCCTAATTTTTCTTTGGTGGAGACTTCCCCCTGAAGCAAGGCACCCCTCAATACCATGATGAGGCTCTGCAGGAATTCACCAACTTTCAACCCACCTGCATGATTCCTTGAGCATTGGTCCACAAATTTATCAAGCCAGTCTTTCTTCCAAAGCATTTGATGCCTATCCAAAAGAGGAAATCATGGGTATAGTTTCTAAATTTTCTCACAAATAAAAATAAGAAAATAGTTATCACAAAATCTTCACTTTTTTCTTTTTTAATATGCTGATTTAAATAACCTAGTTTTAATGCATGAATTAAATAATTAATTTTTCTTACCTTGTTTGAGTCCTTTTCATATCCTTATGTGCTCAATGGTGCAAATCAACTTTTTCTGGAGAATAATTTTTGTGAGAGCCTCACAAGATTCATTACTAAGAATTTCTTTATGTGAACCTCTTTTGCAGAAACTTTCCAAATAGTACTCACTAACTCCTTCTTCATTTTCCATATTCATGGGCCTATATTGCTGGGGATATTGACTTTAGAAAACCTGGGTCTCCTGTCACAGGGGCTCTTGGTGAAAACAATAGTGGCCTGGCACTCAGGAATCAAGAACTCACTTGGAAGGTGCCAAAAGAATAAAAGAATAAAAAAATAGTATATTTCTTTAAGGAAGAATTAAAGCAATAAAGGATATGCCAAAATAAGAAGGAAGCTAAAGGCCAAAGATAATAAGAGAAAGCCAAAGTTCAAAGAGCCAACCAAATGAATCCTCCATTCACTGTTTCAACCTTACAGAAATAAAAATGGAATTAGTAAAGGATATGACCACCAATATCCACTTACAGGCAAAGAAAAGGGGCAAATGACTGACTTAAGAATATCAGTATCTAACCTAATAATGAAATAATAAAAATAAGTATAAAAGTAAATCCAATAGATCAATTAACTGGGGAAAAAGTCCCAAGGGAAGAAAAGGTGGCCAGTATATGTGAAAATTTGAAAGACTGATCCTGGAGGGTTGATTACCCAGCTTTATTGACTTATTTTGGTCAATACAGAACTGGACATCTTGAGAATCAAACTGTGTGACTGAATTCCCAGTGTAATATGGATTGGCCCAAAAGGGCCAATACAATATAGGTTGCTTGAATACAGTCTGTATGTACCAATTGAGTTGTCCAAGGAGTACTGAAGTTCTTGATGCCTTGAAAACTGATTGAATGATTGATAACCTCTTGTAATTACCCCTTAAATAATCCTGAAATGAAATAATAACTCAACTCCTGCAGGGCCAGGTGGTTGGGGTCCTTTAATGGTCTTCTGGTAGCTGTCATGGATTGCAAGACTGAATGGCTGGAATGTCTTCCCTCAGAATGGGTGATGGATGTGGGGACTGGAGTTGGGATGATGTAATTGAGTCCTGAAACATTGCCATTGGATTGCTGAGGAAAAATGGTGCATAATGGTATATTATACCATATATGAACCACACCTGGATCCTTCAGTATGGGGTCCATGAATGAAGGAAAAGTCTTCCACTGAATTGAGGAGGATCCTTTCTGGAGCTGAGCTGGTGGCCCCTGGTTTTTTTCAGATGCTATGGGTTGAAAATGGGTTCTATGGTTGATTGTGGCCAAACTGTTGTTCTTGGCCAATTTGGAGTTCTGAGGTCCTTTTTGGCCATTTTGAGATTCTTGGGATTTTTGGCAAAAACGGGTTTAGGTGGCCTCACCTGGCCTTGGGGGCTATTAGACTTCCCCCTTGGCCCCTTTTGGCCTCATTGCATTTAGGCCATAGACCCCTAATCAAATTGGGTGGGTCAAAGGCCCTGGAGATGGATAGAGGTTCCAGAGGAACCCTGGAAGACAGAATGACCCCCCCCCAGGCCCAAAAAAAGGATATTTTCCTGGGGGTTGATGAGGTGGAGAATTGGCCAAGGAGGCAAATGACTTCAGGATATGTCCTGAGTCCATGAGTGGCCAGTGGAAGTGAATATGGCCCAAAGGCCATTAAACACCAACAAGCGCCAATTGGCCATAAATTGGGGTTGGGCTATATTTGCGGTAAACACCCATTGGGGGGGTTCTTATACATGGTTGTGACAGTCTCATCACAGGTAAGCAATCCACCTGAAATGAATGGCTCATTGCCAGTCCAAAGGTCACACTTAACTCACCTGAAATGCATAAGGATTTGTGTTTGAAGCACAGGAATCCTGGAAATGTGTAAGGATTTTTATGAGAAGCACCAAGATACTGGACATGTGTAAGGATTTGCTTGTGAAGCACAGGTATACTGGACATGTTGGAGCTTTTTCATGTGACGCACTTGTATACTTGAGATGCAGGAGCATTTGTGTGTCATGCTCAGGTATACTGGGCATGGGGGAGGAAATACATGTGACATGCAGGTATATCAAGCGTGTGGGAGAATTTTCATCTGAAGTGCAGAGCTCCTGAACATGTGTGTGGCTTTTCATGTGAAGAACAGGGATATAGTATATGTGTATGACCCTAAAACCCATGGGACTCCCATCTGCCATTGTATGACAATGAGGCATACAAACATAATGGGAGTTAATTCCCCATTTTTTGGAATGATCAGCTGGTCCCATTATTGAAAACAAGTGGGAAGTGTGTTTATAATCTATATATGCTGGCATGTTTCCATACATGAGCTATTTCCACCCCTTTTAATTTGAGCCATCATATATCCCCAATTCCAAACTATCCAATGCTTCTGCATACTGTACTCCTCAGTACCACACCATTATTTTACAATAACCCTCTAATTCCAGCATGCATCTAAATCCCTTCATTATTATAATTGGGATGTGATTTTATTACCATACCTGATGTGATAACCAGCTCCCTTTGCAAATTCATGATAGTGTTGGCTTTTCTTCCGCATTTTTTTCTCTAGCTTGCTTGGGAATTGAGCCAACATCCCCACTAGGGTTTTACAATTGCTTTCCTGTTCTGGATCAGTATATTGAAATTATTTACTACTTACCCACACTACCTGAATGAGCTTGTAACATTTGGATAGATCAATACAAAAATGAAAATTTGGTAAAACCAATTTTCCCCAGTACAATTCTTTGACACATCCATTTGAATTTGGCTGGAATTATTGTCAGCTTGAAGCCAACATCCCAAAGCATACAATGATGCATCCTTGTCAACATGAGGTGAATTTTTGAGACTGTCCATGGTAAAATTGAGAGAAGAAGAAAACTCAAACTCCCCCTTATTTGTGGAAATTTTGGAATCATAGCTTATTTGATCAGAGGAGGGGACTCCTAATGATTTTTGGTATGTTTGATTCTTTTGGAATAGCTTATCCCCAATTTATCATAAGGATTGACCCAGAATGCAACCCACTGAGCCTTAATTTTCACCCTGGTTCCACAATTCTTTTTTGTGTCTTCAATTTTCCCAAGAATTCTGTAAATACCAAATTGCTTGTTCTTTGTTCTACATTTGGGCCACCCAATAGCAATCATAACTCCCTTTAGTAATTCTCCATTTGTTGTTATTGAGTCTGTTGAATTGCTTTTGCAAAATGATAATTTTGATAATTCATCCCATTGATTGACCTCAACCTCACTCATTGCTTCAAATTGTCTGAATTCAACAAAAGAAATGCGTAATCCAGTCAAAGAGAGCATAGCAATGTGGCAAAAGTGAATGGGTTTTGTTTGAGTTAAATCATCAATTATTTGAAATTTAATGGCAGTTATATTTTTTGATACTGGAATTAATATTTGTAATGTTGGTTGGCTGGAGGAAAATATTTATTTCTTTGGGTTCTTTTGTAATCATTTATCTTTTGGGATGTGCCACTATTTACAAGTGTTTTAGGGATAACTTGGTGTTGAAGAAGCAAACAAGATATCAGATTTTGGTGAGGATTATTTACAGAGAGCCCTTTTGGATCCCAAATGGAACCAAATAATCAATAGTGCCTTATTTCCATGTGGGCTCCACCAGGCTCAATGATCTTTATCTGCCACACATCCATGAGCTCTCTATTAGAGCCAAAATGGCATTTGCTTGATCTAAACCTACTAAAGCCAATGTTCCTCCATGGGGCCCAATGAGGGTGCCACATGAATGCTGGCCTATGGATATATATATATATACCTTGAAAATAACTGAGAAACTCACAATTTCCTTCCTCCCCCCAACATTTTTCCACAATTTCCCTCTTACGCTGCTTTCCTTTTTTGTAAATGGCATGCCTGTGCAGGAAAACTAAATGAAACCAAAGGAATAGTGGCTATTGAGTTAAGTATGACTTTAAGGTAAATTTGGTTTTTTGTTCCAAAAATTATTGATTATTTTTTACTTTTGCAAATTGGTGATCTCAAATACCTGAACCAAATCCACTAAAATGGATATTGCATTCTTTTATTGGATATGTTTATGTTCCCATTTAATGAGATTTAAATTCAACCATCTGGAATATTGCAAGCATACAAAAGTGAAACATGGACCCATAGACAATCCTTAGTCCACCCCACTGCAGATGACTGATCCTGCCTGTCCCACACTTTCCCAAGGATTCCTTTTAAAATAAGTAGTGAAATTTGACCCATTATAGGCTTGAGGTGGGCAGTGAAAGGGTGTTAATCAAATTCTCAACTTCCTGAAATGCCAATCTGTGTGATATAACACAACTTCCCAGCTCACTTTGTGACATATTGGGGGATTTTCTATGTTGTATGGATGCATTCCACCATACAAAATATTTTATTATTGACATTCTTACTAAGAGATCAGAAGTTGGATTGGTTGTAAAAATTAATTAATTCATAAATATCTTTCTAAAATTAAATTTCAATCAATTTGATACAAATCTAATCTGAAATGTGTTAAACCTTGTTTTAATTCTAGCTTACCTGGGTACATTCAATGTGACCCCTTCATTTGGACCAAAACCCTGCTTTTCTACCCAGGAATCACCAAATCCTAGTATCAAGCAATGTGCAAGCTCAAATCTAATAGGTAAAGTGGGGTTAAAAGACTTTGATTAGAATAAACTATTATTCAGTAAATTACATTTTATTAATTAGTACATAGCCACACCCGCTTTACTAGCTTTTTACCCTCTTAAATTGTTTTGGAAATTTTAATGAGTGATAAAGTCCCATTCACTGATCTTGTTCTCCAGTCATCTGAGCATACCATAAAACCACAAACCCCTTGTGTGAATAATGCTGATATTATACCATAGCAAATTTGATTTATTCCAAGATTTCTGTGACATTCCAAAATATCTTTGATTTCCTCATTTATCTTTGAGCTCATGAGTTTTTCATTCATTCCATACACTTCAACCTTTGAATGTGCACATACCATGTTTTATGCAATCAGCAGGTGGATAATTTTATCCATTAGTTCCTCCGATTTCTTTTGAGGCTTTGTCAATAATTAAACTCATTGTCAGCCTTGCCACCTTCAAGGCTAAGTTTTTTTGAACATTACTTCAATTTACTAAAGAAGAAGGCAAGGTATTCAACTTCTCCCTGTTTGAGTCCCAGATCATTTGTGAGATTTGTTGTTGGTGCAATCATATTGTATGATACCAAACTGATAGATTCAAACATAACATTTTTCCAAAAATGTTTAATTGGAATGGGGGGTAAAGAAGGAGAAGAACCATTTTGAAGAAGGAGTGTTCAGATTTTGGGAGATTATCTGGAGATTTTACCAATTCCTTAATCAATTTGAGATTATAAATTTTGTTACTAAAAAATTCTTTCACTTCTCTTGCCTTAAGAAAATGTAACCCTATATATTTCAATGTATATCACATGATTCAACAGCCAAATCATCATGTATCATTCACAAAGATACAACTCACCTGCAATCTCAAGCTCCTAAATCCAGGCCAAAATTTTAAGCTCTCTGTTACTGATTACCTTAATACCAACAGGAAGGAACTTATCCACATCATTTGTTGGCAAATTGTCCCTTTAATTTTTGTAAATACTATTGATATTATCAAGACCTCTTTTCCATGATTCTTCACTAATGTTGGAATTATAATTCAAAAAAATTTCAAGCTCTTCAATACAAGATAAAATAATTTCTTGATAATTAGCTGAGGTTGACACTTTGGGCTCAGGTTCAGGAATTATATCAGTCATATCATGGCACATTGTATGATGTTTAAGCTTCCCACTTTCTTGGGAGGCTTGAATATTCCAAGGAGATGCAGGAGGGGCTTTATTGAATGCCAGGGGGTTTCAGTTTGCAGAAATTAATTATCATTTTGGTCAACTTCAAGATTGATAATGTCATCACCCTGATAAAGAGGATCTTTTGGGGGCTTCAAAGGTACAGCCTTTTTTTTGTTTTTTTTGGTTGGATTTATATTTAGTCTTTTTCCTAAACCTTTTCCTGGAACTTCACTAACCACTTGAGATCCTTCAGGTAGATATTCCCCCACCTCCACACATAACCATATATTTTAACCAGCTGTCTATATCAATTTTGTATGCAATTACTAATGGCCTTACAATTCAAATCCATCTTGAGAAGGCTCTTTTCTTTTCCAATATTTTGATGTACATAATCAGGGATGTTAATATCATTTTGAATTTTTTTCCAGCCTGAGTATTGTTTGTGTGATTTTTGAGACAAATATTTCATTTAATATAAGTTCAACCTTTCCACTGAAAATTACCTCATCTTTTCCAGCATCTTCTGTTGGTGTAAAAGGTTTAACATTATTTTCCTTCTCATATATTTTCAAATTTGGCTCTTGAGAGCTTGAAGGCTGATCTGAAATAAATTCTATGAAAAATTAAGCAGTTTTTGATAGATTAAAAATATTAAAGATGAATTTATTCTCACATTCTGAAAGAACTGGTGGATCTTCATTCTTTTCATGTGCCAGGCTCTCTACTTCAATTCCTAATTCTGTACTCTTGTTCATATCAGATATTGCACTTCCACTCTCTGGAGAAGAAGTTGGTAGTTGATTCAATTCTGTTGAAATTCTTGTGGTTTGGTGCATAGTTGATGTATCTTATTGAGTAAATATATGGTGATGATTTGATTAATAACTTGAGTGAAAATTGTATAATAAAAGATAAGAATGGAAGAAAAAGGGTGAGAAATCTGATTTTGGTGCAAATAAATTGAATCATTAACTTTTAGGTAATATCAATATTGGAGGAATTTGGGAAGGTTGTGGAAAGAAGGAAGCTAAATATCAGTTTTAATCAGCTCAATAGTTACTTAATTTTCTAAAAAAAAATTCAAACCACAAGTTCACCAAAAGAAACCTGCCCATCCATAGCCTTGGAACCTTCCATCAATATCTATTGAGCTTGTAATGCATTTAAAAAAATTGATTTGTTGGAAAATTCAATGTGATGTTTTGAATTTTATTTCAGATCATTCAAATGCAATCACTTCCCTGTGAGAAATTGAATAAAAGTTACTAGTGAGAAACCTACTAAAGTCAATTTTTGTACTATTCAACCCCCATTAGGCAAGGACTTATCAAATTGTTCCATTTGAATGTTAGGAAATGAAATTGTTTTTCCAGAGAAACAAAAGACAAAATTTGGATTTTGAATAGTCCACTTATTAGGTTTTAATCTTAAAGTCTCATGTATTAAACTCCAACCACAACATTGTGAATATCCCCACCAATTGCCCCCCAGAAGATGTTGGGGGGAAGGCCACTCAGCATATTTCTGTGATTGGGTTCATCATTTAAGCCAACAAGCAGCCATACCCTATGTCTCTAAGCACTTACTATGATTAAATTTAATTAATATTCCCCTTTCTTCTGTTCCCATGTAATGGAACCTCATTTAATTCTCATTGAGGGGAATAATTGGTCATTGGGAGTTGGGGATGAGGTGAGACAGGATGATCCTTAAATGAAATACTTGTGTGGAAAGATTTCAACACTGTAATTTAGCACTAAAGAGCTTTATATGAGTTTGGGGTGGGAGTGATCAAAGGGAAATTATTTGTAAGAAAATTTTTCCATCAGCATGAGTATAATTCATTGGTGGATATGCACCATTCTGTTTTAGTACTAATTCCCCTGTCAGCCCACATGAAAAAACCATGAAGGCCCAGTACTTTACAGAAATAACTCTGGGAAAACACATGCGCACCAGTTTCTGCATGAGAGGAATTATTTTAAATTGGGGAAATGAACAGCAAATCATTGTGTGAGCATGATGATGTTAAATTGAGAGCATGAGAGGGTGGTGCAGTAGCATAAGCATGGTAATCTGTGGTGCAGAAGCATAAGGATGGTATATGGCTGTGGTGTGGAAGCCACTCTTTGGGTAAGAGTAAGCATGTCATCTGCGGAGATGATGAGCAGGCAGCGTGGGAGTGTACGCCTGGTAAAATGGCAGAGATGATTAGCAGGAAGTGCAAACTCAAGATAATGTTTGACAGTAAGCATGGTAAAGGGAAGTGCAGAATTCATCTAATACATGAGAATGAGAATTCCAAACTTCTGGCTGGCACCATGAGGTTTAATTACCCAAATATTGTGAATGGTGTTGATAAGGGTTTTTGCTTTGAGTGACATACTCATGTGTCATATTTGAAAATTTACTTTTTCTTGACAAATATGTGATTCAAACCATAAATTCCAGTGACTAAAATGTGATACAAACTTGAATGCAGTAAAATTTCATACTGACAGAGGTGTGACATGAAGTCAATTGCTGGTAATTGACACAACATTTTCCCTGGTGTCTGGATACAAGGCAGTAAGTCTTTACTTTTTCTTTGAGAACCATTCTAATGGAATATCTTTTGCAGGTATAAATTTTTAATACTCAATTGTGGCTTTACCTTTTCATATCAAATAATCATTTTCACATTTCTCCATAATTTCATGTTTCCACCTTGACAAATTTTGCCTTTGATGTTTTTGTTTTAATTTATGCTACCACTTTTAGAAGCTTTGTAAAAAAGTGAATTCAGTTTTTTAATTATTAGTTCATCAGGAAGTTGGGAATTATCTTGCATCATTTCAATTTCTCTAATGAATTTCATGAAGTAATATTCTCCTTCACCTGTTAATTCAGGCCAATATTCAAGTTTTGGAAATTCTTTGGCTAATATACTAGTTTTTTGGTTTCATAATGTCTTCAGACCTTGAAATACCAATGAAATGGTTGGTAAATTCTCTATATGTTTATCAAAAGATTTTTATGTTTTAGGAAATAAGGGAGTTTATTTATTAAATTCATGATTTAAATATCATTATAAATATTTAATTTCTCTTCTCATTTGATTGCCTCCTTCATCTTCTTTTTGGGAGTAGTTGATTTTTTACACATCATATGTGTGATCCTTAGAGGTAATTTCATATACCCAAAAGACCACAAATATAAAAAATAACATATTAATATAAATAAAATAAATTTATTTATATTATTAAAATAAAAATAAAAAAAAATATAAATATAAAATTATATTAAAAATAAATTATAATTTAAAAATAAAATTACTTTAAATTTTGTAAATATAAAATTACATTTATACTTGAAAAATTTAAGTAAAAATGAAATTTTAACAAAATTGTGAAAAAATAAATAAATTTGGAAAAAAGTTAAATAAAATTTATTATAACTTTTTATCCAATAAATAAACATATAAATTTTATTTCACCATTGGATTCCTCATAAAAAATCAGGTGGGGTCACCTCTGAGTGAAATTTTTGTAACTCAACTCTAAATAAGCTTAAATTAAGTTTTTAGTATTTTCAATACAAAAGTTGAAAATCCTCAAAACCTTAATTTAATTCACACCACATGTGGTGTTAACCATCAATTTTTGTGTTAAAATTGAGGTGTTGTGTTTAGTTTAGAAGTTATGAGGAATTAAAGTATTTTCAATTGAATTCAATTGAAATGTCAAAATGTGCGCGTGTATTACATAAGTGAACTTTGATTTACATATGAGGTGTCAATTATTACTGTATTGTACTGTACAATTGAATTGAATTACATGTGTAAATTATAAGTATAATACATGATGAGGAATTAAAGGAAAAATAAATTGGAAAGATTAAATTTGGGGGGGGAAAGGAACTCCAGCTCTAAGGGGGAGCTAGACCCCCAAAATCCTTGCTGACAGGCGTGGGATGTCAAAATTCACGCAAAAGTTCATCACTTTTGGCCTGGAATTGAGTTACAGGGTCTGTGGACTCAATTGATGATGAGGTTTTGATACCAACTGGGGTAGTTTTAGCTGTTGCCAAGAAGGTAAAACTACCCTTAAGATAAAACGATCATAATAAAAACAGTTTTAACTGGTTTCTACGCCTCTGACACACATTCTGACGTGTTTTGAAGGCTCTAGGCCTGGTATTGCTATAGTAATGGCTGATTTAAGGGTCTAAAATGGCTAAAAATGGCTAAAAATGGCTTAAACCAGCCCTTTTTGGTCTAAACCAGGGTTCAATGATGCCATAATTGGCTTTTCTGTTGTCAGACTGTTTTTCACGACTGACAAGAGTAAATTTTACTTTTGGAGTAAGAGAGTTGATGGCTATAAAAGAATGTCTTCTTTGCCCCACTTTTCTCTTCATGTTAGAATCTTTTCCTTTTATTAATTAGTTTAAAACTGTTAAACCAATCAATCAAAGATTCCAACCACCACTTTTAAATCATTTTAATCCTTTTAACCACGTGAAAAAATCATTATAATCATTGTTTGTAACTCTTATAATCATTTTTACCCCTGAACCACCCCAAAAGTGAATTAAAGCATCTTTCATCACTGTAAACTTTGTCACTTTGTTTCCAAATTCACTCTGGTCACTTTTGGGCGTGTTTTCTCTTTAATACCCTTTTTAAAGACTTTGTTCTTTAACTAATTGCTTGCAGTTCTTTGCTCAATTAATTCCAATTGAAATTGCTCTTGAAGAAATTTCTTTTGTAGCCTTAAAATATCTCTTGTAGAGTATTTTTTGGATAAATTTTTATTGTTGGTAAAACAATAAATTTTTATAATATTATTGTTTTATACTAATAAAGTTATAAACAATAAAATTGGCGTGTATTCTCTTAAAAATAATATTTCATACTATTTTTAATTGATTTTTACCTTATACAAATTTTGAGGACAGGAAAAGTACTTGATTTTTAATCAAAGTTTCATATCCACACCTTACATTTGGGGGCCCAGCCGTGATATTTTACCTGTGACATATTTTTTTACTCTTTTTTAATCTTTTTCTTATATTGAAAAATTTAAAAAACATATAAAAAATACTTATAATTCAAAAAATCAATAAAAAAAATTTTTTTTTCATATTATAAGTGAGGCTTTAATTTTCATTTCTTTTTTGAAATAACCTTTTTTTTACTTAATTAATTGGCTTTTTCATTAATTTTAGTGTCTGACAACGTGGTAAGACAAGAAAACATTGAAACAGCCTCAACAGTAACCAGCATTATCCCTGCCAGTACTGTCAATTCTGATCATAATAGCACTGTTATTGTGACTCAAAATAACCAACCTGAACCAATATCTTCTGAATTAATTAACTTGGACATAAGTAATACCCTTCAGAAAGCTAAAAATTTGGCCAATAGTAAGTTTTTTGACGTAAAAATACTATTTTAAGCCTTTTTAACCATAATTATGCCTTCAACCAGATCAGGAGCCAGCTACAACCCCTCAAGCAGCTCCCAAAAAGGTAATAGACGTGATTATGGCAGAGGCCAACCAGGTACAGAAGGAAAAGGGTCAGTTGATGACTTCCAAACAACTAAAATGGGTCATTCTGAAGCTGATAATACCATTTTACCTTCAAAAAGAGCTGACACCGCCACAACAAGCCTCTGTGGACATATACAAAGCCAGCCACAGTGCATACAACAATGCACTTCAATTCAAAGAGTACCAGATCCTTGCAGACCTGTGGAAGAATTGCATGAATTCTTACCTGACAGTAAGAAAATTCTTGGGCCATCCCAACACTTGCAAATTGCTCAATGGATGGCATCCATTGATGGAGAAGAAAAACATGATGCTTTTGACACTAGAATGGAGGAAAAACAACCCTCCACCACCCAAACCAGTGCCAAAAACAGCCCCAGTGGCCAGCAGCAGCAATTCCAACGTGAAAAAGCAGCCACAAACTCCAAACAAGGGCAAAGGGAAGGCACCAGCCCCAAAACCTTACAGCCAGGGCTACAGAATCCCAAAGATTCAGCAGGATGCCATGGAAAATGTATTTCAGATGGCCAGAACCATGATGGAATTACAGAAGAAGGAGGAAGCCAGATTGAGGTTCCAGAAATGATTTCTGACATATTTGATTCCATCCCAGAGTTGTATAATGCTATAAATGACGTGAAAAAACATCTTTCTGATAAAAATGACACCATTTGTAACAACATTAAAACAAACAACCTGAGTCTGTGCCAAATTAATGAAACACTTATGTGTTTTGAAAAAGTTTTAAGAACAATTAAAAATTCTAATAATGACAATTCTTCTAACATTAAAATAAATGAACAATCTGCCATTATTAAAGAATTAACAGATAAATATTCTAAATTCAATATTGATGACATGATTGAAACAAGAATTAAACAAGCCATAAATATTATCAAGACAGATAACAAGAAAGTCCTTGATGACATTTCAAATTCATTTACTGAAGTAAAGACATATACCATTGCCTTGAAAAAGTGTTTTGATGCTTCACAAGAAGAAGTATCAAAATTATCAATGAAATTGAATCAAGTCACTGCTGATAATACAAGACAGACAGAGTTATGGCAAGAACTTACACATAAAGAAGACATGTATAAAATTGAAGTAATAAATTTAATACAAAGCTTCCAACATGAATACAGAAATTCCCAAAGGTGTAGCAACAGTAAAATGAATGACATTGAACAAATACTGAACACCTTACCAAGAATGTCTACACCTCTAAATCAAAATGAGGGCACAAGAATTTCAAATCCACAAGTATTGGATCCTGATAATTCACAATTAAAAAATGAATTATCCACTTCTTTTCATAACTTGGAACCATCAATGGGCCAAGCACTCTTGAAAGAAGTTCCAAAACTTAAAGAATGGCCTCACTTCAGTGGTGAAGGAGAGTATGACCATATGGAATTCATTAGAGGTATTGACATGATCAAAGAGGATTTTGAATTACCAGACAGATTGGTAACAGCCAGGTTTAACACCTTGTTTACCAGATCAGCTCACAGATGGTACATCAAAATAAGACAAGCACATGGACACCAGAGTTGGACTTGGTGGAAAACCCAAATCATCAACAAATGGGCAAATGATGCTTGGAGGTTTAAAGTTGAAACAGCCTTTGAATCTGCCAAATTTAATGCTGATAAAGACAAAGCTTTACCATGGTTTTGCCAACAAAAGGACAGATTAACAGCATTATATCCTGACATGTCAGAATTTATGATCCATAGAAAAATTCTGAGACAATGTGGAGGTGACTTAGAGCATGCTGTCAAAAGCAGGACTACTGAACAATCTTCAGCAGAGGATATTATCAATATACTAGAAGAAGTAACCACCAGAACCAAAATTGGTTCTAGTAGGGTGAATCTTAAAACAAGGTTTAATACACCTTGGAAAGATTCTGTGGACAAAAACCCCAAAGAAAATTCTAGTAATATTAAATATAAATCTGCAGATACAGTCAGAAAATGCCATATTTGCCAAAGCACCACCCATTTAGCCAATACATGTCCAAAAAGGGGGAAAATCAATGAAATTGACATTGAAAAAGAACCAGATGTTGAAAAAGAAGACATAATTGAAGACAATTCAGATGATAAGTCATCCATATTCTCTGAATCTTCAAAAGATATAGAAAATATCAATGCCACTTTTGACATCATGGAATCTTATTCCCACTTACCACAATTGAGCAATGGTCAAGTTGATTTATCAAAAGTTCAAGATGCACAACTTATGAAGACAAAACCAAACAGAGGAAAAGGTTATACAGCTGGTAACTCCTGTATAACAGAAGTGGTGATTGACAACAAACCCACCAAACTTTTGCTTGACCCAGGAGCCTTCTGCTCTTGTGTTGGAAAATCTTTTCTTAAGACTTGTGTACCAAATTTTGAAGACCAATTGTTACCAATTGATGGTATAAAATTCAACAGTGCAAGTAACCCAATGAAAGCATTAGGAATCTTTGAGACCAATGTCATATTCCCACACATAAATGGGAATTTAAGGATCACAGTTGAATTTGTTGTTATGGAAAATTGCTCTAGTACCCATTTTATATTGGGAAATGACTATTTAATCATGTATGGGATAGATTTACATAATAACAAAGACAGATACTTTACAATTGGAGACAATAAGCGCCAGAAATTTGCCTTTTTACCCTTTAAAAGACAAATTACAGTAAACAAAGTATCACCAGTCAACTTAGAGTTAGAGAAATTCAAGTCTGAACAGTTAAATGAGGCTGAAATAAGCCTTCATCTGACTGATAAGCAAGAAAATGAACTTTCTTCCCTTTTGTATGACCACAGAGGAGCATTTGCTACAGACAAAGAACCCCTGGGAGCAATTATTGGTCATGAAGTTGACATCATTCTTAACATTGAGAGACCTTATCCACCACTCTTAATAAGACCTGCTTATCCAGCAAGTCCAAAATCAAGAGAAGCTCTAGAAATTCATATCAAAGAACTTCTAGACCTTGGTGTAATAAGAAAAGTAGGCCACAATGAGGAAGTAGAAATAACTACACCAGTCATAGTGGCGTGGCATAATGGAAAATCCAGAATGGTTGGGGACTTTAGAGCTCTGAACACTTACACTGTTCCAGACAGATACCCAATACCAAAAATCCAAATTGCCCTTACTCAAATATCTCAAGCAGTGTATATAACCACTATGGATGCCCTTAAAGGATTCCATCAAAATGTAGTAACACCAAGAGAAAGAAAATACTTGAGAATTATTGTTCATTGTGGAGTGTATGAATACTTAAGGATGCCCTTTGGTATCAAAAATGCACCTTCACACTTCCAAAGAATGATGAATGAAATCTTCCCTGAAGAACTCTCAGAGGGATGGTTAATCATTTACATTGATGACATTATTATCTGTTCAAAGACTTGGGAGGAGCACATGTACAGATTATCAAGAGTTTTGACAAAAATCCAATCAGTAAACATGAAAATCTCCTTGAAGAAATGTCATTTTGGATTTAAAGAACTTAAGGCACTAGGACATGTTGTATCTGGTTTGTCCCTTGGAATTGATAAAAACAAAGTTGCAGCAGTATTGTTAAAACCCATGCCTCAGAATAAGAAGGAAATTCAGTCATTCTTAGGTTTTGCAGGATATTACAGGCAACACATTAAAGACTTTGCATCCATAGCAAGACCACTTTATAAGTTGTGTGACAAAGACACAGTATTTGAGATGACTGTTGACAGAGTCAAAGCTTTTGAGTCTCTAAGAGAAGCATTGACCACTGCTCCACTCTTACTGATGCCAGACTTTAAATTGCCTTTCAAACTGTATATTAATGCATCAGGGGATGGACTAGGTGCTGCACTTCACCAAGTTCAGATCATAAATGACAAACCTGTAGAAGGACCAATATGTTTCATATCCAGGCAAATCAAACCAACTGAAGCCAGATATGGAGCAAGTCAAATGGAATGTCTATGCCTTGTCTGGGCCTTAGAGAAATTGAACTATTTCTTAGAGGGATGTGTTTTTGAAGTAATAACAGATTGTACAGCTGTGAAATCACTTTTGAACATGAAAACACCTAACAGACACATGCTCAGATGGCAAATAGCCATACAAGAATACAGAGGCAATATGACTATTGTTCATAAGGATGGGAATATTCATAAGAATGCAGATGGACTAAGCAGATGGCCATTACCAAATAACATTGATAATCCTGCTTATGTTCCAGAAGAAGCTTCACCACAAATTCCAATAGAAGGAATAAGTGTTACAGACTTGAACACCACCTTCTTTGAAGAAGTCAGAAATAGTTACACTCAAGATAAGAATTGTAGCATCTTATGCCAATTACTTAACAAAGACTGTAAAGACAACTCTCTAATACATGCCTTGGATGAAGTATGGAGAAAATCTTATAATGAAGGGAGATTTCACCTACTGGATGGTATAATTTACCACAGAACCAAGCACACATGTGTCATGACAGTTGTAGACAGGTCATTAATCAATCTTGTACTGAAAGAATGCCATGATAGTCCCTTTTCAGGACATCTTTCTGAGGACAGAACAAGAGAGAAAGTAAAGACCTGCATATGGTGGCCAATGTGGCAAAAAGATGTTGCAGAATATTGCAAAACCTGTGACAGATGCCAAAAGGCAAATAAATCCACTGGCAAAAGACTTGGAAATATGATGAAAATCCAAGAACCAAACAGACCTTGGGAAATTGTCCATATGGATTGGGTAACTGGCCTACCACCAGGAGGTGACAGGAGCTATAATGCTTGCCTAGTAATTGTGGACAGATTCAGTAAAACTCCAATCTTTTTACCATGTCACAAAGATGATACAGCCATGGATACAGCTCTTCTGATATGGAATAGAGTAGTGTCATGGACTGGGATATTTACAAATATCATCAGTGATAGAGATCCCAAATTCACTTCAGCTCTATGGACAAATCTTCACCAATTATTTGGCACAAAACTGTCTTTCTCTACAGCCTACCACCCACAAACTGATGGTCTGGCTGAAAGAATGATCCAAACCTTAGAGGACATGGTGAGAAGATTTTGTGCATATGGCCTTGAATTCAAAGATTGTGATGGATTTACCCATGATTGGTGTACTCTGTTACCAGCACTGGAATTAGCATATAAAACATCAATCCATTCCAGTACCAATCAGACTCCTGCTATTCTAGAAAAAGGATGGAACCCCAAGTTACCCCAAGATTCCTTGAGGAAAGACTTAATTGAAATACATCCCACAGCTGCTAGCTTCAAAGGAATGCTAGACAAAGCTAGAAAGCATGCAGTGAGATGCATGGAGGACTCTTTTGCATATGCTAAAGACAAATGGGATAAATCTCATGCAACTCCAGATTTCAAAGTGGGGGACCTAGTTCTTGTATCCACCACTAACTTCAATAACATCAAAGGATGTAAAAAATTAAAAGACTCCTTTGCAGGACCTTTTGTGATTAAGGCCCTCCATGGAGAAAATGCTGTTGAAGTAGAGTTATCTGAAGAACTTAGCAATAAGCACCCTACATTTCCAGTAAGCTTGATAAAGCCATACAAATCTAGTGATGCTGAGAAATTTCCCTTGAGGAATAAGATTCCCCAAGTTATACCTCCTATTGAGACATCTGGTACTAAGAAAATAACCAAAGTTCTTAAAGAAAGGAAATTAAGAACCAAAAAAGTAAGGGAATACCTTGTTAGGTACAGTGACCCAACTTGTGAAGATGAATGGTTAGAAGAGAAAGATATACCAGAAGCCACCAAACTCCTGAGGAGATTCAGACACACTAGAAACACCAATATTACAAAGTAATATTCTTTTTTAGGGGGAGGGAATGTGAGCCTTAGAGGTAATTTCATATACCCAAAAGACCACAAATATAAAAAATAACATATTAATATAAATAAAATAAATTTATTTATATTATTAAAATAAAAATAAAAAAAAATATAAATATAAAATTATATTAAAAATAAATTATAATTTAAAAATAAAATTACTTTAAATTTTGTAAATATAAAATTACATTTATACTTGAAAAATTTAAGTAAAAATGAAATTTTAACAAAATTGTGAAAAAATAAATAAATTTGGAAAAAAGTTAAATAAAATTTATTATAACTTTTTATCCAATAAATAAACATATAAATTTTATTTCACCATTGGATTCCTCATAAAAAATCAGGTGGGGTCACCTCTGAGTGAAATTTTTGTAACTCAACTCTAAATAAGCTTAAATTAAGTTTTTAGTATTTTCAATACAAAAGTTGAAAATCCTCAAAACCTTAATTTAATTCACACCACATGTGGTGTTAACCATCAATTTTTGTGTTAAAATTGAGGTGTTGTGTTTAGTTTAGAAGTTATGAGGAATTAAAGTATTTTCAATTGAATTCAATTGAAATGTCAAAATGTGCGCGTGTATTACATAAGTGAACTTTGATTTACATATGAGGTGTCAATTATTACTGTATTGTACTGTACAATTGAATTGAATTACATGTGTAAATTATAAGTATAATACATGATGAGGAATTAAAGGAAAAATAAATTGGAAAGATTCAATTTGGGGGGGGAAAGGAACTCCAGCTCTAAGGGGGAGCTAGACCCCCAAAATCCTTGCTGACAGGCGTGGGATGTCAAAATTCACGCAAAAGTTCATCACTTTTGGCCTGGAATTGAGTTACAGGGTCTGTGGACTCAATTGAAGATGAGGTTTTGATACCAACTGGGGTAGTTTTAGCTGTTGCCAAGAAGGTAAAACTACCCTTAAGATAAAACAATCATAATAAAAACAGTTTTAACTGGTTTCTACGCCTCTGACACACATTCTGACGTGTTTTGAAGGCTCTAGGCCTGGTATTGCTATAGTAATGGCTGATTTAAGGGTCTAAAATGGCTAAAAATGGCTAAAAATGGCTTAAACCAGCCCTTTTTGGTCTAAACCAGGGTTCAATGATGCCATAATTGGCTTTTCTGTTGTCAGACTGTTTTTCACGACTGACAAGAGTAAATTTTACTTTTGGAGTAAGAGAGTTGATGGCTATAAAAGAATTTCTTCTTTGCCCCACTTTTCTCTTCATGTTAGAATCTTTTCCTTTTATTAATTAGTTTAAAACTGTTAAACCAATCAATCAAAGATTCCAACCACCACTTTTAAATCATTTTAATCCTTTTAACCACGTGAAAAAATCATTATAATCATTGTTTGTAACTCTTATAATCATTTTTACCCCTGAACCACCCCAAAAGTGAATTAAAGCATCTTTCATCACTGTAAACTTTGTCACTTTGTTTCCAAATTCACTCTGGTCACTTTTGGGCGTGTTTTCTCTTTAATACTCTTTTTAAAGACTTTGTTCTTTAACTAATTGCTTGCAGTTCTTTGCTCAATTAATTCCAATTGAAATTGCTCTTGAAGAAATTTCTTTTGTAGCCTTAAAATATCTCTTGTAGAGTATTTTTTGGATAAATTTTTATTGTTGGTAAAACAATAAATTTTTATAATATTATTGTTTTATACTAATAAAGTTATAAACAATAAAATTGGCGTGTATTCTCTTAAAAATAATATTTCATACTATTTTTAATTGATTTTTACCTTATACAAATTTTGAGGACAGGAAAAGTACTTGATTTTTAATCAAAGTTTCATATCCACACCTTACAATATGCTTCAGCCTTCTGAAAATTTGATTTCAGATATTCAAATTGTTCTGTTAAGTTATTTATTGAATTATTGTACTAATTATCCTTATTTATTAGAGTTATTAGAATATTAATTATTTCAGAACTCAATTTTCTCAATAATTCTACAACAATTACCATGAAAAAAAAGCTATCCCCACCAGTGGGGGTAGCAGGTCTAACCTGCTTTAAACCTGGGTATTAACCTTTGCTCTAACCTTTAAATAATTTTTCAGATGCTTCCAGCCACAGGTTTGTTAATTAAGAGATTGACTAAATTAAAACAGAATATTATGGATTTTTCATTATTTTTTTTGTTTACTCTTTCATTGCATATACACTACCCACTTATACAAAATATACTTGAAGAAATATTATTACTAACAAGGAAAGACACTTTGTACAAAGGAATTTTTCAATTGATTCAACCACTAATTTATTATCTTTTCCATTTAAAATAATTGAAATACTTAACATGTATCCACGATTGAAAACTTTTAGTATGTAGCACTATTTGTAAATAAACTATTTATTATTTCAAAAATTATTTATATAAAAAGAACTTATCTTTGAGGTGAATAATAAACCACACAATTCCTTTTTCTGTATTATGAAGCATCTAACATACCTTCAAAGAGGAATCTGAATGATTTTAATTTTTGTCTCAATAAATAAACAATATTTATTTTTTGCATGAGCTTAATTCCATATTTATTTTGTATATTCAACAATATTATATTGCTTAAATTTTTGCCATCAATTTAAATAAATCATAAATATCATTTCAGTTAATAAATACTTGTATTTTCTTCTTCATTATGAAATATATTTCTGATAAATTAATATTGTTATCATTCCAATAGCTTCTCACATGTTTTTCATCTTTTCCTGACATAAGAAATAATTCTCACTGTAAAATTTATATTTCAATCTAAGCTTCCTTGGCTATGGATTTTTTTACCTCTCTCAATAATGAAATCTGATACTTATGAATATATTTTCAAAGGTTTTGGTATAATTCCTCAATTTTTTTGAGGACACCTTATCATTGTTACTGAGTGTTTTTTTCTTAAAAATCATCTATATTTAAGCATAAAAAATTAAGGGATTCAAATTTCCAATTTTGAATACCTTGTTTTACCTCATCCATCTTTTAGCTTGGTTATTTATTTCTCAAAATCTTGAATCTTCTTTTTTAATGTGTTCAGTATCTCAAATTTCAATAATTTTCTAAAAGAAAATTGAAAAAAAAAAACAGCAAAATTCATCAAAAATTAAATAATTTTTTTTTTTAATATTTTCAATGATTTTTTTCTTTCAACTTTTTGAATATTTTGCTAAGTTTTTTTTAATTTTATTTTAATTTCCTATTCATTTTTGTAATTCTTAGTTCTTTTTTCTTTTTATCTTGTTTCCTGTCAGTTATTTTTCTTCAATTTTTTATCCAATTTTGTCTTTTATTTGCACTTATTTACTTCTTTATCCTTCATCTTTTATTTTATTTTGGTTTCTTTAAAAGTTTAACTTCCTTTTTTTAATTTGAATTTCACTTTTTTTTGAAGTTGAAGTGTTGAGATACACTGGAATAAGAGTTATTACATTAATTCCAGTGTACTAGTCATCATTTTTTTTGTGATGAATAAAGTAAAAAATTTAAAAAAACATTAACATGAAGAAATTTACAAAGAAAAAAATTGAGGCAAAAATTTAAAAACAAAAAAGGAAATCAATTCAAATAAATAAAATTCATAAAATTTTGAATTTTAAAATGAAATAAATATTAAATTGAAGCTGAATTAAGCCAAAATATAAATCTAAATAAAACTGAAGTTTCTTACAAATATTTAAAGAAAAAAACCTACCTAAAATTGAAAAAAAAAACTTAAAATAAAGATAGAAAGAAAAATAAGCGATTTAAAAAAGGAAACAAAACTAAAATCAAGATAATAATCATAAAAAAAAAGAGAAAAGAAACCAAGAACCCATAAGCTTGGAAAATCTTTAAATTACAAACAGCAATATGATTGGAAACCAAAGCAAAAAATTGTAAAACCTATAACACAAGAAATATAATAAAAAGATAGGAAATAAAAAAGCTGCAATATATACAGCAAATAGGTAAGACGTCACAGAAATACCATAGAGGCTTATACAAGAATATTGGTTTAGAAATTGCTACACATATGTAAAACAATAAATTTTGGTGTAACACATCCCTTCAGATAAAAGGTGCATAATTAAGAATGTATTAAACATTTTATAACCATTAAGGTCAAATATATCATTATTTTCACAATTATTGATAATCCAATAAAACATATCTCCATAAAATGATTGAATCCATGTTATTTATAAGTCACTTAAATTCAAAGCCCCTGAGATACTCCAAGCCATTTAATAAAGAAGCATTGTATGATAATAATTATTTATCTTATTTCTCCATATACAGTTTTTTTGAAACTTCATTATAGAAAGGGCTCAATCTAGCAAGCAGAGGTGGGTCAGAAAAAAGTTTGAGCAAAATTTAAATAAATTTGAAAACAAGTTTTATACAAAACTCAAAAGCAAAATCAAGCAATTCCAAGAGGGTAAATCAAGGTTTTATATAAATTTCTAGCTTCCAAATTTATTAATATTAATGAATATAAAGAGGATTCTAGACAAACTATTTCTTTTCTAAGAATTTTTTAATTATATCACAAATAAAAACATAAAACTCACATTTTTATTGAACCAGACAAGATAGAAATTTCTAATAAGTCTATTTATCAACTTAAAGAAAATAATTTTTCACAACAAGATCTTGAATAGAGGGATTTACGGAAATGATCCTTTCACCAAATCTTATAAATCAGCCACTATAGCATTGCTTCCCATTAGTGTTACCCAAAGGTTTTCAATTAAGTAGAAAAATAATTATAATCTAATAATATTCTTTGTTCGACTTATTAACAGAAAACTAGTTTAAGATCTTCCATACATTAATTTCATGATTCTTTCTCTCAATAAAGCAGCATGAGAAATGGGCATAAGTTTTTACCATGATTTTTTTTTCCTTTTTTAGCTCTTTAAAATATAATGGCTCAAATATTAATATTCTTCCAAAACAAAATAAGCCTTTGGACTTGATGGAAACACAATTTGGGGTGAAGGAAATTTAAAAGGAAAAAAGCTACATTTTTTGCCTCAAACATTCCATTTTTGAAAAAATTAACAAAATAGGTTTTGAATGAAGGAATAAAATGATAATTTTATTCATTCATTTTCATGTCATCTATTAATATTAACCCAATTAATATATTAGGAAAAAATTGAAAAAAACAATTACCAGCATATATGGTCAAAATTCAGGTTAAAGAGATATATAGATCTTTTTTATAAAATCTTTGAGAAAGCTTTTACTTTTAAGGAATAATCAAAATAATTGATATAAACTTCCAAATTGTAACAGCTTCTTATGATTATTCTATTAAAGTCTTATTAACTTGAGAAGTATCTTATCTAGAGTTAACTTGTTCTATTCAACTAAATGAGTCCTTTTATTAGCCCTTTTGAATTATTTATTAATTTACCAAAGTCCAACAGAGTAATTTAATAAGTATCTTCCTCTTAGAAGACACACTTTAAGTGTATGAATCTTTACAAAATATCTGGAGTTATTTTCTTGTAATCATAACATTTTCTAGCTCTTAGGTTGAAGGAATATATTTTATTCCATTGATATTTGGAATTTCTGAATTAAATGAGCTTTTCAAAACAGATAAGTTTTAAAATTAATTTTTGTTAATTATTTAGGTATAATTATTCTTTAAGAAACTTTCTCAAAATGAGAAAAATTAATGAGGTTTTAAACCAAGATTTATTGATTAAAGGAAAAGGTTTCAAATTTTATATATTATTTTTTAATAAGAATAAAATATTTTTGTTTAAATATTATCATGCATATTTTCTATTTGGTGAACAATATTTTTAAATCTTATTGACTCAATAAAATTTTGGTTTGAAATTTTTGAGATTATAAGTTTTTTCTTTAAATTAGATAAAAATATTAATTCAAAATTAAAGATACTTTTTTCTGATATATATTTCATAATATGGAATATTCTTAATCAATTCCAAATGATAATCAGATATAATTAGATATTAAATTTATAATAAGGTTACAATTACTGAAAAAAATTTATAAAAAAAATGAATTGAATATTTTTCTAGAATCACAAAATTCCTTTTTAAAATTTAATTTGATATGATTAAGAATCTATACCATCAAATTTGATTTTTCTTAACGTGATAACTTCCCCCGATTTACATTTGAACCTTTTCAGAACCTTAAAAATTAATTTCTGATTTTTTTTTCATGATGTGCAGATTTGTACAGACTTTCATTCAAAAGAAGATTATTATTTATATGAATATATATGTATATATGTTGGATAATTGGTTTTTAATTTACTTCAGAGCTCTTATTTAAATTGAAGAATAGTGGTTTATCACTTTCTTTTATTGATAAAATTGATTATAATATTTATCATTTTTCTCTTCAAAATGGAATTAAATTAACAAATTTAGTTCATTTTAATTTTCCAGTGAGTGTAGGAGATAATTAATTATTTTAATAACAATCTTATTATTAATCAAACAAAATTTCAGAACATATTTGTATAAAGTAGTTTTTTTTTGAGACTTTTAGGTATATCATATGATATATTATATTCTAAGGGATCATTTTTGAAAAAATAGGAGATCTCAGGTTATTTATATCATGGAATAAAAGCTTTTAAAAAAAGGAAATCTTAAATTTTGAAATCACTAGAATGATATTTCTTCTTATTTTCCAAAGAAATAATGAGATTTTTGAGAATAAGGGAATAGAAAAATATATCCATTGAAGGTTTTTTTTCAAAATAATTTTTTTTTTAAATTTGATAGCTGAAATGAATTTTAAATATATGGTTCTAATGTTCAGAAAAAAAAATTTTAACATCTCACCTTCTTTTTCAGTTTTTTTCAAATATCAATTAGGATTTTTTTTCAAAAAAAAAAATAATGAAACATATACTGTTTCAGATTTTTTTTTGAGTGAGAAAGTGATGATGTAAAATTTCATGGAGGGAAATATTTTGATCTTAATATTTTTTAAGTTGGAAATATTGAGAGTTAATAATATATAATTTAACAAAATAAACATAAAAGGAAATATTTGATAAAAAATGAGAAAATAGTATACTTTTATTTTGAGAAATATAAAATTAAATACTTAATGTTTATTCAAATTATCTTGATTTTGACTTTTAAAGATTTTTTTTTGAATAAATATTTATTTAGAATTACCAAAAGATGACCAAATTAATTAATATCAGGTAAATTATTTCTCAATCTTGAAAATCCATCTGAGAAGATATCCAAATAGTAATTTAGATTTAGAACTAATTATTCAGCAAATTGAAATCTGGGTTTAATCTACTACCCCCTGCTGGTGGGGATAGACTTTTTTTTATGTTTAATATTATTATTATCAATCAAACTAAATTATTAATTTTTGATCAAATAAATTTTAAATGAACTTAATTTAAAAAAATCTTTAATAATTTCTACTCTATAACTAGTTTCTTGAATTGGACAATTGAAAAATTATGGAAATTCTTTATGGTAGTAATTTTATCCTTATGTATTCTAATCATTTATTTATCCAATTAATTTATGGGAAAAAAAAATTATTAACATCCTCTCTTCCTCCACTTGTTTTAATTCCATAAGGCCCTTGTTAATATTGAACACTGTTTCCATGGCTATCCTTTTGAGTAGGGTTTCTTGAAGAACTTCTTTTTGGTAAAATCTGTCTTGTTTTGCTTTATTTGAGGAGGATTGGCATTGGCTGGACATTTTGTAAGGTCTGAGGCACTTTTGGTTTGGGACATATATTTTTGTTGCTTGAGACATTACTCAACTTTTTTGACTTTTCCTTTCACTGCTAGAGGTTATCATCTTCCCAAAATGTCCCAGAAATTTCATCACCAATAAGTAAAATTTAATTCTCCCCTGAAAGAGGCTTGGAGTTATCTCCTAGTTCTCTTTTTTGGGAATCTCTGAAATGTGCTTTGTATTTTTTCTGATAAATCTTTGTAGAGGCTATTTTCCATCCTTCCAAACCTATCAGAGGAAGGAATAGAAGTTTTGAAATTAATTTAAGCCTCTTATTTGACAATAATATATATTAAATGGACTTACCTTTGGGAATTTGGCTTAAGGAATTCATCTGAAGATATATTTTTTTCCACTTTTTGTGGGAACCTCTTTTCTTTTCCAATTTTGGAATATCATCTTTTGGATCTATATCAATTTTATTCAATGTATTAGTTACTCCCTTTCCTAGTAGGAGTCATAATTGCATCAAACTTTTATGGAAATTTCAAGTCTCATAAATCAATTTCTGTTAATTGGTAAGAATTTAAATGAATTCTTCTATTTTTTTTAAAAAATATATAAAACTGAATTCACTTTTAGTATCAGTTTAAATTATGAAAACTGGGTGTTGTTTGAGGATTACCTTAAGGTGAAACTAATGGATTAGTTTTTTTTCTCAAAATGAACTAAAAAAAATTCAGCAGAAATTCATTAAATCTAATTTTATATAATAGAAAACTCTATTATTTTATTCTAAAATAATTTTTAAAATGAATTTTGAGAATATAATAATAATATTAATAATTATATTAAAAATTATTATTTTTTAAATTAAGAATTGTATATCTCAAAGATAATTATAAGTTTAATAATTTTTAAAGTTAGATTTAATAAAATATAATATTAAATAAACTCAACAATATTAAATTATTAAATAATTAAAAATAATAATTTAATTTAAAATTTTTAAATGTTTTAAATATTTAAAAAAGAAAAATAATAATAATAATAATAAGATTATACATTTACTTTTAAGGTTCTATAAAAAAAAACATTTAAAATCCCTAAAATTTAATATTTTACTATTAAACTAATAATTAAATTTAAATTAGTTTCATTATTTTAATATTCATTTATATTTTTTATCTTGAAGAAAAAAAAAACAAATCTAATAATATTAAGAAATTAATATTATCAAAAGAAAGAATAATTAAATAAATAAATTTAAATTTGATAATAATAATAAAATTGCTAAAATATTTATCATTATAAATTATAATTTTTTTTTTATTGCCAATATGAAAAAAAAAGAATTAATAATAATATTAAAATTATTTTACCAAAAAAAAAAGTAATTTCATATTAATATAATTTATTTATAAATATGCTAATTATAATAATATTATAATAATATATGAAATGATTAATAATAAGAGAAAAATAAATATTTTTTTAATGAAAAGATACAAAAAAAAAAGAAATAGTATTTAAAAATAATTTTTATAAATGAAAAATTCAAAAATATATAAATAATATTTAATTTAATTTTTATAAAAAATAAAATAATAATAATATAAATAAGCTTTTTATTAATTTATAATAAAATATTTCTTATCTTAGAAATAAAAAGATTTAAAATATTTCTTTTATTTGATTAAAATCAATTTAAATTATTGAATTATTATTATGAATATTTATTTAATTTATTATATTAATTTAATTCTGAGTATTTTTGCTGGTATTAGGAAGTCTTCTTATATCAAAAAAAAAGTCCTTTAAGTTTATCAAGATTACTAATATTTATTTAAAAATTCATAATACTCTCCATAACTTTAATCTAGATCTTTAAACTTTAATAAAACTAAATTTTAATCTTATGAAAATCCATTAATAGCTATTTTAAAAATTCAAAAATAAAAAAAAAAGATTTTATTTTTAAATTTATTTATAAATAATGTTCAAAAAAAAAATATTATTATATATATATATATATATATTTAATTTTAAATTAATTATTTAAATTGTGTTTTTCTTTTTATTTAAAAAGAAAAAAAAATCTTTCTAAATTTTTTTTTTATAATGAAAAAAAAAAAAAAACAAACAAACTTTTTTTTAAAAAAATTTAATTTGAAAAAAAAAAAAAAAAAAAAAAAAAAAAAAAATTCTTAAATATTTTTTTTTATTATTAATTTAAATTTTTAATTATAATTTATAAAAATTTTTTTTTTTTTTTGAGAATTTAATTTATTTTTTTTCAAAATTAAACAAAACAAAAAAAAAAAATATATATATATATATATATATATTTTTTTTTTTTTTTTTTAACTTATTTAAAATAATATTTTTTAAAGTATTTATAAACTTTATAATTAATCCAAAATTAAAATTTTAAAAACTAAAAAAAAAAAAAAAAAAAAAAAAAAAAAAACTAAAATTTAATTTTTTATCATAATTTTTTTTTTTTTTAAGTTTAAGTTTAAGTTAAAAAAATAATTTTTTTTTAAATTTATTTTTAAGTTTAAATTTAAAAAAAGATAAAAAATAATTTATTTAAAAATAAAATTTATATTATTTTTTTTTTTTTTTTAATAAAAATTATTATATAAATTTTATTATTTAAAAAAATTAAAATTAATTTTATTTTTTTTTTTTTTTAATATATACTTTTTTTTTTTTATTTTTTTTTTTTAAAATTAAATTTTAATTAGAATTTTTTTTTTAATTCTTTTTTAAAATTTAAAATATTCTTAAAGGTTAAAAAAATATATTTGATTTCTTTTTTTTTTTTTTTTTTTTTTCTTTTGGTATTAAAAATTAATATTTAAATTTTTAAATTAATTATTATGAATTCAATTTTTTTTTTTTAAAAAAGAACTTTTAAAAATTATTTTTAATAATTTAAATTTAATTAATTATTGTTTTCTTTTAAGACCTTAGAATATTAAAAGATAAGATTTTTTGATAATTCTTGATAAAATCTAATCAATTAATATGAGTTTTTTTTTTTAAAAAATAAAAAAGAAATTTCAATTTGGTTTAAAAGAACTCAAAGCTTTAAAGAATTTAATATCTAATATATCCATTGAAATAGACAAAAAACAAATTTGAAGTAATATTTTTAACTCCTATTCCTCATAATAAAAAAACAAAAGGAAATGATGAAAATTTTAGGATTTTATGGGTATTAAAGACAGAAATCCAATATTTTAGATCTATTTCAAGACCTAATTAAAATCTTTTTGACAAATATAAATTATTTTAAATGACTTTTGAAAGATTTAAATCTTTTTAATCCTTGATGAAATATATTAAAATTTACCCACTAATTCTAATTCCAGAGTTTAAGTTAACCTTTAATCTTTATATCAATTTATGAGAATATTTACTGAGAGTTAAACTTTTTTCAAGCTTAAATAATCAATTCAAAAACCTGTAGTGAGACCTATCTGTTTTAAAATTGAAGAAAACAATCATTTAATATATATAAAATAAGAAGAATGAAAAATTGATTATTATTATTTTTATTTAATTATCAATTTGATTTTTTATCAAACCAATTAATTATTATTATTCTGAAATTGTAAATGATAATTTCTGTTAAAAAAAATATTATTATTATTACTTCAAATAATATTTAATTGAATTTAATGATAATGATAATTAATAATTAAAAGTTTTGATAAAATAATAGTTAAATAAATAAATTGTTTAAATTTAAAATTTTAAAATTTTAATTATAATTATAATTTATAATAAATTATAGCTAGAATATAAAAATATAAAAATTTTAATTTAATAATTTTTAAGTTTAATTTGAAGTGATTATTATTATTATTATTATTATTTAAGTCAAAGTAAGATTTCTTTTACAATTTTTAAATTTTTTAAATTTAATAAATAAAGAAAAAATAATTTGAATGAAATTCAATTAAATTAAATTAAATTAATTTTTTTTTTTTATAAAACCCTTTATTAATTTTGATGAAATTAATTTAAAATTAAAAATAAAATAAAATCAAAGAAACAATTTTTTTTTCTATTTTAAATATAAACTATTAATAAATAGGTTTTTTAATTTAATATTATATATCATTTTTATTTTTATTTTTTATTTTCATTTTAAAAAAAAAAACAAAATAAAATAAAAATAACAATAATAATGAATAAAAATATAATTTTTAATTTTTTCAAATTTCTTTTTAAGACTGATTGAATTTTAATAAATTTTTAATTTTTTTTGTGATTTTTTGTTTAGTAAATAAATAAATTTAAAGTACAATTATTAAAATTTAAAATTGATGATTTAAAACAAAATCCAAAAATCATTATTTTGTTTAGTATATTGAATAAGATTTTAGTACCGGTGGAGGACATGATTTGATTAATGTGACTCTTGTACAGTACAGTACAGTGTTACAGTGTTTAATTTAGTTAGTAGAAGAATAATTTTTAATTAATTGAATAGTAGAAATTAACTGAATTTTAGTGAGAAAGAGTGGTAGAATTTAAAATTAGAAATGTTATGTTAATAATGTTATGTTATTGATAGAGTGATTAGTTTAGGTAGTTAAGTTGGATTAAATTAAAAGTGTGTATAGTGGTGGTAATTGAGAGTTTTTAGTTTAAATTTTTGTAACCAAGATAAAAGAATCTAGTGTGAGTAAGTAAAAAATTCTACACACAGTACAGTACACAGTACAGTACAGTACTAATGATGATAAGAGTTTAAATGATTAGTGACCAAGAATTGGTTCTTGGTTGCTATAACTACCTACACTTTATGTTTACATTAGTACAGTACAGTACATACTTGCTACACACTACACATTGTCAATTTGTATTATACAGTACTGTACAGTACAGTATGGTAGACAAGACAGACACTAAGTGTAAAGAATTCAAGTTTTTATAATTTCTTGATTTTAAAATTTACTGTAAAGAAATAATTGAAAAATTTGATCTGATTCTCAATATAGATTCTAATCAAATTTCAATTAAGATCAAAAAACTAAAAAAATCATCAGATTTTAATTTTATCTTTATTTAAAAATTTAACATCTTTATTAAAATAACAATAAGAATTTTTATTATCTCTTTCTCAAATTCAACAAACGAAAAACTAAATTAATTTGGATGTTAAATTTAAAGTAGTAATAAGAAGACTAAGGCCCGGTTTATGATCGGGTTTTGAACGGATTTTGACATTTATTTTGAATTTATTTTGAATTTTTTTTAAATTTAATTTTGCGTAGAAAATAATTCAAAATTTTTATGAAATTAGCTCAAATCAATTGATGCTTGTTTTGAATTACATCAACAAATAGGTTTTCTTAAAATTTTTAATATCAATTTATCTAAATATTGCATCTTCAAATTGATTGCTCTCACGTGTGATATAATGACTGAGGAGACGCCAAACTCACTTGTAACAACTTATGAAGGCGCATCAAGACCACTATTTAATCAGGAAAATATGCCAGAGTCGCCCAATTCACCTACGTTCAACAGGATTCATGGAGAGGACTCCATCATTTCGATCAGTGAAACTCAAATGGAAAGTCAAGGAACCATGGAAGAAACGCCAAGTCAAGCCTCAGGACAACGAAGAAAGAGACGCACGCATGAAGAGGCCCAACTACATCGGCAAAAACAAGAACACGAGCGGTCACTGAAACGACAAAAAAAAATTAATGAACGAGTGAATGCAGAGGCTCAACGACTGCAACAGGCAGAGAGCCGCCTTGCCCATCAAGAGGCGCAGAAGCATCGAAAAAGTCGTTTCTTTTGGAGTGAAGATAGTACTAAGGAGTTGCTTGACTTGATGATGGAACTGCGAATGGATTTTGAAAATATGGAGAGTACATCGCTGGGTTTTGTCCCGTGGTCGCGATATTTTAAAAGTCATGAACATCGGAAACATGACTATGTAACGTTGAAGAATTTGACATTTGAGACATTGGATCGGCGGTATAAGGCGTTGATGACAACATTTAGGGTAAGTAAGTTTTATTAATGCATAGTAATGCAGCTACTGAATCTTTTCTATTAGATTATAAAGGATTCATGCGATGCATCGGGTGGTGGAGGGCTATTTGTACAATTACAACGGCATCACATGACTCAGGAGGTAGGTTCAGTTTTGAAATTTTAGGGCATACGTAATTATTGACCATGTGGATTATACACAGGTATATGAAATGTTAAAACGGATCAATACAAATAACTGTGGCTTGAATGCCACTGGAATGGAGTCAGGGGCATTCCCACAACAATCGACAGCGGTGGGAAATACGCAAAACTTGGAAAATAATGAAAACGAGAGAAGAGAAGATAATATATCCAACGGTGGGGATCCATCAGGAAGTGACCATGACGATACACAAAGCCGGGATGCTCATGAGGATGGCGAATTAAGGCTTAATGAAGACATCTTTTCACTTCGTCCGGTAAGCTCAACATCCCAAAGACCATCAATAAGTGGATTGCGACGGCGTGATTCAATAAGTCAATCATCCTGCTTGAGCATGGATACTACGCGCCGGGATCGTTCATTCATGAGTAACATGAGTAGTAACATGCAGAGCATGTTAAGTCCTCTCATGCTCATGCTACAGAATGGGCAAGAACGAGCAGATGAACGCGATCGATTGCAAAGGGCACGGGAAGACGCAAGAGAAGAAAGACGCTTAGAACGGGAAGAGGAGCGGCGTAAAGAAGAAAAGGCGCGCAATGATCAAATGAACATGTTCATGATGACATTACTGGCGAAGGTGACTGGTATCGACCAAGATCAATTACCAAGGGTATGAGGAAACAGGCAAGTAAGTAAGATTTACCGGATGACCGAAAGGGAAAAAGATATTTGTTTAATGGCGATGATTTTTTCTAACAGGGGCAAGTGAGTGACATGAATATGTTTTTGAAGCGGGATAATGCAAAGGTAAATGGCAAATAGGCATATGGTTTGTATTACAAGCATAAATATATGTAGATTTCTTAAATATCTTTGTATTTGGTGGGTTGTAACGTGCAGTTTTGGAGTTCCATGAAATGATAATCTGGTCGGATGTATGTGTCATGAAAATAAATGAGTCAGATCCTTTACAAGAAATCAGTCGACTTTTTTATACAATTTGGCAGATGAGGACATCCGCACAAAGGAGAAAAAATGGCCTAAGATGTAAATCACCTGTGTGGTGATGGAGAGATTTACAAGCAATGTGCAAAAGCCAATGACCGCCATGGTCCTTAGAATACCGACAGGAATGGGCAATATCATCGGATGGCTCACTATAAAAAAAGAGGAAACTTCAAGCTCGCCCCTCATTCGCTAAAAAATCTCTTTTAGATATCACTAACAATACATAATAAAGGGTTCTCTTAAGTACTCTCTTCCACATCACAATTGTGATTTCAGATATAGACTAAGCTATCATATAATTAAGCGCCTATTAATAATGGAAGATTCCTCATCCAAAAATCATCTTTCAAAGGAAGCCTCCAAAGAGTCCGATGATTCTGGCAAAGAAGAGCTGATCAAGAGTATTCAACGCCAAATACGTCATTTGGCCATGATAGCAGATGATAACGCATTCCTCCAAAGGCAAATAGACTTACGCAATGCGGACATCCTTCAATTAAATGTGAATAATGCATTGCGTGATCAAATGCTCAATCGCCTCAAACAAGATTACCTCGCCGAATTGAACAAACTTGAGGAGACCTTATTAGACTTATTATAATAAGTGAGTTCAAGGCTCCTCATAATCAGAAGGACGAATTGGATGCAGCTTTATTTACACTATTCTTTTCGGGTCTTGTCTTGGATCAGTCATTCTTTATTTTTATAAGTTTCGTTATCATTGCGAATGACTTAATACAAATCAATTTGTGATCAAAGGAGAATTAGATATAACCGATAACATAACCCTCCAAGTAAAGAAACCTCCCAAACGACTCAATACGCTATCCTGAATTACCCCAAATAAATTGTATATCTCTGCAATTGCATAGATATACATACCCCCCACCTTTAAACAGCCGCCTATTTGTGCATAGTGATCTTAATCCTGCTCGCTTTCCTAACATCTTGTGCAACAATATAATCAATGTTTTTGCCCACTGATAATTTACTTTGTGTTTTTTGCTGCCAAAAATGAACTTACATTGTTATAATTACCCTGTCTTGATATACACCTTTTCATTCCACTTTATCCATTACGCGTTATTATAAACCTCGCCCCTTGTTTGTTTAATATGTTGTGTAAGATCATACATGCTACTGTCACCTTTCCTGTATGCAAGGGTAAAATCGCTTGTGGTTTCAACAAACACCTAAAACGATTTTTCAATTGCCCAAATGCTTGTTCTACTACTATACTGTTCAGAAATGATTCATTTATCATATTACGCCTATTGACTAAGGAAAATCAAATTTTACTCACCGTGTCGACGAATGCATTTTATTGAAATGCATATGTTCCACATCTTGCTGATTACGCGATGGTGTTAGAATGGGTAATTTAGACGAATATCCTGAATCGCCAATCAATAGACAATTTGGTGGGAATCGTGCAATCCCATTGATTAAATCTTGCCCTATTTGTGATTTACGAAATATACGACTATCATGAATTGACCCAGGAAGACCTCCATATACCTACCTCAACATTATTAGCATATTGACTAATAGGCTCCCATTAAATTTATTTGGGAGAACTTACATTTCGAAAATTACCATGCCCATCCACAATGCATTGAAATACAATCGAATGCCAACCCTTCCGATTCACATATGACTTCCACTCATCGTTTGGTGGTGGAATAATAGGTATATGGGTCCCATCAATGGCCCCAATAATGTTCGTGAGTCCTTGGCGTCGTTTGAAGGATTCTTTGATTGCCTCCCACTCCGCCTCATTTTCTACATTTGGCAATCTATTACACACCCAAAGCAATTTGTTATTTTTATACATGTATAAAACCATTGCACACTTACGTTATGGTTATATCATGCCAAACAACCAATATCCCTTGAACAATTTCTTGTGACGCCTTGTAAGCCGTTGACTTACCAATATTAAATAAATGACCCACCGTTTCATAAGAGCTTCCATGGCCAAGTCGATAAAGGGTCACACCCAATTTTTCTTCTAATGTTAGTCCCCTTATATCTTGATGAGATCCGTTGCTGACATGTAAAGTGAGGCTTGATGCTAATGCAAAAAAATCTTGACGTCCCATTCGAAAAAGCCCAATAAATTGTCCTTCATTGAATAGATCCTCTTGATACCATGGGTTGAAGCGCCCCAGTCGTGGAATTGCTTGTCGTTGTCTACGCCTATATTTATGATACCATGCTAAGTTGAACGAGGTTGCCATCATTATGCTTGCCATGCCATAAATGATCACACCACCTTCCATTGGAAGTAATGATTACGCAGTAATATATCACAATAAACCAATAGAAATTATGTAATTGTTTTAAAAAATCGTTGTTGAACCATCAATCATGAACACACGAAGACTTTTGAGCTAATTTCATAAAAATTTTGAATTATTTTCTACGCAAAATTAAATTTAAAAAAAATTCAAAATAAATTCAAAATAAATGTCAAAATCCGTTCAAAACCCGATCATAAACCGGGCCTAAATAAAATTTAATTTTAAATTTTAAATTTTAAATTTTATATAATTTTAATTTAAAATTTAATTTCGATTTTAAAATAATTTTTAATTTTTATTTTTTAATGAAAATTATTTAAATCATATTTTAAAATGAAATTTTAGAAAAAATAAAAAATTTCAAAGATTTCGATCAATTAAAAATATTTGATAATTAAAAACTTTTTTTAAATTTTAATTCATTTTTTGGTCTATCGATTGAATTATTTGTGATTATTAAAAGTTTTTATTTTTTTTTAATTTTTAAATTTTTGATTAAAAATAAAAATAAAAATAAAAATAAAAATTCACTTTCAATCAAAAAGATTCCACAAACAATCAAAAGAAAATCTATCATCCTTATCAAAAAAAAAAAAAAAAAACCAAAAAAATTCATTTAAATTTAAATTTTTTTAATCTAAATCGATAACGCGTTCTTTTTTAAATTAAATTAAATTAAAATTAAAATTAAAATTAAAATTTGAATTAAATTAAATTAAATTAAAATCAATTTTTGTTTTTTGATTGATTTGATTTAATTTTAGATTTTTTAATTTTTGTTTTTAAACTCGTTAAAGATTTATTATTATTTTATTCTTTTTAAGTGTCAATTTATTAAAAAACTTATTTTGATTTTTACATAAAATAAATTAATTAAAAAGATTAAAAAAATAAATAAATTTACTGTACTGTACTACTACTACTACTGTACACTGTACACTTTATTAAAATTCAATTTTAACATCATTTTTAATTTTTAAAAATCAACCATCAAACCAAAAATTTAAAACCATCCTTAAAAATCATCGAATTTTATCATCAAAATCAAAATCATTATTTTTCATCAAATTAAAATTTTAAAACATCTAAAGTTAATTTAAATCATTTTAAAAATTATTATTATCATCATCAATTTTAAAATTTTAAACTTGAATTTAATTCATCTTCTAATTAGAGTCGTTACCTCAAATTATCATTCATTAATCTTAATCTAGTCTAAACTAAAATTATTCTTACAGTTAAATATACTATAACTGTAGTAGACGTTCATTACCTTAAAGTTACAGTACTGTGTGTACACTCAGTACAGTACACTGTAATTGAATTGAATGTTTTAAAGAAAAAAAGATTATCATTAAGATGATCTTTATTTAAAAATATTTTATTAAAAATCTTGAATTCAAAAATTTAAATATCTATTATCACTTTTAAAAATTTAAAAAATAATTTTTTTGATTTAAACGATTTATTTGATTATTTGAAATATTTTTTATTAAACCATCTCATGATCTTATGAGATGAAATTTTTTTAATTTTAATTAATAATTAATAATTGAACTTGAACAAGGTGATAGAAGTTTATTGATTTGATATGATCTGTTAAATAATTGTTTACAAGTTTTATTAACTTTTTATTTTTATTTTTTTATTACAAGTTTTAGTAATTTAAAACAAGTTGAGAAAAATTAAAAAATCTTTTTAATCTTTTAAATAATTTAATCCAATTGGTTAAAAAACAAGTTTTGAATATCATCATCTTAGGATCATATTAATTAATTAATTAATTGTTTTATGAGATTTTAATTCGCGGTTAAAATTAATTTAATCTTAATACTCTATTCTTATTATAGTACTATTATTGAATTCTTATTAACATAATAAAAATTCATCCAATCTTTATATCTGATTGACTGTATTAATAATCAATCTCAAAATAATTTAATATAAAAATCTCACTAAACTTCTTCATCCTCTAAATCTTACTCTATTCTCACTAGTAACTACTATTACTATTAATTACATCAGCCACTAAGATTGATTATTATTATCACTAATACTAAATATAATCAATACTATTACTACTAATCATACCAAATTGAATTTTTAATACTAATCTCAATCTCAAAATTACAAATAATAATAAGATGACAACTGATCATCAATCAGGTCTAACCTTACCTCCTTTACGTCCTTTTTCACTGGAATCTTTAACTCATCCTCCTCCTCATCATCATCATCATCATCATCATCATCATCATTCCACAAATCATCATCATCATAACTCAAATCATCATCACAATACAAATCATCATCATTCTAATCCTAATCCAAATCCAAATCCAAATCCAAATCCTAATCCAAATCCTAAAAATCATCATCATCATCATTATCAATCAACTTGTGATCCACCAAATCAATCTTCAACTTCTCCTATCACTCATTCAATTCATTATCCTCATCCACCTTCATCCCCTAAATCAATCCATCATTCAAATTCCCCTCATCGTTTTACTCAAAAATCTATCATTCATCATCAAAAAAATGATTCAAATGATAAATCTAAACTCATTCAACTTCAACCTATCAATCAACCTTATCCCTCACTTCAACAATCTAACTCTAAATCTCATCATCATCTTCATCATCTTCATCATCAATCAAATCTTCAAAATAATCCATCTTCTGATTCAAGGCAAGATTCTAATATCAAAACTTATTCTCATCGTCATAGTCTCACTCTCAAACGTACTGCTAGTAAAGCAGAACTCGATCTTAGACCTAATAGTAAATCAACTATAAATCCTCCTCCACCACCTCCACCACCTCCTCCTCCTCTAACCCCTTCTTTAGCTTCTTCATTAAATGATTCTCAATCAAAATCTAATTCTAATCATCATCAATCTCAAATTCATGAAAAAAGGTAAAATAATTCATTTGATTTCTTTATATTCTAACTTGCTTTAAATCATTTACTCTGTTTTTTTCTTTTTTTTTTTTTTTTTTTTTTTCTTTAGTGATCAGGTTTACGTCAAACCTGAATATTTTACACCTCATCTACCAACTCAAACCCTTCCTTCACATCATTCTACTCCTCCTACACTCATTACTTCAGATTCTACAAATACTCAAAAACTTTCTCCTTCTTCAAAATCTCCAGGTCTTGATCTTCATCAATCTTCATTTAATCATAATAGACCTAGATCTTCTTTAAATAACTCAACTTCTAATCGTCCTTGGTCTCTTCAATCTCATCGTGATTTATTAATCAATCGTCAAACTAATTCAATCAAAAAACGTAGAGTCACCATCACAGATGAAAGATTACCTCTTAAACCTCTTAGTGATCCATCTAGTCCTCTCGTCATTGGATTCGTTCAACCTCATCATCCTAACGCCATTCAACAAGTTGCTAATACTATCAAATTAAGAGAAGAACAAAAAAAATTAATCGAACAACGTAGAAATTCATTCACCGCTCAAGCTTCTCTAAACTCTTTTAGTTTTCCTAAAAATCAACCTCTTAATAATCTTCATCTTTCTTCTCCTGATTCAAATCTTCATCCTCTAACTCAATTACGTTCATCAATCTCAAAACCAATCACTTCAAATCTTAATAATAATCTCCCCAAATCTTCAACTCATCAAAAATCTAATTCTTCTTCATCAAATCAACCTCAAAAAAATCCAATTGCTCTAGTTAATTTACCTTCTATCAATCAATCTACATCCTCAAATAAAAAATCATCATTATCTATCTCTCAACCTTCTCAACCTCAATCTCGTTCAGTCTCAAATCAAAAAGATGATCATGATTCACCTTCTAATCCAAGTATTCAATCACTAGATCATCATTCTCCTTCTAACTTATATCCTCCTTCAAATTCAAATTCTACTCTTGCTAGTCGTAGAGGTCAAATTGTAAGTGATAAAGTTAAAACTTTGGCAATCAAACCTCAAGCTTTTCGTCCTCATATGCTCGTTCAACCTTCAATTAAATCGGCACCTGTTAAAAGTGGATTTTTACAATCTACTACTCTAAACGGTCAAGTCGTCAAAACTCCTTTAATTGCTAGAAGTAATCTAGCCGTAGGATCTAATTCCACAAATCTTAATCATTCATCAATTCAATCTTTAAATAAATCTAACAACATTACAAATTCAAATCATTCTTTAAAATCTTCTTCTTCTTCTTCTTCCTCTAATCATCATCAACCTCATCATCATCTAAATCATCATCATCATCTAAATCATCCTCATCATCATCCTCATTCACATTCACATCTTCATCTTTCATCTAATTTAATCAATTCAAATTCAACTACTTCAACAACACATTCATCAAATCCTCATAATAATCTTTATCCTAAAAATCTTAAAAGTTCAGAACGTCGAATGACTATGCATACCACTCTTCCAGTTCAAGTTCCTACTTTAAATAATTTAATCAATAATTCTAATTATAATCAAACAAATTCTTCAAGTTTTACTCAAACTCCTTCATCAAACTCATTATTATCAGGTCCTAGAACTGCTATTCCAACCTTTCATAATCCTACAAATATCTCACATTTACATCAAGTCGATAATAATAATCATTTAGGAATTAGAACTTCAATCAATCCTTCTTCTTCTTCAAACTCTTCTTTAAATCATTCTCATCATCTTCAATCAATCTCTTTACATCCTTCTCCTCCTGATCAGCATCATTCTCATCATCAACATCATCATCATCATCATCATCCTTCTTTTTCTAATAATAATCCTACTCGTCCTTCTTTAACTTCTTCAAGTACTGGATTAAATTCAACTCCTGGTGTACCTCCTAAACATATGTTTTTACAACTCTTTGATACATTTTATGATTCCTTATCAGATTCTAGAATCTTACAATCAAATCTTGAAGATCAAATTAGAAGATCTGCTCAATTATTAAACCTTTTACAACAATCTTCAACTGTTTTTGAAAACATGTTGGATGATAAAGTGGCTTTAATTCAAAAAGAATATACTCGTGATTTACAAATTTTGGAAAGTAGAATAGAAAAATTGGAAAATATTAATTTAGACAAATCAAAATCTAAACAAAATGATTCATCAGATCATGATGATGATCTTCATGAAGATGATACTAAAAGTTTAGATGAGAATTCAATCGATTCAAAAAAAAAATCTACCCTCGTAAGTTCTCTTTAAAAATTCATTTTCATTTATTTTTTTTAATTAATTTTTTTAAATTAGGTCATTGAATTACCTATTAATAGACGTAATAGTAAAGATTCAAATTTAAAAAATTCTAATCAACGATCAGTCATCACAAGACTTGAACGATTAGAACGTGAAATCCCACCTCATCATGAACCTATTACAAATTATGTAACCAATCCAACCGGTTTTAGTTGTTTGGCACCTCAATCATCGGTCTCTAAAGTAAATGATTTAATTATCGATGAACTTTCAAATTCAAATTCACTTTTAATCTCTCATGGTTCCAAACAGTCTAATTCAAATCAATCTAAACCTTCTTTACAAAAAAGTTCTAGTGAGGAGTCGCTGCAAGATGTAATTGAAAATATTAAACCTGTTTGAGTTTGAGTTTCTTTTCTTTCTTTTTGAGTAGTAAATATTTAGGATTTAAAACTTTCAATTGGAGAAATTCAACTTTGAAATGTTTAACCTTAACGGCCTGTGTCTTTGTTTTAGTTTTTTTTTTTTTGTTATGTTGGATCAAAGTTGTAGATTGTTTGGAGATGGAAAATGTTTTTTTTTTTTACAAAAAAAAAAAAAAGAATTATCAACATGGAACTAAGATGTTTTTCAAGGTCAATTAAATTCTGACATGTAACTAAAAAAAAAAGTTTTTGTTTGAATATTTTCAATAATTTTGGTCGTTTTTTCTTTGGAAAAAAATCAAAGAAACAATACTTTTGAAGATATTTTGCCTCTTAAGAACTAAAATCCAATTCAAAAGTTTTTAAACATGAGTTCTGGTTTGGCACTGTTTAAGTATACGGTCCTAGAAAGCTTGAGAAGTTGGTTGGTCTTGTGAGAAAAAATCAAATGCTCAATGTCGATTCATAGTTAAGTACCAAAAAAAAATCTGGTTGAGTTCCCATTTAAGTCATCATAGTGAAAAAAATATGGAGTTGTATTTATTTAATTGAAACTAAACTAAATCAATGGGTTTTATATTTACAAACATTAAAGTTAATGAAACTATTTTTTCTAATTAAATAAAAAATAAATTAATAAAGTTATATTATCAATTTTTATTAAATTTTTTTGTTTTCTTTTTTTAAAAAAAAAAAAAAAAAAATGATAATAAGATGTTAATTATTTTATTAATAATAAAAATATAATATTAAATCTTTAAATTAATATTAATATTAATTAAAAAAAATAAATAAATAAATTAAGTTAAGTAATCAAAAAAATAAAAAAAATAAAAATAAAAATAAAAATAAAAATGAAATATATATATAAAAAAATAAATTTTATTATTATTATTATTATTTTAATCTTTTTAACTATTTTTTTAAATTTTTAATTAATATATATATATATATAATTTAATAAATAAAAAAATAAAAAAATAAAAATATTAAAAAAAAAAAATTTAATTTAATTTTTTTTTTCTTTTTTTTTTTTTTTTGAAAACTAATTAATTAATACATTTTTTTTTTAAATTTTTTTTAAATTTTATTTATTTAATTATTTTTTTTTTTTATAATAATAATAATAATAATAATAATAAATTCATTTAAATTCATTTAAATTCATTTAAATTTTTTTCTTTTTTTTTTGTTTATTTATTTATATATTTAATAAAAATTTAATTTTAAAAAATCTTTAACAAAAGAAAAAAAAAAAAAAAAAAACAAAAAACAAAAAATTAAAAAATTTTTTAAAAAAAAAAAAAAAAGTATAATTAAATTTATCTCTTTTTTCAAAAAATAAAAAAATAAAAAAATAAAAAATTCAAAAATGTTTTTTTAAAATCATTTAAAATTTATTATCTAATTAGAAAAATTCATTCATGTTGAATTTTTTTTCTATTAAAAATATCAAAATGATGTTGAATATCACAAATGTTTAATTTTTTAAAATATTAACAATGAAAAATTAATATCTGATATATATATTCATCAGCTTATCATTGACCTGATGTTTTCATTTAATGTGGTATGAAGAATTTGGTCACCCCACATTGTCAAGCTATAAGATGTGGAAGGTGTTTCAATCCATGGTACAAGGTTGATTTATACAATGAAAATTGCTTCATTGGAATTTTTAGAATGGCATGACTAGATTTTTTTTGATTAATTTGGGATTTATTGAATCATGTCCCAATGTAACAACTAGGCCTGCCACCCATGGGATCCCCATGTAAAAGGAATGACCCCTCCCCCTTCCCCAGGTACAAGCCTGGGGAACATTCTTGAATAATCTTCCCACCAGAGTGGCCTCCACAGAGACCAACTATACCAGAGGGGTTCCCGGGGTCAACCAAAATTCCACGGGTTTCTCCCACACCTCCTTTTTTATTCCAATTTCCATCTTCTCTGTCCTTATTTTTTTTTCCCCATTTTCATTTGTGGTTTCTTCTTTTTTTAAACTACCTTTTGTTTATTATTTGTTACATCTTTATTAACAATGTCCTCACTAGCCTCATCTCCATCAACCCCTGGTGATACAACAATGCAAGCATCCCTTAGTGAAGCAACAAACCAAACCAAATGATCATGGGTATGATTGTATTTTGTCAATGTGGATGAAGGATATGTTGAATGAAATGCCATCAATCCAAAAGGAAAACACTGCAAGAAGCAATCAAAGTGTGATTGCACAGGAAGTACAAAATCAATGAGTGATCATCTCGTTGCTCTGCACTGCCTGTCAAATTCCAATACAAAAAATATTCAAAAATCCAACATGTCATTAGATGGTTTTGTGATGTGATCAAAGTCAAATAAAGTAAGTTCCTGGTCACTTTAGATGTCTTATTTTCATTAAGCTAATATAAAATTTAATTTTAGATCCTCACATGCAAATTGTTGAAGACTGCATTGATATATTTCATATCAGACTGTGATCTACCTTTATCACTAACTGATTCACACTCTTTTCGCGCCTTACTTGAACTGTGAAACCCAAGAATATTAACCTTATTAGTTTGCCTGAATTCTCTCACTACACATTTAAATAAAATGTATTTTTTTATCACAAACATATTCGGCAATTGCTCACTGAGAAGGCAACTTTTGTTTCATATACAACTGATGCCTGGACAAGCCCAAATGAAAATGCCTATATGGCAGTCACCAGGAATTTCTTAGATCAAGATTTTAACCTGACCTCCATATTATTAAGACTTTTGGAGATTGAAGTTAAGTTTATTAATTATAATTGCCTTTTTTTTTCACTTTTTTTAAAAGAGTTATTTTTTTAAGAACACACTCTGAAGTGGCCCTTGCAACACATTTTCTCAGAATACTACATCAATATGACCTAGAGGATCATATCACAAGCATCAAAGCCAATAATGCCTCCAGAAACAGTTCTATGGTAAAAAAGATGGCAAGTATGGATGCAACATTCAATGCCAGTACACATGGCCCATGTGCTCCATCTACCAGCCCAAGATGGACTCAAAGCTCTTTCCAAAGGAGTAGTGCCAACCACCTTCAAGCAAGAAGAACCTCCTGGCCCAATGGCTATTGTAAACATTATCAACCCACCTGATGGCTTGAGCCTCAGGTATTATTCCATTATATCCCATGTGGCATGATTAGCTTCTTATCTACGGCAAAGCACACAATGCAAAGAGAAGTTTTCAGAAACTGTCAAGCTTATTTATGATGGACCCAAACCAACCAATGCCAAAACTCTATTATTCCATGTACGTACTTGCTGGAACTATACTTATGACATGCTGGAGCAAGCACTATGCCTTAGAGAGGCATACAATCAGTACTGCAGTCCATAGAGCATGGAAACATTTTGCCTCAGCCCAATTGAATGGGAGAAAGTTGAAGTTATGGTAAATTTCCTTCAACCTTTGTATGAGGTCACAAATATCATTTGCGGCTCAAAATACCCAACAATTAATCAGGCCCTCCCATTATATATTCTTTTGATAAAACCTCTTAACCAGGTAAGTGAATTTTCTCTTAAGTCATTTTTTTTCATGTATTCTGATAAGGTCTTTTCAATAGGCCTGTCAGCAATATGATATGGCACCTATTGAGGCTGCTTCACTTGAAATGACATCAAAGCTTACAAAATACCTCACATTATTCTTATGTAAGACACCAGTTATCTATGCCTCCATTCTTGATCCCCGCTGCAAGATGAAACTCTTTACAACCCATGACACAACATTGGCTCAGTTTGGGACATCAGAAAATGCACTGGCCAAAATCTTTGAAGACAAAGCCCAAAAACAATGCACCAGCATCAATAATCCACTACCAGAGCCTGAACGCAATGGGCAAAGTGGTTTGTTTGACAATATGTACTATGCAAGATGGCTTAAAGGAGGTAATGTAAAAAGTGAAATCCAGAGGTTTTTGGCAGAACCCCCTGAACCCAAATCTACTGATATACCATTATTTTGGAAGTCCCATAGTGGAATTTTCCCACATCTTTCTCTCATGGCTTGAAAATATCTTGCAATTCCAGATATCAGTGCCCCCTCTGAGTGGGTTTTCTCTTGTAGGAGAAAAATACTAACCTATCAACAAACCTCTCTATCTTCTACCCATGTTGAACAAATATCATGTCTCAAAGATTGGGTCTGTAAATGTGGTCACATCTACACAAATGATTAATTCATATTTTTTATTCATGTTGATTATTTTTTAGCTTAGTAATTGAAATTATATGTGCATTTGAATTGAAATTAAATCTCAATTCATTCCTTCATGAGTCTATTTCCACTGTGAGGGTTTGAACTCTACCCCAGTCACCATGAGAGTTTCAGCCCCAAATAAAACAAGAAAAATAATCATCTCAGACCCCTTCCCCAAAAGGGGTCTCCGCTGGGATTCCTTGAAAACCTGGGGTTGGGCAGCAGGCTTAGTAACAACCACTAGTCAGGGGTAAGGGTATTTAATCTTACACCCACTCAAGCACCTCAAATCAGCAATCTTCCTTTCTGAAACATGCATACAGTCTGGTGCATCAATACAGCCTGTCAATACTTGTACAGGTTGGAATTACCCATTACAGCTTGGATACACCATCCTGAAACTGTATAATCACTCAAGACTACTACTCCTCCTGTACAGGACCTGTATTGGCCAGATTCAATTGAAAACTCTCTTTCTGGATCAGGGCTGGTGATTCTCAAATATACCAGCCCCTCTTTCTCTCCCCATGGGGACTTTTCCCCAATTAATTAATTTAGTTGATTTATTCTTTTATAAATATTTTTAATCTTATTTTGGGTATTATATTTATTTGGTATTAAGTTAGTCTTTTGAATTTCTTCTCACCTGTTCAGTATGGGGTGTGGTGGCCATATCCTTATTAACACTCCTCTTTCCTTCTGACAGGTTGAAACAGTGGACTTGGACTTGTTTTTTGTTGGCTCTTTTATTTCTTAGTCTTATTCTTTGTTGCTGATTTTCTTATATTAGTATTTCTTAGCAATCTTACTCTAATTACACTCTTAAGTGTTCTGACTTATCTTATCCTTGAGATCTCTACAGTGAGTCCCAGTTTAGTGGGTGCCAGGCCCTCTTCACTTAGAAGAGCCCCTATGACACCCAAACTCATTTCAACATAATGTGCAAGGGTTAACTATTTAAGAAAAGGTAGGAATTACATTATATAGGTTGGGTCATGGGAGCTCCTATGAGATAGTAGGACATGTGTTCAATGTGGGAAAGGCAAATGCATATCAAGAATCAAAAGAATTAGTGAAAGAAATATTACTTGTACTGCATGACTCAACCATCATACAAGTAAAGAATTGACTTATTTCAAAAACCAAGATAAAACTGACCCTTGTTTATATATTTAGTTTTCCTGTTGAAGAAGATGTAGAAAAATGTAATGAAATCAAGGTGACATTTCAAAAAAAGGAAAGGACTTATGAAAATTATTGGTGCAATTGATGGTACCCACATTCCAATAACACCACCACCAAATGATCAATGGAATGCCTATGTAAATTGTAAGGGATGGTAATCCATTTTGGATGGAAATGGGAATTTTTTTAATTTGAGTAATTCTAATGACATTTAATAAAACTGAAATATGTATCTCAAGAATTAATTCAGGTTTATGGTAGACAACCTAGCTCAGTAAATAATAGTTGTGTCTTTAGGAAGTCAAGAATTGAGAAAGATCTCATCAATGAATTGGAAAGATTCCCACCCAATTGCTTACTAATTGAAAATTTAATAATATTAATTCATCCATAAGGTAAGAGTATTATAGATTTTAAAAAAGAAAAACTTATTAAACAATATACAATTCAGAATTTTAGTGGAGAAGGTGTTTGGCCAGTTGAAGAATAGGTTCTATTATCTTCTATCACCAAACGCAATAGTGCCTTTACAGAAAGGTAAATTCACCATTGTGTGCATTATATTGTACAATCTGTTGAATAGAAATGAGGTTAATTTTTGAAATCAATAGAATCAGTGCACAGTACAAGAAGACAAATTAGGATAGGTTTTGGAAATTTCTCACTCATCTATTTAGGAATTTGTATGATGTGATTAAATTTTAATTATCTGGATGAAATTCATCAAATTGTTTTAGTGGGAAAACATAAAATTTATAAATATTTTGGAGAATCACAAAACATAAGTCAGATAATGGTGCCCATATGAACATCATGAAACTATTTAAGGTAATAATTCAAGTAAGCAAGCCTTCAATTGATTCAGCTCATGTAAGGTGTGTGATTTAAAGTAGTCAATATGAATATCTTGCATTTCAAGTAGTTCACGTAAAACAGCAATCTAATGATCTTGGGCCTGAAATTGGGAAATTTCTTAAAGTAATTGATCCCTTTTCTGCTGCATTTTCTCTAAATCACGCATTGAAAAATTGCACGCCTCATTGTTTTCATATGGCAGGGCTGAATCCACCTGATTCCCCAAAGAGTTTGTTTGGTTAGATGGAATCATCTGAAGGGGCAAAGAGAATAAGAATTATTTCAAATGGCAATGTTCAAATTGAACTCTGTACTTAAGACAGGAAATAACCAATTTCTGACAAAGTCAATTCAAGCAGGGAAAGTGGCCAAGCATTCCAAAAGAATTTCTAGCTTGAGGTGAAAAGACCTCACAAGACTTTTGGTCACTTTTTATGTCCCTTTGAATGCTTCTTCACATTAAATTACAATCAAACTGAGTAATATTCAAAGGTATAAATAAAGTACACTAGATAAACCTCATGATTGGTGTGTCTATTTTTGGTCATTTTTAGTCAAGAAACTAACATACAAGTAGCTTACATTAGAATACCCAATATCTCCTTTTTCACACTTGTTTTGGGGTGTAGTAAGCTTGGGAAATGAAAGAAACTTATGATTGCCATTTGGCATATATTTGTTAAAGAAACATGGGTGCCAGCTGAAAAACATAATAACCATTACTTAGCAGATGCCAAAATGGTACTTTTTTAATAAGTGCAAAAGATATGAACATGACACCACACCTATTCTCCCATCCGCAAATGAGCTGGTGGCTCATCCAAAGGTACTCCCGTCATTTTTGACAGCATGGTCATCATATATATATTCATCTGGTAATTCCTCCTTTTCTCCTCTGTGCAAATTTGTGTTTCACATAGTTGTCGTTCTTCTTCTCTCTCATGCATCAACATTTGTCTCTAATTGTCTCTTCTGGAGCATGAGCATTAAGGGTTAGAGTACATTTTGAATGTTTTTCTCAATTTTATTAATGAAATTGAAATTTCAGTGTGCTGTTCCTGTGCTCATGCTGGAGGATCGGCCTAATGAATTGAGCCCACCAAATTGCAAAGGGGTCATAAAATTTGTACTGATACAAGCACCTTCTTGGGGTGCATTTAATTTTTCCCTCCATCTTGATTAAGGTCATATATTGGGTCTCTCCATAATGATTCTCAACAGTCACTGGGCAAAAGTCCATTTTCATTTCCAATATCTTCTGTCTGTACTTGTATGTATGAATGACTTATTTTGTGCTCATTGCCTTTTATTGTTTGTGGAACATTTCTGGATTCAATACCAACCTCATTGGCCCCACAATTGTTCATGTTTATTTCCTTCAGCAACTCATAGACCTGTAAAATTATCCATATTAGTAAGATGTCTCCCTTATTAGTAGATATGACTTACCTCCACAGTAATATGATGATGCTGGAGTTGCATTTATAGCCCACCCCTTCCAGTTTACTCACAAGAGTCCTTAATAATATACCATTTCAATTGAATTAGCCCCAGATTGTTTGACATTAAGTAAAAAGCTCACCTTGTATACCATAATTAAGGCCTTATAATTCCTTTCTAGTGTTTCAAAAGATAGATTTCTCAAAAGCAATAAATTTGACTTGAAATTATTTCCCATGTAATAAAACTGGCTGTAGTCCCATCCATGCTGAGGAAATCCATCCGCGAATCCCTCATCATCTCCAATAACTGGCACATACTTTTGTTGTTCCAAAAAAACCGGGTTTTGAAAATGTTTTATTGATTTTATTGAGCTAGACACCTTTATATTTTCTTGAGTCATTGCACTTCAGCATTAACTAAATTGTTTTCTCTTTGCTTCCTTTTAAGTATCTATTAATTCTCCAATTGCTGTCAATGCAATCAAGCTTCTTCTGAAGTTCTTTTTCTGTTTTTGAGTTGAGTCTAGACTGGGAGAATCCTCAAACAAAGTTTGCATTGAATTCAGTCCATTATGCAATTCATTTGTTGCTTCAATTCCATTATTGTGGCTTGTTTCAAATGATGTATTGCCTTCCTCTCCCTGATTTTCCCTGATTTGCCATTGGAAACATTCATATTCAGAAAATTAGGAATCAGGTGTGATGTTGGCCATTATTTTGCATATTTTTGAGTTTGTTGTTTAAAAAATTTGAAATTTTCTTTGGAAACAATATAAAAAATTACTCAAACATCTGCCAGTAGTTTTGAAATTAATTTGAGTTTATTTCCAAATAAAATTTAATTTTGTTTGAAATTAAATTCAAAGTAATTACAAAACTTACTTCAAAACTCAAACATAAACTGGGCCTAAATTAAATTAAAAAAAAAGAATTTGAATTTAAATTTTAAATTTTTTGAAGTTAATTATTAATTCCTTCAAAAAAAAGAAAAGGAAATTTTTTGATTTAATAAAAAGAAATATTTTTTTTTTATAAATCATTAATGTTATAATCTTATATTTAATTGATTTGAATTTAAAAAAAAATATTATTTTTTTTTAATAATTCATTATTAATGAATATTTTTTTTTAAGATTATTAAAGATTATTATAATAAAATAGTAAGGTTTGAGTTTTAATACTTTTCTAAGTATTAATTAATTTATAAGTTTAAAAGTTGAGTAAAAAAAATTTGAATTGATTCTTGATTGATATCTTGTGAGCCTTTGAGATATGAACACATATCCAAAAAGGTCACAAAAAAATTTCTGTAATAATTATACTTATGATAATTATCTCAAAAATTAGTAAAATACCATAAATAAGCACAAAATATGAATTAACTCAGAATCTAATGAGTAAACATGTGAAATAAATGACACCATTGGATTTCTCATGGTAAAATACACATATGTCACTTGTATGGAATATCTGAAAAGTCAATAATTACTGAAGTATAAGTAATAATACCTTAAAAAAGGTACAAAACCTTATTTATTTCAGAAACAATTGAAACAACATGTGAAGTAAGCTGTACCATTAGATTCTCCATAAAATTCTCCATATAAAACAATAATACAGCCAATCTCTAAAGTCAATACTTAAGGAATTAAGCTGAATATATGCACTTTTTGGTCAACACATATATTCATGGTTTTTAGCTAATATCTCTTGAAATATACAAGCTAGAAAGATGAACCAAAAATAAAGTCACCATATACTTACTGTAGGAATACAGATATGAATGTTTTTTCACAAGTTATAAACAAGGCTAAAACCTGTAATGGATTATTGCATAAAATCAATAGAGCTGTTGACCACTTTGTTGTAAAAGTGGTCCAAACTTAAAAATGAGTAGACAGTTAGATTCTACTAGTTGATTTGTTGTGAGCCTTTGAGATATGACCACATACCCAATAAGGTCACAAAAAAAGACTCAGAATAATTATACCTTTAATATAATTATATTAAAATTACTTAGAATAATTATACATGTGAGCCTTAGAGGTAATTTCATATACCCAAAAGACCACAAATACAAAATTAACATGTTAATATAAATAAAATAAATTTATTTATACTATTAAAATAAAAATCAAAATATGAATACAAAATTATATTCAAAAATAAAAAAATTAATTATAATTTAAAAATAAAATTACATCAAATTTTGAAATTATAAAATTACATTTATACTTGAAAAAATTAAGTAAAAATGAAATTTTAACAAAATTGTGAAAAAATAAATAAATTTGGAAAAAAGTTAAATAAAATTTATTATAACTTTTTATCCAATAAATAAACATATAAAATTCATTTCACCATTGGATTCCTCATAAAAAATCAGGTGGGGTCACCTCTGAGTGAAATTCTTGTAACTCAACTCTAAATAAGCTTAAATTAAGTTTCTAGTATTTTCAATACAAAAGTTGAAAATCCTCAAAACTTTAATTTAATTCACACCACATGTGGTGTTAACCATCAATTTTTGTGTTAAAATTGAGGTGTTGTGTTTAGTTTAGAAGTTATGAGGAATTGAAGTATTTTCAATTGAATTCAATTGAAATGTCAAAATGTGCGCGTGTATTACATAAGTGAACTTTGATTTACATATGAGGTGTCAATTATTACTGTATTGTACTGTACAATTGAATTGAATTACATATGTAAAGTATAAGTATAATACATGATGAGGAATTAAAGGAAAAATAAATTGGAGAGATTAAATTTGGGGGGGAAAAGGAACTCCAGCTCTAAGGGGGAGCTAGACCCCCAAAATCCTTGCTGACAGGCGTGGGATGTCAAAATTCACGCAAAAGTTCATCACTTTTGGCCTGGAATTGAGTTACAGGGTCTGTGGACTCAATTGATGATGAGGTTTTGATACCAACTGGGGTAGTTTTAGCTGTTGCCAAGAGGGTAAGACTACCCTTAAGATAAAACAATCATAATAAATAAAGTTTTAACTGGTTTCTACGCCTCTGACACACATTCTGACGTGTTTTGAAGGCTCTAGGCCTGGTATTGCTATAGTAATGGCTGATTTAAGGGTCTAAAATGGCTAAAAATGGCTAAAAATGGCTTAAACCAGCCCTTTTTTGGTCTAAACCAGGGTTCAATGATGCCATAATTGGCTTTTCTGTTGTCAGACTGTTTTTCACGACTGACAAGAGTAAAATTTACTTTTGGAGTAAGAGAATTGATGGCTATAAAAGAATGTCTTCTTTGCCCCACTTTTCTCTTCATGTTAGAATCTTTTCCTTTTATTAATTAGTTTAAACACTGTTAAACCAATCAATCAAAGATTCCAACCACCACTTTTAAATCATTTTAATCCTTTTAACCACGTGAAAAAATCATTATAATCATTGTTTGTAACTCTTATAATCATTTTTACCCCTGAACCACCCCAAAAGTGAATTAAAGCATCTTTCATCACTGTTAACTTTGTCACTTTGTTTCCAAATTCACTCTGGTCACTTTTGGGTGTGTTTTCTCTTTAATATTCTTTTTAAAGACTTTGTTCTTTAATTAATTGCTTGCAGTTCTTTGCTCAATTAATTCCAATTGAAATTGCTCTTGAAGAAATTTCTTTTGTAGCCTTAAAATATCTCTTGTAGAGTATTTTTTGGATAAATTTTTATTGTTGGTAAAACAATAAATTTTTATAATATTATTGTTTTATACTAATAAAGTTATAAACAATAAATTTGGCGTGTTTTCTCTTAAAAATAATATTTCATACTATTTTTAACAGAATTTTACCTTATACAAATTTTGAGGACAGGAAAAGTACTTGATTTTTAATCAAAGTTTCATATCCACACCTTACATTTGGGGGCCCAGCCGTGATATTTTACCTGTGACATATTTTTTTTACTCTTTTTAAATCTTTTTTCTTATATTGAAAAATTTAAAAACATATAAAAAATACTTATAATTCAAAAAATCCATAAAAAATAACTTTTTTTCATATTATAAGTGAGGCTTATATTTTTATTTCTTTTTTGAAATAACCTTTTTTTTACTTAATTAATTGGCTTTTTCATTAATTTTAGTGTCTGACAACGTGGTAAGACAAGAAAACATTGAAACAGCCTCAACAGTAACCAGCATTATCCCTGCCAGTACTGTTAATTCTGATCATAATAGTACTGTTATTGTGACTCAAAATAACCAGCCTGAACCAATATCTTCTGAATTGATTAACTTGGACATAAGTAATACCCTTCAGAAAGCTAAAAATTTGGCCAATAGTAAGTTTTTGACGTAAAAATACTATTTTAAGCCTTTTTTAACCATAATTATGCCTTCAACCAGGTCAGGAGCCAGCTACAACCCCTCAAGCAGCTCCCAAAAAGGTAATAGACGTGATTATGGCAGAAGCCAACCAGGTACAGAAGGAAAAGGGTCAGTTGATGACTTCCAAACAACTAAATTGGGTCATTCTGAAGCTGATAATACTATTTTACCTTCAAAAAGAGCTGACACCGCCACAACAAGCCTCTGTGGACATATACAAAGCCAGCCACAGTGCATACAACAATGCACTTCAATTCAAGGAGTACCAGATCCTTGCAGACCTGTGGAAGAATTGCATGAATTCTTACCTGACAGTAAGAAAATTCTTGGGCCATCCCAACACTTTCAAATTGCTCAATGGATGGCATCCATTGATGGAGAAGAAAAACATGATGCTTTTGACACTAGAATGGAGGAAAAACAACCCTCCACCACCCAAACCAGTGCCAAAAACAGCCCCAGTGGCCAGCAGCAGCAATTCCAACGTGAAAAAGCAGCCACAAACTCCAAACAAGGGCAAAGGGAAGGCACCAGCCCCAAAACCTTACAGCCAGGGCTACAGAATCCCAAAGATTCAGCAGGATGCCATGGAAAATGTATTTCAGATGGCCAGAACCATGATGGAATTACAGAAGAAGGAGGAAGCCAGATTAAGGTTCCAGAAATGATTTCTGACATATTTGATTCCATCCCAGAGTTGTATAATGCTATAAATGACGTGAAAAAACATCTTTCTGATAAAAATGAAACCATTTGTAACAACATTAAAACAAACAACCTGAGTCTGTGCCAAATTAATGAAACACTTATGTGTTTTGAAAAAGTTTTGAGAACAATTAAAAATTCCAATAATGATAATTCTTCTAACAATAAAATAAATGAACAATCTGCCATTATTAAAGAATTAACAGATAAATATTCTAAATTCAATATTGATGACATAATTGAAACAAGAATTGAACAAGCCATAAATATTATCAAGACAGATAACAAGAAAGTCCTTGATGACATTTCAAATTCATTTACTGAAGTAAAGACATATACCATTGCCTTGAAAAAGTGTTTTGATGCTTCACAAGAAGAAGTATCAAAATTATCAATGAAATTGAATCAAGTCACTGCTGATAATACAAGACAGACAGAGTTATGGCAAGAACTTACACATAAAGAAGACATGTATAAAATTGAAGTAATAAATTTAATACAAAGCTTCCAACATGAATACAGAAATTCCCAAAGGTGTAGCAACAGTAAAATGAATGACATTGAACAAATACTGAACACCTTACCAAGAATGTCTACACCTCTAAATCAAAATGAGGGCACAAGAATTTCAAATCCACAAGTATTGGATCCTGATAATTCACAATTAAAAAATGAATTATCCACTTCTTTTCATAACTTGGAACCATCAATGGGCCAAGCACTCTTGAAAGAAGTGCCAAAACTTAAAGAATGGCCCCACTTCAGTGGTGAAGGAGAGTATGACCATATGGAATTCATTAGAGGTATTGACATGATCAAAGAGGATTTTGAATTACCAGACAGATTGGTAACAGCCAGGTTTAACACCTTGTTTACCAGATCAGCTCACAGATGGTACATCAAAATAAGACAAGCACATGGACACCAGAGTTGGACTTGGTGGAAAACCCAAATCATCAACAAATGGGCAAATGATGCTTGGAGGTTTAAAGTTGAAACAGCCTTTGAAGCTGCCAAATTTAATGCTGATAAAGACAAAGCTTTACCATGGTTTTGCCAACAGAAGGACAGATTAACAGCATTATATCCTGACATGTCAGAATTTATGATCCATAGAAAAATTCTGAGACAATGTGGGGGTGACTTAGAGCATGCTGTCAAAAGCAGGACTACTGAACAATCTTCAGCAGAGGATATCATCAATATACTAGAAGAAGTAACCACCAGAACCAAAATTGGTTCTAGTAGGGTGAATCTTAAAACAAGGTTTAATACACCTTGGAAAGATTCTGTGGACAAAAACCCCAAAGAAAATTCTAGTAATATTAAATATAAATCTGCAGATACAGTCAGAAAATGCCATATTTGCCAAAGCACCACCCATTTAGCCAATACATGTCCAAAAAGGGGGAAAATCAATGAAATTGACATTGAAAAGGGACCAGATGTTGAAAAAGAAGACATAATTGAAGACAATTCAGATGATAAGTCATCCATATTTTCTGAATCTTCAAAAGATATAGAAAATATCAATGCCACTTTTGACATCATGGAATCTTATTCCCACTTACCACAATTGAGCAATGGTCAAGTTGATTTATCAAAAGCTCAAGATGCACAACTTATGAAGACAAAACCAAACAGAGGAAAAGGTTATACAGCTGGTAACTCCTGTATAACAGAAGTGGTGATTGACAACAAGCCCACTAAACTTTTGCTTGACCCAGGAGCCTTCTGCTCTTGTGTTGGAAAATCTTTTCTTAAGACTTGTGTACCAAATTTTGAAGACCAATTGTTACCAATTGATGGTATAAAATTCAACAGTGCAAGTAACCCAATGAAAGCATTAGGAATCTTTGAGACCAATGTCATATTCCCACACATAAATGGGAGTTTAAGGATCACAGTTGAATTTGTTGTTATGGAAAATTGCTCTAGTACCCATTTTATATTGGGAAATGACTATTTAATCATGTATGGGATAGATTTACATAATAACAAAGACAGATACTTTACAATTGGGGACAATAAGCGCCAGAAATTTGCCTTTTTACCATTTAAAAGACAAATTACAGTAAACAAAGTATCACCAGTCAACTTAGAGTTAGAGAAATTCAAGTCTGAACAGTTAAATGAGGCTGAAATAAGCCTTCATCTGACTGATAAACAAGAAAATGAACTTTCTTCCCTTTTGTATGACCACAGAGGAGCATTTGCTACAGACAAAGAACCCCTGGGAGCAATTATTGGTCATGAAGTTGACATCATTCTTAACATTGAGAGACCTTATCCACCACTCTTAAGAAGACCTGCTTATCCAGCAAGTCCAAAATCAAGAGAAGCTCTAGAAATTCATATCAAAGAACTTCTAGACCTTGGTGTAATAAGAAAAGTAGGCCACAATGAGGAAGTAGAAATAACTACACCAGTTATAGTGGCGTGGCATAATGGAAAATCCAGAATGGTTGGGGACTTTAGAGCTCTGAACACTTACACTGTCCCAGACAGATACCCTATACCAAAAATCCAAATTGCCCTTACTCAAATATCTCAAGCAGTGTATATAACCACTATGGATGCCCTTAAAGGATTCCATCAAAATGTGGTAACACCAAGAGCAAGAAAATACTTGAGAATTATTGTTCATTGTGGAGTGTATGAATACTTAAGGATGCCCTTTGGTATCAAAAATGCACCTTCACACTTCCAAAGAATGATGAATGAAATCTTCCCTGAAGAACTCTCAGAGGGATGGTTAATCATTTACATTGATGACATTATTATCTGTTCAAAGACTTGGGAGGAGCACATGTACAGATTATCAAGAGTTTTGACAAAAATTCAATCAGTAAACATGAAAATCTCCTTGAAGAAATGTCATTTTGGATTTAAAGAACTTAAAGCACTAGGACATGTTGTATCTGGTTTGTCCCTTGGAATTGACAAAAACAAAGTTGCAGCAGTATTATTAAAGCCCATGCCTCAGAATAAGAAGGAAATTCAGTCATTCTTAGGTTTTGCAGGATATTACAGGCAACACATTAAAGATTTTGCATCCATAGCAAGACCACTTTATAAGTTGTGTGACAAAGACACAGTGTTTGAGATGACTGTTGACAGAGTCAAAGCTTTTGAGTCTCTAAGAGAAGCATTGACCACTGCTCCACTCTTACTGATGCCAGACTTTAAATTGCCTTTCAAACTGTATATTGATGCATCAGGGGATGGACTGGGTGCTGCACTTCACCAAGTTCAGATCATAAATGATAAGCCTGTAGAAGGACCCATATGTTTCATATCCAGGCAAATCAAACCAACTGAAGCCAGATATGGAGCAAGTCAAATGGAATGTCTATTCCTTGTCTGGGCCTTGGAGAAATTGAACTACTTCTTAGAAGGATGTGTTTTTGAAGTAATAACAGATTGTACAGCTGTCAAATCACTTTTGAACATGAAAACACCCAACAGACACATGCTCAGATGGCAAATAGCCATACAAGAATACAGAGGAAATATGACTATTGTTCATAAGGATGGGAATATTCATAAGAATGCAGATGGACTAAGCAGATGGCCATTACCAAATAATATTGATAATCCTGCTTATGTGCCAGAAGAAGCTTCACCACAAATTCCAATAGAAGGAATAAGTGTTACAGACTTGAACACCACCTTCTTTGAAGAAGTCAGAAGCAGCTATACTCAAGATAAGAATTGTAGCATCTTATGCCAATTACTTAACAAAGACTGTAAAGACAACTCTCTAATACATGCCTTGGATGAAGTATGGAGAAAATCTTATGATGAAGGAAGATTTCACCTACTGGATGGTATAATTTACCACAGAACCAAGCACACATGTGTCATGACAGTTGTAGACAGGTCATTAATCAATCTTGTACTGAAAGAATGCCATGATAGTCCCTTTTCAGGACATCTGTCTGAAGACAGAACAAAAGAGAAAGTAAAGACCTGCATATGGTGGCCAATGTGGCAGAAAGATGTTGCAGAGTATTGCAAAACCTGTGACAGATGCCAAAAGGCAAATAAATCCACTGGCAAAAGACTTGGAAATATGATAAGAATCCAAGAACCAAACAGACCTTGGGAAATTGTCCATATGGATTGGGTAACTGGCCTACCACCAGGAGGTGACAGGAGCTATAATGCTTGCCTAGTAATTGTGGACAGATTCAGTAAAACTCCAATCTTTTTACCATGTCACAAAGATGATACAGCCATGGATACAGCTCTTCTGATATGGAATAGAGTAGTGTCATGGACTGGGATATTTACAAATATCATCAGTGATAGAGATCCCAAATTCACTTCAGCACTATGGACAAATCTTCACCAATTATTTGGCACTAAACTGTCTTTCTCTACAGCCTACCACCCACAAACTGATGGCCTGGCTGAAAGGATGATCCAAACCTTAGAGGACATGGTGAGAAGATTTTGTGCATATGGCCTTGAATTCAAAGATTGTGATGGATTTACCCATGATTGGTGTACTCTGTTGCCAGCACTGGAATTAGCATATAAAACATCAATCCATGCCAGCACCAATCAGACTCCTGCTATTCTAGAAAAAGGATGGAACCCCAAGTTACCCCAAGATTCCTTGAGGAAAGACTTAATTGAAATACATCCCACAGCTGCTAGCTTCAAAGGAATGCTAGACAAAGCTAGAAAGCATGCAGTGAGATGCATGGAGGACTCTTTTGCATATGCTAAAGATAAATGGGATAAATCACATGCAACTCCAGATTTCAAAGTGGGGGACCTAGTACTTGTATCCACCACTAACTTCAATAACATCAAAGGATGTAAAAAGTTGAAAGACTCCTTTGCAGGACCTTTTGTGATTAAGGCCCTCCATGGAGAAGATGCTGTTGAAGTAGAGTTATCTGAAGAACTTAGCAATAAGCACCCTACATTTCCAGTGAGCTTGATAAAGCCATATAAATCTAGTGATGCTGAGAAATTTCCCTTGAGGAATAAGATTCCCCAAGTTATACCTCCTATTGAGACATCTGGTACTAAGAAAATTACCAAAGTTCTTAAAGAAAGAAAATTAAGAACCAAGAAGGTAAGGGAATACCTTGTTAGGTACAGTGACCCAACTTGTGAAGATGAATGGTTAGAAGAAAAAGATATACCAGAAGCTACCAAACTCCTCAGAAGATTCAGACACACTAGAAACACCAATATTACAAAGTAATATTCTTTTTTAGGGGGAGGGAATGTGAGCCTTAGAGGTAATTTCATATACCCAAAAGACCACAAATACAAAATTAACATATTAATATAAATAAAATAAATTTATTTATATTATTAAAATAAAAATCAAAATATGAATACAAAATTATATTCAAAAATAAAAAAATTAATTATAATTTAAAAATAAAATTACATCAAATTTTGAAATTATAAAATTACATTTATACTTGAAAAAATTAAGTAAAAATGAAATTTTAACAAAATTGTGAAAAAATAAATAAATTTGGAAAAAAGTTAAATAAAATTTATTATAACTTTTTATCCAATAAATAAACATATAAAATTTATTTCACCATTGGATTCCTCATAAAAAATCAGGTGGGGTCACCTCTGAGTGAAATTCTTGTAACTCAACTCTAAATAAGCTTAAGTTAAGTTTCTAGTATTTTCAATACAAAAGTTGAAAATCCTCAAAACTTTAATTCAATTCACACCACATGTGGTGTTAACCATCAATTTTTGTGTTAAAATTCAGGTGTTATGTTTAGTTTAGAAGTTATGAGGAATTGAAGTATTTTCAATTGAATTCAATTGAAATGTCAAAATGTGCGCGTGTATTACATAAGTGAACTTTGATTTACATATGAGGTGTCAATTATTACTGTATTGTACTGTACAATTGAATTGAATTACATATGTAAAGTATAAGTATAATACATGATGAGGAATTAAAGGAAAAATAAATTGGAGAGATTAAATTTGGGGGGGAAAAGGAACTCCAGCTCTAAGGGGGAGCTAGACCCCCAAAATCCTTGCTGACAGGCGTGGGATGTCAAAATTCACGCAAAAGTTCATCACTTTTGGCCTGGAATTGAGTTACAGGGTCTGTGGACTCAATTGATGATGAGGTTTTGATACCAACTGGGGTAGTTTTAGCTGTTGCCAAGAGGGTAAAACTACCCTTAAGATAAAACAATCATAATAAAAACAGTTTTAACTGGTTTCTACGCCTCTGACACACATTCTGACGTGTTTTGAAGGCTCTAGGCCTGGTATTGCTATAGTAATGGCTGATTTAAGGGTCTAAAATGGCTAAAAATGGCTAAAAATGGCTTAAACCAGCCCTTTTTTGGTCTAAACCAGGGTTCAATGATGCCATAATTGGCTTTTCTGTTGTCAGACTGTTTTTCACGACTGACAAGAGTAAAATTTACTTTTGGAGTAAGAGAATTGATGGCTATAAAAGAATGTCTTCTTTGCCCCACTTTTCTCTTCATGTTAGAATCTTTTCCTTTTATTAATTAGTTTAAACACTGTTAAACCAATCAATCAAAGATTCCAACCACCACTTTTAAATCATTTTAATCCTTTTAACCACGTGAAAAAATCATTATAATCATTGTTTGTAACTCTTATAATCATTTTTACCCCTGAACCACCCCAAAAGTGAATTAAAGCATCTTTCATCACTGTTAACTTTGTCACTTTGTTTCCAAATTCACTCTGGTCACTTTTGGGCGTGTTTTCTCTTTAATATTCTTTTTAAAGACTTTGTTCTTTAATTAATTGCTTGCAGTTCTTTGCTCAATTAATTCCAATTGAAATTGCTCTTGAAGAAATTTCTTTTGTAGCCTTAAAATATCTCTTGTAGAGTATTTTTTGGATAAATTTTTATTGTTGGTAAAACAATAAATTTTTATAATATTATTGTTTTATACTAATAAAGTTATAAACAATAAATTTGGCGTGTTTTCTCTTAAAAATAATATTTCATACTATTTTTAACAGAATTTTACCTTATACAAATTTTGAGGACAGGAAAAGTACTTGATTTTTAATCAAAGTTTCATATCCACACCTTACAATACATTAAGAATAATTACTTAAATATACAAAAAATACCATAAATTGGTACAAAAATTGGTTTAACCTAAAAACCAATGAATCAACATGTAAAATAAATTATACCATTGGATTCCCCATGGAAAAATACACATATACCATTTTTATGGCATATCTGTAAAATCAATATTTAAGGAATTATAAGGTATAATACCTTATAAAAACCATAAAACCTTATTTATCTCAAAAACTAATGTAACAACATGTGAAATAAATTGTACCAGTGGATTCCCCATGAAAAGTAACACATAAAACAATTAATAAGCTAATTTCCAATGTTAATACTTAAGGAATTATCCTGAATATATGCACTTTTTTGGTCAACGCATATATTCAAGGATCATAGCTAATATCTTCTAAACTATACATGATAGAATGATGAACCAAAAAAAAAGTTACCACGTAATTACTGTAAGAACACAGATATGAACTTTATTTTACAAATTATAAACAAGGTTAAAACCTATGATGAATTATTGATAAAAATCAACAGAGCTGTTGACCACTTTGTTGTGAAAGTGTTCCAAACTTAAAAAAAAGTACACAGTTGGATTCTACTAGTTCATTCGTGAAGAATGATGTAATTTTTATTATTAAATTCAGGGTATAACCCCCTGAAATCAAGGTTTGAAGTTTAAAATATTGAATTTCAACAGAAAAGATGAGCTACAAGAAAAATCATCAAAATTAGAGTTTCGATGATGTAATGAAAAGCTCTTGGCAGCATAATAAGGTTATGCCAGGCTATCAGAATTCACTCTCTGAATTGCTGTAGCGTGTAAATCTTAAAAGGTATTAAGGATCAAAGTTTGAGCTTAATTTGAGCTGTTATGATCACATACTGTAACCTTAATTTAAGTTTAACAGTCTTAAGAGTGATAAAATTGGTGAATACTATTAGTTTATGATTAAAACTAATAAAATCCACGAAATTTGGGGTTCTGCCAAGCCTCTGATGTCATCAAACTTAAAGTTATAGTGATAACTCTAAATAATGGTGTAATAATGATGTAATATGGTTTGATCATGATGTAATCACCCTCAAACCTTAAAATATTGATCAATTCCAGTGGATATGATCAATACACGTCTACTAGAAGCCTGTTGGACTCTAGGAGGGAGGTATTTACTATAAATAGAGCTCTTTTTACTCTATTTCCCCCTCAGACGCATCAAAAACATTAAATCAATTAAATAAAAGGTAATTTCTTTATTCTTTATATATAAAACTCTTATATTATTAAAGACCAAAGACCATCTTAATATTAATCACTATTTTTACGTGATTAAATCAATTCTTTAATTGTTTTTGTTATAAATCTCTCTATAAACTCATTTCCACGTAAAATCAAGAATTTTAGTAATTTTCTTTATTTTTTATTGTAAATACAATTTGAAAAGGTTGTATTATATTCTTTTGGCCTAAAATATCTCAAAATTATTATTTTAAGTGTTAAAAGTAGGTTATTTCATCTTATTATAATAATTTCTCTCTTATTATTACTCTTAATAATTCTTATTTAATATAAATAGTATTTATATTAATATATAACTTTAATATTAGTAATATTATTGTTATTAATTGTTTTTTATTTATAAAAAACAGTTTTTTACGCCTTTATTATTTGTTGGTAACAATAATAAAGAGCTTTATAATATATTAATATATTATTTATAATATTATAATTTCATATAATATTAATTATATTATTATATTTATTTAATAATATAATATTTTTACGCCATAATAATAATATTTCTTTATTATTATTATTTTAATCTTATTTATTTCAATTATAAGGACATTCAGAGTACAATAAGTAAAAAATTAGTAATTTTTACTTATTGTTTCATACTCAAACCTTACATTTGGGGGCCTGGCCATGATATTTACTTAAAAGACCTTTAAAAAGATTCTATTTGGGTTTATCCAATAATAAATTATATTTATAATCATAAAATTATATAATAATTTTATATTTTATTGATTTTAAAAGCTATTGAGGCATTTGGAAAGCAATTGTACTGTCTTACACGTGGTTTTTCACATCCTTAGACTTGCAAGAACTTTCTTTGAGTGACTCTAGTGATTAAAAGAGATATTTTATAAATTCAAAATAATTTTTATTATAATTTAATTTTATAAGAATCATATTCATTTTTTATCTTATTCTTTAAAAATAAAAAATATATAAAAAATATTAAAAAATATTAAAAACAAATAAAAAAGTTATTTTTATTCATTTTTATTCATTTCTTTATTTATTTATTTCAATTTTTCAAAGATATAAAAGCAATTTCTACGTGGAAAATTGCCATATCTTGCCAAAAATAACACTTCTCATAAAAAGACTTATATTTATTTGTCTTTTTTAGTGTTTGAAGATAACCCAACAGAAGACAACCAAGCTACTGTTGAGAGATTGGTGGAAGAAACTTGTCAAAGTTCTCCAACACCAGTTATCACCAAAAGAAAGAAAGCTAAGAAATTAGACTTTCCAGGGCCCACCATTCAAGACTCTGAAGGTGAGCACCTCTTTTTAAATTGCCATAAAAGAATTTTATTCTAAAATAATTTTATTTTTTCTTATTCTTTGAATTATGACTACCAGAAGAGGCTCCCAATACTCCATCCAATCAGATGGAGCTGGACTCAGAGGTAGAATTGATCCCTCAAAAGGGAAAAGAAAGGGCAATATCCCCAGTGGAACAGAATCCACACAAGGAAGTGCCTTATCCCAAAGGCAAGTCCCAGAAATGCCCATGATATCTGAACCTGAATTGGAACTAAGTATGAGTAACTCAAATAGGTACAAATCACATTCAGAGGGCTCAAATAGACATCTACATGAGCCAGTACAAGCAGTATTACACAGTATACAAGGACAAAGACTGGGAAATGCTGCCTCAAATACACCAAGGAGTGATGAACTCCTGGCACATCCTGAAAAAGTTCCTCAAAGAGGAGGAGATAGTGAAATACTCCAATGGATGGAATCCACTGTCATCCAAACCTCAAATCAAGAAAATCAAGGATTATCATGCCAAAAAGAGGGAGGCAACCAAGGAAGAAGCCCCAGTAGCCTCTACCAGCAAGCCTCAAGCCAACCCACTTCCCCAAGAAGGGAAGAAGAACAAGAAAAAGCATTGGAGGAAACCATATTCCCCAAGCTACAGAATTCCAAGAATCCAAAAGGATGCCATGGACAATGTTTTCAACATGGCCAGAACCTTGATGGAATTCAAGGACAAGGAAGAGCAAAGAATGAGACAACCTCATTTCCCAAAGAAATAACCTTGTCCAAAGATGTTGTAAATACTTTAACAGAAATTAAAAATAGTATATTACCTCTAAAAGAAATTAAAGATAGTTTATTATCACTACAAGAAATAAATAACAATTTATCTTCTTTAACAAAAATTGTTGTGCAAAACAAGAAAGAAATTGACAACATTAAGTTTATTGTTGAAAATAATAAACCAAAGAATTTAATTGACAATACTCAAAAATTAATACAAGGACAACAAGAATTGTATAAATACATAAAAGATATCAAAGACAAGACTTTGACAATAAATTATGATGTAAGTATTGACAATCTTACAGAAAAATTAAATAAATTAAGTATTTCTGTAGAAAAATTTGAAGAAAAGACTTCATCACACCAAAAATTACTTTTGGACCATGTGGAAAAAAGTGATGAAGCAAGAATGCATCTGAAAGATGATATTCAAAGTGAAATAAGGCTTATTACAGAAAAAATGGATAAAATTAATGAGGCTAATTTAAATATGCCAAAGTTATCAACACCATTTTCTCATATAAGAAGCCCTATTAAAACAAAAGAGGAATTGTCAAATCCTTTCATAACAGACTTGAGTCACCAAGACAATAACCAAGTCTTAATGAAAGAAGCACCTCAATTGAAGGAATGGCCAACATTCACAGGAGAAGGTGAATATGACCACATGTCATTTATTAAAACAATTGACATGTTACAAGAAGACTATGCCATACCAGATGAATTAATCACTGCAAGATTACATTCATTATTTGAGAAATCTGCAAAAAGATGGTATTATGGCATAAGACAGACAAATGGTAAAAATACCTGGTCTTGGTGGAAACAAGAAATAATCACCAAGTGGGCAAATGATGCCTGGAGGTATAAGATAGAAAATGCATTTGAAAACTCTTTCTTTGACCCAGAGAAAGATAAACCTTTAACTTGGTTTTTAAAACAAGTTGAAAGGCTTAATGCACTGTACCCAGAAATGTCACAGAAGATGGTGCATATGAAAATACTTAAAAAATGTGGAGGGGAACTAGAACATGCCCTAAGAAGCAGGTGTATAGAACCATGCTCCACAGAAGAGTATATAAATGCACTAGAAGATATAGTGACAAGGACAAAAATTGGCAGGACTTGGAAAAAATTGGACATTAAAAGCCCAAATAAACCATTTATCAAAAAAGATAAATCAAAAGAATCCTTTAAGCCCAATACATCCAACAATAATGAGCAAAGAAAATGCCATAAATGTGGAGGTATTGGACACTTAGCCAATAATTGCCTTAAAAAAGAAAAGATTAATGAAATTGTGGAAACAGAAAACCACAATGACAAAGAAGAAGAATCTGACTCTGAAAAAGAGACAGAAGAATCAGAAAGCTCTGAAAGTGATGAAATCAATATAATTAATGCACAAATTAATAATATTGATATAATTTATGAAGTACTGGATGTTAGCTCAAACTTGCCACAAGTTGGAACATCTGACACAAATATGACAAACATACAAGATGCCAAAATGTATAGAACCAAACCTGCAAGAGGAATGGGATATACAGCTGGAAAATCAAGTATTAGTATTGTTATGGTTGATAACCAAGAAGGAAAGGTTAACTTGGATACAGGAGCATATTGCACTTGTGTTGGCAAAAGTTATTTAAAAACTATTGTCCCAGACTGGCAAGAAAAACTTATGCCAATAAAAGGTGTCAAATTTAGTAGTGCAAGTGAGAGCATGAAGCCCCTTGGAATAATTGATTTAACACTAATTTTTCCTCATCCATCACAATGTGTCAGAATTAAAGTAGAGTTTGTAGTAATGGACAACTGTACTAGTAATCATTTCATACTTGGGAATGACTACTTATCAATCTATGGTATAGATATCTCCAACCAAAAGGATAGATATTTTACCATAGGAGATAACAAAAGACAAAAGTTTGGATTCTTAAATAACAAAAAACAAATCACAGTTATTAAGAATGAAGAAAAAATTACAGAAAAGGAACTTTTTATGTCTGAACAACTCATAGAGGCAGAATTCAATCAAGAATTAACAGAAAAAATGAAAGGAAAATTGATTGATCTCTTATTTAAGTATAAAAATGCCTTTGCAACTGACAAAGAGCCACTAGGTGCCATAATTGGACATGAAGTGGATATAATTCTTAATGTAGAAAAACCTTACCCACCTTTATTAAGAAGACCTGCTTATCCAGCCAGTCCAAGAGCTAGAGAAGCCTTAGAAGTACACATTAAAGAATTAATGGACCTTGGAGTATTAAGAAAGGTTGGACATAATGAACAAGTAGAAGTTACTACACCTGTCATTATAACTTGGCATAATGGAAAATCAAGGATGGTAGGAGACTTCAGAGCCCTGAATACCTATACCATTCCAGACAGATATCCAATACCCAGAATCCATGAGACATTAACCCAATTGTCACAAGCTAAGTTAATCACAGCTATGGATGCTCTGAAGGGTTTTCATCAAAATGTCTTAACAGACAATGCCAAGAAACTACTAAGAATAATAGTCCATTGTGGAATTTTTGAATACTTAAGAATGCCATTTGGAATAAAAAATGCACCTTCCCATTATCAAAGAATGATGAATACCATATTCCCTGAAGAATTATCAGAAGGATGGTTGATTATCTATATTGATGATATCATAGTTTGCTCAGAAACTTGGGAAAATCACCTTACAAGACTAGAAAGGGTATTACAGAAAATAGTCCAAGTAAATATGAAAATTTCCTTGAAAAAATGTCATTTTGCATACAGTGAATTAAAGGCACTAGGACATGTAGTATCTGGCCTTAGTCTAGGCATAGACAAAAATAAAGTAGCAGCAGTACTACTTAAGCCAATGCCTCAAACCAAAAAAGAAATGCAATCATTTCTAGGATTTGCTGGTTACTATAGACAGCATATAAAGGACTTTGCAACGATTGCTAAATCCTTGTATAAGCTATGTGACCAACAAACAGTCTTTGAGATGACAGAAGAAAGAGTCAAGGCATATGAAGAATTGAAAAATTCCTTAACAAATGCCCCATTTCTTCTGATGCCAGATTGGAAACTACCCTTCAAACTGTACATTGATGCTTGTGGAGAAGGACTAGGTGCTGCACTTCACCAAACACAAATTATCAATGACAAACCAGTGGAAGGACCAATTTGTTTCATTTCAAGGCAGATAAAGCCAACAGAAGCAAGGTATGGAGCCAGCCAAATGGAATGCTTATGCCTAGTATGGGCTTTAGAAAAACTGCCTTATTATTTGGATGGCACAGTATTTGATGTAATCACAGACTGTAATGCTGTGAAATCACTATTAAATATGAAGACTCCAAATAGACATATGCTGAGATGGCAAATTGCTATCCAAGAATATAGAGGAAATATGACTATTGTTCATAAATCTGGGAATATTCATAAAAATGCAGATGGTCTTAGTAGATGGGCTCTAGCAAATACCCCTGACAATCCAGCATGGGTACCACAAGAGGAGCACCATATAGAAGGAATATGTGTTACAGACATTGGCACAGAATTCTTTAACCAAGTTAAAGAAAGCTATAAGACAGACAAAAATTTCCATATCTTAAGCCAACTTCTAATGAAAGACTGCAAAGATCCATCACTTTCATCAAAACTAGATGAAATATGGAAAAAGGCATATGATGAAGGAAGATTTCACCTCCTTGATGGAATCCTTTACCATAGAACAAAACGAACATGTGTTATGGCCTTAACAGATAGAACACTAATAAACACTATTTTACATGAGTGTCATGATAGTGTTGCATCTGGACATCTCTCAGAAGATAGGACACTAGAGAGGGTGAAAACCTGCTCTTGGTGGCCAAATTGGAAGAAAGATGTTGCAGAATACTGCCAAACCTGTGACAGATGTCAAAAAGCCAACAGAGCCACAGGAAAGAAATTTGGAATGATGATCCAAATCCAAGAGCCAAAATCCCCATGGGAAATAGTTCATATGGATTGGGTAACAGCCTTACCTCCAGGAGGAGACAGGAGTTATAATGCATGCCTAGTGTTAGTTGACAGGTACAGTAAAACTCCCATGTTCTTACCATGTCATAAAGATGACACAGCTATGGATACAGCCATAATGATATGGAATAAAGTCATTAGCCACACAGGCTTATTCCAAAATATTATAAGTGACAGAGACCCAAAGTTCACTTCAGCATTATGGACAAATCTCCATAGCTTGTTTGGGACAAAATTATCATTCTCAACAGCTTATCATCCTCAAACTGATGGTCTAGCAGAAAGAATGATACAGACCCTAGAGGATATGATCAGAAGATTCTGTGCTTATGGGCTAGAATTCAAAGATTCTGATGGTTTTACCCATGATTGGTGTACACTAATACCAGCACTTGAACTGGCATATAAGACATCAATCCATTCTTCTACTGGCAAAACACCAGCAATGCTAGAGAAAGGTTGGAATCCAAGACTTCCTTATGATACCCTCAAAAAGGACTTAGTGGATATACATCCAACAGCAAGCAGTTTCAAAATAATGCTTGACAAAGCAAGACACCATGCAAACAGATGCATGCAAGATTCTTTTAAATATGCAAAAGAAAGATGGGATAAAAGTCATAAACCACCTGATTTCAAAATAGGAGACTTGGTTTTAGTATCAACCCTTAATTTCAATAACATAAAAGGCCCAAAGAAATTGAAAGATTCCTTTGCAGGACCATTTATGATAAAAGCACTCCATGGACCCAATGCTGTGCAATTAGAACTCACAGGTGAACTAATGAACAAACACCCAACTTTCCCTGTAAGTCTGATAAAACCTTACAGTTCAAGTGACAAGGAGTTATTTCCACTAAGAAATAAACCCCCACTTGAGATTCCCCCCTTGGAGGAAGGAGAGGAAAAGAAAATAGTAAAAGTCCTTAAAGAAAGAAGGACAAGAAACAAAAAAGAAAGGGAATACCTTGTAAGGTATAGAAATTCAACTCAGGAAGATGAATGGCTACTTGAGAAAGATATAACAAATGCTGACAAATTACTAAGAAGATTCAGACATGAAAGAAAACCTGAAAAATAAAAAAGTTAAGCATTATTGAGCTTCAAGACTAACAAAGTCTATTGAAGAGGTAGGACAGTGGATGATACCCTAATCACACATATCAGATTGTGGTACAATCTTTTTTGGTGGTAGGGAATGTGAGCCTTTGAGATATGACCACATACCCAATAAGGTCACAAAAAAAGACTCAGAGTAATTATACCTTTAATATAATTATATTAAAATTACTTAGAATAATTATACATTAAGAATAATTACTTAAATATACAAAAAATACCATAAATTGGTACAAAAATTGGTTTAACTTAAAAACCAATGAATCAACATGTAAAATAAATTATACCATTGGATTCCCCATGGAAAAATACACATATACCGTTTTTATTGCATATCTGTAAAATCAATATTTAAGGAATTATAAGGTATAATACCTTATAAAAACCATAAAACCTTATTTATCTCAAAAACTAATGTAAAAACATGTAAAATAAATTGTATCAGTGGATTCCCCATGAAAATTAACACATAAAACAATTAATAAGCTAATTTCCAATGTTAATACTTAAGGAATTATCCTGAATATATGCACTTTTTTGGTCAACGCATATATTCAAGGATCATAGCTAATATCTTCTAAACTATACATGATAGAATGATGAACCAAAAAAAAAGTTACCACGTAATTACTGCAAGAAAACAGATATAAACTTTATTTTACAAATTATAAACAAGGTTAAAACCTATGATGAATTATTGATAAAAATCAACAGAGCTGTTGACCACTTTGTTGTGAAAGTGTTCCAAACTTAAAAAAAAGTACACAGTTGGATTCTACTAGTTCATTCGTGAAGAATGATGTAATTTTTATTATTAAATTCAGGGTATAACCCCCTGAAATCAAGGTTTGAAGTTTAAAATATTGAATTTCAACAGAAAAGATGAGCTACAAGAAAAATCATCAAAATTAGAGTTTCGATGATGTAATGAAAAGCTCTTGGCAGCATAATAAGGTTATGCCAGGCTATCAGAATTCACTCTCTGAATTGCTGTAGCGTGTAAATCTTAAAAGGTATTAAGGATCAAAGTTTGAGCTTAATTTGAGCTGTTATGATCACATACTGTAACCTTAATTTAAGTTTAACAGTCTTAAGAGTGATAAAATTGGTGAATACTATTAGTTTATGATTAAAACTAATAAAATCCACGAAATTTGGGGTTCTGCCAAGCCTCTGATGTCATCAAACTTAAAGTTATAGTGATAACTCTAAATAATGGTGTAATAATGATGTAATATGGTTTGATCATGATGTAATCACCCTCAAACCTTAAAATATTGATCAATTCCAGTGGATATGATCAATACACGTCTACTAGAAGCCTGTTGGACTCTAGGAGGGAGGTATTTACTATAAATAGAGCTCTTTTTACTCTATTTCCCCCTCAGACGCATCAAAAACATTAAATCAATTAAATAAAAGGTAATTTCTTTATTCTTTATATATAAAACTCTTATATTATTAAAGACCAAAGACCATCTTAATATTAATCACTATTTTTACGTGATTAAATCAATTCTTTAATTGTTTTTGTTATAAATCTCTCTATAAACTCATTTCCACGTAAAATCAAGAATTTTAGTAATTTTCTTTATTTTTTATTGTAAATACAATTTGAAAAGGTTGTATTATATTCTTTTGGCCTAAAATATCTCAAAATTATTATTTTAAGTGTTAAAAGTAGGTTATTTCATCTTATTATAATAATTTCTCTCTTATTATTACTCTTAATAATTCTTATCTAATATAAATAGTATTTATATTAATATATAACTTTAATATTAGTAATATTATTTTTATTAATTGTTTTTTATTTATAAAAAACAGTTTTTTACGCCTTTATTATTTGTTGGTAACAATAATAAAGAGCTTTATAATATATTAATTATTTTATATTAATATATTATTTATAATATTATAATTTCATATAATATTAATTATATTATTATATTTATTTAATAATATAATATTTTTACGCCATAATAATAATATTTCTTTATTATTATTATTATTATTTTAATCTTATTTATTTCAATTATAAGGACATTCAGAGTACAATAAGTAAAAAATTAGTAATTTTTACTTATTGTTTCATAGTCAAACCTTACATTTGTGAAGAATGATGTAGTTTTCATTACAATATTCAAGGTATAACCCCTTTAAATCATGGTTTGAAGCTTAAAATATTAAATTTTGACAGAAAAGATGAGTTACAAGAAAAATAATCAAAAATAGAGTTTTGATGATGTAATGAAATTCTCTTGGCGGTTTGATAAGGACATGCCAAGCTATCAGAATCAACTCTCAGAATAGATGTAGGGTGTATAGCCTAAAAGGTTTAAGTGATCAAAGCTTAAGCTTAAATTTGATCATTTATGATCACTCACTGTAATCTTATTTTAAGTTCAACAGTCATATAAGTGATAAAACTGATGAATACTAATAAAATCCACGAAGTTTAGGCTTCTGCCAAGCCTATGACGTCATCAAACCTAAAGTTACAGTGATAACTCTAAATAATGGCATAATAATGAGGTAAGATGGTTTGATCATGATGTAATCATCACTAAAGCTTAAAATATTGATCAATTATAGTAGAAAGCATCAGTGAACGTCTACTAGAAGCCTTCTGGACTCTAGAAGGGAGGTATTTACTATAAATAGAGCTCTTTTTACTCCATTTTCCCCTCAGACGCTTACAAAACACTAAATAATTAAAACAAAAAGGTAATTTCTTTCTTCTTTATATATAAAACTCTTATATTATTAAAGACCAAAGATCAAACTTATTGTAATAATAATTCTTGACATGATTACTTCAATTATTTGATTGTTTTGTTTAAAATTCTCTTAAAAACCTCAATTCCATGTAAAATCAAGAAAAATTGTAATTTCTCTTAATTTTTATTGTAAATACAATTTAAATAAGTTTTATTTCTTTGATTTGGTGTAAAATCATTTAAAATTATTATATTAAGTATTAAAAGGAGGTTATTTCTTCCTATTATAATAATTTTCTCTGTATTATTATTTTAATAATTCTCTCATTAATATAAATAGTATTTATATTAATTTATAACTTTAATATTAGTAATATTATTGTTATTAATTGTTATTTTATTATTAAAAAACAATTTTTTACGCTTTTATTATTTTTTGGTAACAATAATAAAGTGTTTTTAAATATATTGATTATCTCATATTAATATATTTATTTATTATATTATTATATTCATTTGATAATATAATCATTTTTAAGCCATAATTATAATAATTATTTTTTATCTCATCTATCTTATTCATAAGGACATTCATAGTACAATAAGTAAAATATTAGTAATTTTTACTTATTGTTTCATAGTCAAACCTTACATTTGGGGGCCTGGAAGTAATATTTACTCTAAAAGACCTTTAAAAAGATTCTAATTGGGTTTACCCAATAATGAATTATAATTATAATCATAAAATTATACAATAATTTTATATTTATTGATTTTAAAAGCTATTGAGGCATTTGGAAAGCAATTGTACTGTCTTACACGTGGTTTTTCACATCCTTAGACTTTCAAGAACTTTCTTTGAGTGACTCTAGTGATGAAAAAAGACATTTACAAATTAAAAATAATTTTATATTATAAATTAATTTCATAAAAGAATCAAATTCATTCTCATTTTATTCTTTAAAAATAAAAACATAAAAAATAATAAAAAATATTCAAAACCAATAAAAAAAAGTTATTTTTATTCATTTTTATTCATTTCTTTATTAATTCCATTTTTTCACAGATATAAACACAATTTTTATGTGGAAAATTGCCATATCTTACCAAAAATAACACTTTTTATAAAAGAATCATATTGCTTTTTTTTTAGTGTTTGAAGAAAATCCAACAGAAAGCAACCAAGCCACTTTTGAAAGATTGGTGGAAGAAACTTGTCCAAGTTCTCCAGCACCAATTGTCATTAAGAAAAAGAAAGCTAAGAAATTAGAATTTCCAGGACCCACTATTCAGGACTCTGAAGGTGAGTACCTCATTTATGAATTTCCATAAGAAGAATTATTTTCCTGAAATCCTCTTATTTATTAGTTTTTAAATCATGACTACCAGAAGAGGCTCCCAATACTCCATCCAATCAGATGGAGCTGGAATCAGAGGTAGAATTGATTCCTCAAAACGGAAAAGAAAGGGCAATATCCCTAGTGGCACAGAATCCACACAAGGAAGTGCCTTATCCCAAAGGCAAGTCCCAGAAATGCCCATGATATCTGAACCAGAGTTGGAACTAAGTATGAGTAACTGAAACAGGTACAAATCACATTCAGAGGGCTCAGATAGACATTTACATGAGCCAGTACAAGCAGTACTACACAGTGTACAAAGACAAGGACTGGGAAATGTTGCCTCAAATACACCAAGGAGTGATGAACTCCTGGAACATTCTAAAAAAGTTCCTCACAGAGGAGGAGATAGTGGTATACTCCAATGGATAGAATCCACTGTCATCCAAGCCTCAAATCAAAAATAAGGAGGCAAGCAAGGAAGAAGCCCCAGTAGCTTCTACCAGCAAGCCTCCCCAAGAGAGGAAGAAGAACAAGAAACAGAATTTGAGGAAACCATATTCCCCAAGCTACAGGATTCCAAAAATCCAAAAAGATGCCATGGACAATGTCTTCAACATGGCCAGATCTTTGATGGAATTTAAAGACAAGGAGGAGCAAACAATGAGACAACCCCATTTACCAAAGAAATAACCTCATTGTCACAAATTTAGTAGTCAGATTAGAATTACAACTACAAAGCTCTGTTACACGCCTCATCTATTACACCATCCTAATATGCATCTCATCTACTACGTCATTTTAATCCTGACGTGTAACCTGTAAAGAAACATAGTCTGTATCAAAATTTGTATTAACTTAAAAAGCCCTTGTTCTTTCCTTTCTCCCTTTTTCTTTATCAAAATATTACCATAAAATTATACTCTTCACATCTTTCAATCTCTTCTTTTATTTTTGGGTGTTGGTAAAAGCACGTAAGCCCTTACGTGTTTTTACCAAATTATGGCCAAAACACGTAATTTTATGGTAAAAACACGTAAGTGACCTAATTTTTTTTTAAAGATTCCTCAGGCTCAGTTTTGAGAATTTTTAAAATTTTTTTTTGCCATATTTTTTCCAACATGGGATGTGAAGGTCCCCAAATTTTTTCAATTTTTTTTGCCCAATTTTTCTATTTTGGGCAATTTGGTAAAATGGCCCATTTTTTTGAAAAAATTCATTAAAAATGTTCCCACTTATGGATTTCAATATTCTTTTTTTAAAATGAAGGTGAGAATGTTGAGAATAATAAGCCAGAAGCCCAAAATTTTGGTATTTTTTTTGCAAGAACATTTGTAGACCCAAAAAGTCCATGTTTTTTTATGTTTTTTTGTTCATGTTTGTAATTAAATTGAAAATGCCACTTATGACATAAATTGAATTCAAAATGTAATTTATTATTAATGGAATTTAAAATTTGATTTTTGGCATTAACAGTTCCATTTATCACATCAAAAGTGCCATAAATGGCATCACTAATGACATAATAATGCCATAAATGGCATCAAGAATGACATACAGATGCCATTTATGGCCAGAAAATTGGCATAAATGGCATGACAGCAATTCCATAAATTGAATTTGATGGCCTTGACAATGCCATTTATTCATTTAAAAATTCCATAAATGGCCTTAACATTGGCATTAAAAATGGCATGAATGGCCTTAACATTGGCCTTAAAAATGGAATTAATGGCCTTAACTATAACATAAATGGCACCAAAAATGCCATTTATGGAATCAAAAATTCCATTTGTGGCATTACATAAATGGAATTAACAATGCCATTCATGGTGTTACATAAATGGCATTATTCCATTTATTGCATTGATAATGCCATTAATGGTATTAGTAATGCCATTAATGGCATTGTTAATGTGGCATTATTAATGCCATTTATGGCATTAATGGCATCAGAAATGTTGCATTTTTAATTCCACAAATGGCATTGTTGATGCCATAAATGGCATTAATGGCATCAATAATATTTCATTGATAATGCCATTAATGGCACTGTTAATGCCATAAATGGAATTTTTAATGCCACAAATGGCATTAATGGCATCATAAATGCCATAAATAGTCATATTTCATTTAAAAACCATCCCTTACGTGTTTTTACCAATACCCTTATTTTTCTTTAGTCTGACTCAAGTATTGAACCAGTTATTGTCTCCTTCTTTCTAAATTGACTCAGAATTCAATCAGTTATTTATTGACCCAATCATTGTCTCTTTCTTTTCAAACCTGCAACTCAGCAGCTACTTCTCCTTTCATTTACTATCAATTATAATAGCTACTTCTTTTTTTCTTTTTCCTTTCATTTGTTTGATTATAATAGTTACTTCCTTTTTTTAAATATTTTTTCCAACACTTGAGAACCACTTACTCATTCAGAAGGATCAGATGTCCATGTCAATTACTCTTTCAGAATAGGAGCTCTAGAACAACAAGTCATCTCATTAACAAATCAACTACAACAGACAAAAGCTACAAAAAGTTGTATTAAAGGAACAATCAAAGAGCTATTCAGCTGTTTCAATTCCTCTCATTCCCATATAAACAGCAACACCTCCAATAGACCATCTTCTCCCCCTGTCAAACCCCCCATCCTACAACACATGTTTTCCTCTGGATTACCCAATGAGTTACCACCTTTTTTATACCTAATTGATGATCACATGCCCTCAATCCATCATAAATTTAATACTGAACAACACCGCATAAATTGGATAGCTCCCCATTTCAGACCACACGACAAACAAACAGCAGCAACTTGTTCAGCATACAACTGGTGGATTAGTGTGTTATGAGAAAATGCTATGATCCAAGGTCTACCATAAAATTCCAATATCGCCAGCAATGTTTATGTTCTACCCCACTTGTTAACAACCAAATTGTTTTGTGAAAAATTACAAGAGATTTTTGGGGATAAATTTGAAGGAGAAAATGCAAAACAAGCTCTCCAGTGTTGCAAACAAGATAATAGATTAATTGGAGAATACAATTCACATTTTAGCTCTTGAGTATATGCAGTAGATTTAACTGAACAAACTCGTTTTGATCTTTATAAAGCAGGAATCAATGTTAAAATTCTTGATGTAGCTTTACGGCAAGAAGATTGGTCTAAGGCGGAAACTCTAGCTGAATATCAACATATTGCAATAATTTCAGCACAAGTTTCCGATGAGTTATCAGAATTACGCACCAATCATTTTCCACGATTAGCTGCACCAACAATGAATAAACCCATTCACAACCCTATCCCCACCAATAGAGCTCCCTTACCCATGGATTTAGATGCAGTATCAACAAGTAACATCAATCCTCAACAATATTTTTGCCAATTATGTCAAATCAAAGGTCTTTGTTTCAACTGTTTAGACATTTTTGAAAGCAAGCATTGGCCAGCACCCAATCGATATTGCCCAAATACTCCTGCTACTTTTGCGGCTAAAGCTGCTTTCATGAGGTCACAAAACATCAATCCTTCTCAAAGACCACCATCGACTCAAATCTCAGCAATTAATGTACCCCCCACCAACCTCCTCCAAAATACTACAAGCAGAAGCAGAAGGATTTGTCAATCTCTTACCAGTTTCCACAGCTTTTCTGCCAACAGAAGATCCCTTACTTGCCAATCTGGCCTTTCAGGAAGTATGGGAGCAATTAACTGAGACTATCGAGGAACTTTTACCACTTCATGCCATTTCAACATCGACTTTGCCCTGTTTCGACCCCGCCCAATTAAATGTTCAGTTTTTCATAAACCGTATGAATGGAACGATCGCCCGTGGTACAGCTCTGATTGATACTTGTGAGCCTTAGAGGTAATTTCATGTACCCAAAAGACCACAAATAAAAAATTAACATATAAATATAAATAAAATAAATTTATTTATATTATTGAAATAAAAATCAAAATATAAATATAAAGCTATATTCAAAATTAAAAATTTAATTACAATTTAAAAATAAAGTTATGTTAAATTTTGAAATTATAAAATTACATTTATACTTGAAAAAATTAAGTAAAAATGAATTTTTGACAAAATTGTAAAAAATTTAATAAAAATTATTATAAATTTTTATCCAATAAATAAACATATAAAAATTATTTCACCATTGGATTCCTCATAAAAAATCAGGTGGGGTCACCTCTGAGTGAAAATTTTGTAACTCAACTCTAAATAAGCTTAAATTAAGTTTTCAGTATTTTCTGTATGAAAATTGAAAATGCTCGAAAATTTAATTTAATTCATATCACATGTAGTGTTAATCACCAAAATTTGTGTTAAAATTGAGGTGTTGTGTATATTTTAGAAGCTATGAGGAATTAAAGTATTTTCAATTGAATTCAATTGAAATGTCAAAATGTGCGCGTGTATTACATAAGTGAACTTTGATTTACATATGAGGTATCAATTATTACTGTATTGAACTGTACAACTCAATTGAATTACATATGTAAATTATAAGTATAATACATGATGAGGAATTAAAGGAAAAATAAATTGAAAAGATTAAATTTGGGGGGGAAAAGGAACTCCAGCTCTAAGGGGGAGCTAGACCCCCAAAATCCTTTCTGACAGGCGTGTGGTGTCAAAATTCACGCAAAAGTTCATCACTGTTGGCCTGGAATTGAGTTACAGGGTCTGTGGACTCAATTGATGATGAGGTTTTGATACCAACTGGGATAGTTTTAGCTGTTGCCAAGAGGGTAAAACTACCCTTAAGATAGAAAAATCATAGTAAGAACAGTTTTAACTAGTTTCTACGCCTCTTAAACACATTCTGACGTGTTTTGAAGGCTCTAGACCAGGTATTGCTATAGTAATGGCTGATTTAAGGGTCTAAAATGGCTAAAAATGGCTTAAACCAGCCCTTTTTTGGTCTAACCCAGGGTTCAATGATGCCATAATTGGCTTTTCTGTTGTAATACTGTTTTTCACGACTGACAAGAGTAAATTTTACTTCTGGAGTAAGAGAGTTGATGGCTATAAAAGAATTTCTTCTTTGCCCCACTTTTCTCTTCATGTTAGAATCTTTTCCTTTTATAATTAGTTTGAAAATTGTTAAACCAATCAATAAAAGATTCCAACCACCTTTTCTAAATCATTTTGAACCTTTCAACCATGTGAAACAATCATTCTAATAATTTTTACCCCTGAACCACCCCAAAAGTGAATTAAAGCATCTTTCATCACTGTAAACTTTGTCACTTTGTTTCCAAATTCACTCTCGTCACTTTTGGGTGTGTTTTTTCTTTAATATTCTTCTTAAAGACTTTGTTCTTTAATTAATTGCTTGAAGTTCTTTTCTCAATTAATTCCAATTGAAATTTCTCTTGAAGAAATTTCTTTTGTAGCCTTAAATATATCTTGTAGAGTATTTTTGGATAAGTTTTTATTGTTGGTAAAACAATAAATCTTTATAATATTATTGCTTTATACTAATAAAGTTATAAACAATAAAATTGGCGTGTTTTCTTTTAAAAATAATATTTCTTACTATTTTTAATTGATTTCTACCTTATACAAATTTTGAGGACAGGAAAAGTACTTGATTTTTAATCAAATTTTCATATCCACACCTTACAATACTGGAGCTGCCAGCTCTTTTGTTAATTAAGATTTCATTCACCAAAAATAACTGTTCAAACAAACACATCCCTCTCCGGTAAAAATTCAAGCCTTTGATGGGACTTCCGGACAGCCAGTCACCCATTTATGGGTTGGTAACTTCACCTTGCGATCCAACAATGGGACCTTTGTAACATCAGCAGTCCGAGCTAACATCACTAGACTCACAAAGGTCGACCTCATTCTGGGTATGCCTTGGCTTCAAGCCTCCAATGCTTGGGTCAGTGGATGGAATGCAGCAATGCAATTACAAGGATTATTGTTTTCAGGTATTGAAATGGTGTCAACAGGATCTGTTGGTATGCAGACTTTGAGATACAGTTTGTTTTCTGTTAATAAAGACAATACTGACATGTCTAACACACAGGTGGCTCTCAAAATTGATGATATTCCATGCTTCCTCCATAAGTTTTGATCTGTGTTTTCTAGCTTTAGTCAATCCTTTTTACCTCCCTTGCAAACTGGTTTTGATTGTACCATTAAATTAAAACCAAATTGTATTCCTCCATTCAGAGGACTTTATCAGCTAAGTAATGAAGAGTAAATACAATTGAAAGCTTACATTAATGATCTCTTAAAAAAAGGACTTATCTGAATTTCATCCTCTCCAGCAGCTGCCCCCATTTTTTTGTGAAATCCAAAGGCAAAGCCAATTGTCCATGTGTAGACTACCGCGCCTTAAATGCTATGACAATAAGAGATAGCTATCCTCTTCCTCATCTCAATATGATGTTATACAATTTGAAAGAAATCAGTTTTTTTTCAAAAATTGATCTAAAAGCAGCCTTTAATCTCATTTGAGTTTCTCCAGAAAGTGTACCCTTGACAGCATTTCAAACTCCTTGGGGATTATTTGAATATTTAGTCATTCCATTTGGTTTGGCAAATGCTCCTGCAACCTTTTAGAGATTTATTCAGCATGTGTTGCGAGAATATATTAATGTCTTTTGTTATGTTTATCTAGACAATATGCTAATTTTTTCCAAAACCTCTGACGAGCACCATTCACATATTGCTAGCATTTTATCCAAATTATGTGAACATCATCTGGTTGCTTCTTTATCAAAATGTGAATTCTTCAAATCTGAAGTCATTTTTTTGGGATTTAAATTTTCAACACAAGGGATTGGTATGGACCCTGCTAAATTAAAAACAATTACTGATTGGCCCTATCCCACAGATCTGAAATTGTTATGACATTTTTTGGGATTTTGCAATTTTTATCAACGTTTTATCCAAGACTATAGTGGTGTCGCAGTTCCTCTTACCTCTTTGACAAGAGATGGTGCAGATGTCAAATCAGGGCTTGCTGATCAAAAAGCTACGTCTGCATTCAAGAGATTATTATCCTGTTTTACTAAAGCCCCGCTCTTGCTTCATTTTGATTTCACCAAGCCTAGGGTCATTCAGGTAGATGCTTCACGTACTGCAATGGCTGCAATACTTAGTCAACCCAATGAGAATAATTATTTGCACCCGGTTTGTTATTTTTCGCGCAAGTTGAGTCCTGCAGAGGCATCTTGGCAGGTCCACGGCCAGGAACTTGGCACAATAATTGAGGCCTTTAAAGAACCGCGAGCATGGCTGATTGGAACCAAACTCCCTATAACGGTTTTTTCTGATCATGCTAACCTCTGTTATTCTATGACTTCCGTTACTCTCTCATCTTGTCAGACGCGATGGGCCTCATTCTTATCCGACTTTAATTTTATCATTGCACATACTCCTGGCCGTCTTAATCCGGCTGACCCACCAATTCACCGACTGGATTATAGCCATCAAAAATGTGAATCAACCCCTCCACAAACTTTGTTGATGTATCAAAATTCCTACAACCCATTGGCCTGGAACCAATCACAGAAGTTTTGAAGAAGATTATTTCTTCTGATCCTTTTTTTATTACCCCGAGTGTGGTGCAAATAGAGCGCTTACATTGTCTTTGCCAACATTTTGATCCAGGAGATAAACCGGTTGTACGTGATACCTATGGCTTCCTCTGGCATCATGGTCGACTTTATGTTCCTTCTAATGGACAATGCTTGCTTTTTGAAGTTTTCCACTCTGATCCAATGGCCCGCACCCTATCCACTCTTCTCCAAACCTTTTCCTGGCCAGGCATTCGCGAGGAACTTTGATTGTACATTTTGCATTGTGATAGTTGTCAATGAGCAAAGTCTTCTCGTCAAATGCCAGAAGGGTTATTAAAATCTTTGGAGGTGGCTGATCGCCCTTGGAGTAATATAGGCATGGATTTTATTGTAAATTTGCCTGTATCTCTAGGTTTTGACTCTATTTTGGTAATCACTGATCTTTTTACTAAAGGTTTTTATTTTATTCCCTGTAAAGAATCCATGTCTGCAAGAAATCTGGCTTTCTTGTTCCTTGACTGTTTTATTTGTTATCATGGGTTTCCTGACAAATTGGTTACCAATAGAGGTTCCCTCTTTGTTAGTAATTTCTGGAGGAGTGTATGTTCCAAGGTCAAACTCACCTGTGCACCTTCTACTGCTTACCACCCACAAACCAATGGGCAGATGGAGTGCTTAAACCAAACCTTGGAAGAATACCTCTGGCACTTCTGCTCTTACAAACGAAATGACTGGGCAGAGCTGTGTTTCAATAATACCTTAGCTATCTCCACGGGTTTTGCACCTTTTTTTCTCTGGCAAGGCTATTATACAGGTGTTAATATGTTGTTGCAGGCTTCCTCAGTTCCCTCTTCCAATGAGTTTGTAAAATGCCTCAGCGAAACCCAACAAGCAGCAATCTCTTCAATCAAACAGTCCCAATTGCAGCATGCTCAATATCATGACAAGCATCAGCGGCACCCTCAATGATTTCTCCCTGGCCATCTGGTCCTTCTTAATTGCCGTTTTATTTCAACTGCCAGACCTTTTAATAAATTGGATTATCGGTTCTTAGGACCTTTTGTGGTAGAGCAGATGGTTGGGGATAATGCTGTTATGCTTTGTACAGGTACGATGTTGGGAAAAGTTCACCCCGTTTTTAATATCAGTCTCCTCGCTCCTTATCATTTGCCATCCTTTGCCTTTGGTGGCTCCCGCTTTGGCTCAACTTCTGCCTTCAGTGGTGGATTGGCACGAGGTAGTGGCTATTCTGGCTTATTGTTTTTCTCGGCGATCACATCACTCCTATCTGTTGCATTGGAAGAATTCTAGCCCTGCAGATGACACTTGGGTGCCTCTTTCGCACATTTCCACTTCTTTGGATTCTATGGTCCATAATTTCCATTGTCTCAACCCCACCATTGCCCCACCCCCTGCCTCTGCCTTTTTGGGACGTCCCTCTTGTGGTAGATTAGCTTTGTCCCCTAAGTAGGGCCATAATTTTCATAAGTTTAGTAGTCAGATTAGAATTACAACTACAAAGCTCTGTTACATGCGTCATCTATTACATCATTTTAATCCTGATGTGTAAGCTGTAAAGAAACATACTCTGTATCGAAATTTGTATTAACTTACAAAGCCCTTGTTCTTTCCTTTCTCCCTTTTTATTTATTGAAATATTACTATAAAATTATACTCTTTACATCTTTCATTGTTACACTCATCTCCTGATGTTTTAAATACTTCAACAGAGCTTAAAGACATTAAAAATAGTTTATTATATTTACAAGAAATGAATAATAGCTTATCATCTTTGACAAAAATTGTTTTACAAAATAAAAAAGACATTGATAACATTAAATTTATGGTTGAAAATAACAAACCAAAGGTTTTGATTGATAATACTCAAAAATTGATACAAGGACAACAGGAACTATATGAATACATAAAAGATATCAAAGATAAAACTTTGAAAATCAATTATGACGTGAGTATTGATAATCTTACAGAAAAATTACACAAATTAAGTATTTCTGTAGAAAAATTTGAAGAAAAGACTTCATCACACCAGAAATTACTATTAGATCATGTGGAAAAAGTGATTAAGCAAGAATGCATCTGAAAGATGATATTCAAAGTGAAATAAGGCTTATCACTGAAAAAATGGATAAAATCAATGAGGCTAACTCAAATATGCCAAAGTTATCAACTCCATTTTCTCACATAAGAAGCCCTGTTAAGCCAAAAGAGGAAATGACAAATCCATTCATAACAGACTTAAGTCATCAAGACAATAACCAAGTCTTAATGAAGGAAGCACCTCAATTGAAAGAATGGCAAACATTCACAGGAGAAGGTGAATGTGACCATATGTCATTTATAGAATCAATTACAAGAAGAATTTAATAATAAAAACTTCGCTTATCAAGATAATAAAACTATTTTAATATATAATTATCTCTTACAAGAATAATTCGAAAGATAGCTCTTGAAGAAAACTATTACCAGAGAAAAACTTTAAGAATTAAGATAAATCACTCACTATTAATCCAATGAACCCTTTTAGAAGATAGTAGTAGAGAGATTCAACATAGAATTGTAGATTTAATGGATCAAAATTGATTTATAACAATAATACAGCACTATATCGTTGATTTCCATGATATAACGTCTTTATGAATGATTTCTGAAAGAATAAAACACCTCAGAAAGGTTTGAACTAATACTTACTTGTTGGTACTAAAGGTATAATTGAATAATGTAATGATTTGTGAAAAAACAGAAAGAGGAGGCCTCTTTTAAGTCTAAAACAGCTCACAGAGGCGTTTTATGGAGAAAACTGAAAAACCAGTTAGTGAGAAAACAATAAAACCTTTTGGATTATTGATTGCATCATCTGTTGTCACATAAGATTATCATAATTACTTAATTAAGGCTTTTACGTGACTACCAACCCATTTATGGTTGAGAATAAAAGGGGTAACAACCGTAAATCTTCTTTTATTCTAAAGCGATCATTTATTTCTCAATGTTATCAGCTTCATTGTAAATTTCATCACAGAATGTATTTTATATAAATTTCTAAAGATTCTGTGTTTCGTGTTCAATCTTCAAAAATGGACTTTAGGTAAGACTTTGAATTTTACATATAAAAGTATAATTCTTTTTGGTTTTTATATGAATTATAAATCTCTTAAGAAGTCCTTGAAGTTTCAGAAAGATTCATTAATAATTGTATTTTTAATGAATTTTTGAAGTTTTTACCTCATTTCTATGTAGAATTGCAAATAGCAGTATATGGCTGGTTGCTATGAGTTAAATCAATGGATAATAGTCCAAAAAGGGTTTGAATTACTCTTTTTGGGCTTATCCATGGAAATTCATCAAGAATTGACATGGTTACAGGAGTCTAAGTTGCTCTTTACCTCCTTGGCATGTCAAAATAGCAGGTTATTTGCTATTTTCTTAAAATTTACTGTAGTTGTAACATGGTAACCAAGTTCCCAAAAGGGTTTAGTTTACTAATTGTGCCAAGATCAGCCATGGATCCAAGCTTTGGAGCGTTCCAGGCCTCAGAGGCCTCAGAAGTTGGGTACCCTGGCTCTCTTTGATGTCTTTTGTCCCCCTTGCCTATTTTTCACATCAAAATAGAAATTCAAGCTTCAAGTGAGATATGCACTATGGGTGTACCAAAGGTGCATGTAAGAATACCATAATATTAAGTGCCACAAACATGCATAACACTATTCTTAGTGTATATGTAACATGGGATTTCTCACATTCCCATTATTTTGGCGTGAAATTGAGAAAAACAAAAATTTTCACAGATCTTTTATGTGGTATTGAAGTATTTTCCATATTACCACCTCAAAGAGTTGAGTTGAGCTTATTCACTCTATGGAGCTACCCTAGGTGAAATTTTGTTTAGAATCTAAATCTGGCCTTAAATCTATGGATTTACTTACTCAACAAAAAGTTATTCATCTTTTCTGAAATGAAAAATGATGAATTTTGAATATATGCATGACTTATGGGTTATGCATAGTTCAGAATTTATTTTTAAGGTGATTGTGGCCTATTTGGGTATGTAAAATATAACTCGATGCTCACATGTAATTTACACATACAATTCAATTGAGATTTACAGTACACAACTGTAATAATTGATACCTCATATGTAAATTACCCTAAACTTATGTAATACACGCGCACATTTTGACATTTCAATTTGAAATACTTCAATTCCTCATAACTTCTAAGCTACACAAAACACCTCAGTTTTAACACAAAAATTGATGGTTAACACCACATGTGGTGTGAATTAAATTAAGGTTTTGAGGATTTTCAACTTTTGTACAGAAAATACTAAAAACTTAATTTAAGCTTATTTAGAGTTGAGTTACAGAAGTTTTACCCAGAGGTGACCCCACCTTATTTTTTATGAGGAATCCAATGGTGAAGTAACTTTCTCAAGTTTATTTATTGGATAGAAAGCTATAATTTATTTTATGTAACTTTTTATCAAAAATATTTCAATTTCATTGATTTTATTAAAAATTCATTTTTACTTAATTTTTTCAAGTAAAAATGCATTTTCATAATTTTAAAATTTAATGTAATTTTTATTTTGAATTATAATTAAATTTTTATTTTTGAATATAAATTTGTATTTATATTTTAATTTTTAATTTTCATAATTAAGCAATTTATTTTATTTATATCTGTATCTTATTTTGTTATTTGTGGTCCTTTGGGTATATGAAAATACCTCTAAGGCTCACATTCCCTCCCCCTAAAAAAATATTGCTTTGTAATATTGTTATTTATAGTGTTTCTGAACCTTCTGAGAAGTTTAGTAGCTTCATGTATGTGCTTTTCTGCTAACCATTCATCTTCACAAGCTGGGTCACTGTACCTAACAAGGTATTCCCTTACTTTATTGGTCCTCAACTTTCTTTCTTTGAGAATTTTGGTAATCTTCTTAATACCAGATGATTCAATAGGAGGTATAACTTGGGGAGCTTTATTCCTCAAAGGAAATTTTTCAGCATCGCTAGATTGATATGGCTTTATCAAGCTCACTGGAAATGTAGGATTCTTATTGCTAAGCTCTTCAGATAGTTCTTTTTCAACAGCATTTTCTCCATGGAGGGCCTTAATAACAAAAGATCCTGCAAAGGAATCTTTGAGCTTTTTACATCCTTTGATTTTATTGAAGTTAGTGGTGGATACAAGTACTAAATCCTCCACTTTGAAATATGGAGTGGCATGTGACTTGTCCCATTTGTACTTAGCATATGCAAAAGAGTCTTCCATGAACCTCACTGCATGATTTCTAGCTTTGTATAGCATTCCTTTGAAGCTAGCAGCTGTAGGATGTATTTCAACAAATTCTTTCCTCAGGGAATCTTGAGGTAATTTGGGATTCCATCCTTTTTCTATAATAGCAGGAGTTTGATTGGTACTGGCATGAATAAATGTCTTATATGCCAATTCTAGTGCTGGTAAAAGAGTACACCAATCATGGGTAAATCCATCAAAATCTTCAAATTCAAGGCCATATGCACAAAATCTTCTTACCATATCTTCCAAGGTCTGGATCATCCTTTCAGCCAAACCATCAGCTTGTGGGTGGTAGGCTGTAGAGAAGGATAATTTTGTTCCAAATAGTTGGTGAAGATTTGTCCATAGTGCTGAGGTGAATTTGGGATCTCTGTCACTAATTATGTTTGTGAATATGCCAGTCCATGATACTACTCTATTCCATATCAGAAGAGCTGTATTCATGGCTGTATCATCCTTGTGACATGGTAGGAAGACTGGAGTTTTACCAAATCTGTCAACAATCACTAGGCAAGCATTATAGCTTCTGTCACCCCCTGGTAGCAGGCCAGTTACCCAATACATATGGATAATTTCCCAAGGTCTGCTAGGTTCTTGGATCTTGATCATATTTCCAAGTCTTTTGCCAGTGGATTTATTTGATTTTTGACATATTTCAGAGGTTTTGCAATACTCTGCAACATCTTTCTGCCACATTGGCCACCATATTCAGGTTTTTAATTTTTCTCTTGTTCTGTCCTCAGACAGATTTCCTGAGAAATGGATGTCATGGCATTCTTTAAGTACAAGATTAATTGAGGACCTGTCCACAACTGTCATGAAACATGTATGCTTAGTTCTGTGGTAAATTATACCATTCAGTAAGTGGAATCTTCCTTCATGATATGATTTTCTCCATATCTCATTTAAGGCATGTATCAAAAAATTGTCTTTACAGTCCTTAGTAAGTAATCGGCATAAAATGCTACAATTTTTATCTTGAGTATAACTGTTTCTTACCTCCTCAAAGAAAGTGGTGTTCAGGTCTGTAGCACTGATTCCTTCTATGGGAATTTGTGGGAAAGCTTCCTCTGGAACATAAGCAGGATTATCAATATTATTTGGTAATGGCCATCTGCTCAGTCCATCTGCATTTTTATGAATATTTCCATCTTTATGAACAATGGTCATATTGCCCCTATACTCTTGTATGTCTATTTGCCATCTGAGCATATGCTTATTAGGGGTCTTTATGTTGAAAAGTGACTTAACAGCAGTACAATCTGTTATTACTTCAAAAACACATCCTTCCAGAAAGTAATTTAGCTTCTCCAAGGCCCAGACAAGGCATAAGAATTCCATTTGACTGGCTCCATATCTGGATTCAGTTGGTTTGATTTTCCTGGATATGAATCATATGGGTCCTTCCACAGGTTTATAAATGATAATCTTGACTTGATGAAGTGCAGCACCAAGGCCATCTTCTGATGCATCAATAGAAAGCTTAAAAGGCATCTTAAAGTCTGGAATCAGTAAGAGTGGAGCAGTGGTCAAGGCTTGTATCAAAGATTCAAAGGCCTTGACTCTGTCAACAGTCATTTCAAATACTGTGTCTTTGTCACATAAATTATGAAGAGGTCTTTCTATGGATGCAAAATCTTTAATATGTTGCCTGTAATATCCTGCAAACCCCAAAATGACTGAAGCTCTTTCTTGTTATGAGGCATGGGTTTGAGAAATACTGCTGCAACCTTGTTTTTGTAAATTCCAACAGATAAACCAGATACTACATGTCCTAGTGCTTCAAGTTCTTTAAATCCAAAATGGCATTTCTTTAAAGAAATTGTGATGCTGACAGATTGGATTTTTGTCAAAACTCTGGATAATCTGTAAATATGTTATTCGCAAGCTTTGGAACAAACAATAATGTCATAAATGTAAATGATTAACCATCCTTCTGAAATTTCTTCAGGGAAGATTTCATTCATCATTCTTTGGAAGTGTGAAGGTGCATTCTTGATACCAAAAGGCATCATCAAATATTCATATACTCCACAATGAACAATAATCCTCAAGTATTTTCTTGCCCTTGGTGTCACTACATTCTGATGAAATCCTTTAAGGGCATCCATAGTGGTTATATACACTTCTTTAGATATCGGGGTAAGGGAAATTTGGATTTTTGGTATTGGGTACCTGTCTGGAACAGTGTAAGTGTTTAGAGCTCTAAAGTCCCCAACCATTCTAGATTTTCCATTATGCCATGCCACTATGACTGGTGTAGTTATGTCTACTTCCTCATTATGGCCAACCTTTCTTATTACACCAAGTTCTAGAAGCTCTTTAATATGAATTTCCAGAGCTTCTCTTGATTTAGGAATTGCTGGATATGCAGGTCTTCTTAAGAGTGGTGGATAAGGTCTCTCAATATTAAGGATGATGTGAGCTTTATGACCAATAATTGCCCCCAAAGGGTTTTTGTCTGATGCAAATGCTTCTCTTTGGTCATATAAAAAGGAAGAAAGTTTATTTTCCTGACTATAAGTCAGATGAAGGCTTATTTCAGCTTCATTCAACTGTTCAGATTTGAGTCTTTCCAATCCCAAGCTTACTGGTGCTACTTTACTTACTCAAATTTGTCCTTTAAATGGTAAAAAGGAAGATTTATGACACTTATTGTCTCCAATAGTAAAGTATCTGTCTTTGTTGTTATATAAGTCTATTCCATACATGATAAAATAGTCATTTCCCAATATAAAATGGGTACTAGAGAAATTTTACATAACAACAAATTCAACAGTGATTCTTAAATTTCCATTAATATGTGGAAATATGACAATGGTCTCAAAGATTTTGAAATTCTTTTGTTGTATTACTTGCACTATTGAATTTTATGCCATCAATGGGTAACGATTGGTCTTCAAAATTTGGTACACAAGTCATAAGAAAAGATTTTCCAACGCAAGAGCAGAAGGCTCCTGGGTTAAGTAAAGGTTTAGTGGGTTTGTTGTCAATTACCACTTCTGTTATACAGGAGTTACCAGCTGTATAACCTTTCCCCCTGTTTGGTTTTGTTTTCATAAGTTATGCATCTTGAATTTTTTGACAAATCAAGTTGAAAATTGCTTAATTGTGGCAAGCAGGAATAAAATTCCATGATGTCAAAAGTGGAATTTATATTTTCTATATCTTTTGAAGATTCAGAAAATATTTGTGACTTGTCATCTGAATTTTCTTCAATCATATTATCATCTTTTTCAACATCAGGTTTTTTTCAATTTCAATTTCATTGATCTTTCCCCTCTTTGGAGATGTATTGGCTAAGTGGGTAGTGCTTTGGCAAATATGGCACTTTCTGATTATATCTGCAGATTCATATTTAACATTATTAAAATTTTCTTTGGGATTTTTGTCCACAGAATCTTTTAAAGGTGTATCAAACCTTGTTTTGAGATTCACCCTACTAGAACCAATTCTGGTTCTGGTGGCTACTTCTTCTAATATATTAATAATATCTTCTGCTGAAGATTTTTCAGTAGTCCTGCTTTTAACAGCATGCTCTAAGTCACCTCCACATTGTCTCAGAATCTTTCTGTGGATCATAAATTCTGACATGTCAGGATACAATTCTGTTAATCTGTCTTTTTGTTTGCAAAACCATGGTAAAGATTTGTATTTATCAGCATTAAATTTGGCATATTCAAAGGCTGTTTCTACTTTAAACCTCCAAGCATCATTGTCCCATTTGTTGATAATTTGGGTTTTCCACCAAGTCCAACTTTGGTGTCCATGTGCTTGTCTTAATTTGATATACCATCTGTGAGCTGATCTGGTAAACAAGGTGTTAAATCTTGCTGTTACCAATCTGTCTGGTAATTCAAAATCTTCTTTAATCATGCCAATTCCTCTGATGAATTCCATATGGTCATATTCTCCTTCACCACTGAAGTGAGGCCATTCTTTAAGTTTTGGTACTTCTTTCAGGAGTGCTTGGCCCATTGATGGCTCCAAGTTATGGAAAGAGGTTGAAAATTCATTTTTTAACTGTGAGTTTTCAACCTCCAATACTTGTGAATTTGGAATTCTTGTGCTCTCATTCTGATTAAAAGGTGTAGACATTCCTGGTAAGGTGTGAAGTAATTATTCAATATCATTCATTTTACTATTGTTACACCTTTGGGAATATCTGAATTTATGTTGTAAACTTTGTATTGAATTTATTACATTAGTTTTACAATTATCTTCTTTTTGTGTTAAATCTTGCCATAGTTCTGTTTGTCTGGTATTATCAGAAGTGATCTGATTCAACTTCATTGGCAATTTTGATATTTCCTCTTGTGAGGTGTCAAAACAATTTTTCAAGGCAATTGTATATGTCTTTACTTCAGTAAATGATTTTGAAATATTCTCAAGAACACTTTTATTCTCTTCTTTGATAGTACTTATGGCTTGTTTTATTCTTGTTTCAATTATGTCATCAATATTGAATTTAGAATATTTGTCTGTCAATTCTTTAATAATGGCAGATTTCTCATTTAATTTATTTCCAAATGAATTGTCATTATTGGAAGTTTTAATTGCTCTTAAGGCTTTTTCAAAACACATAAGTGTCTCATTTCTTTGGCTCAGACTTAAGTTGTTTGTTTTAAGATTGTTACAAATGGATGAATTTTTATCAGAAACATGAGTTTTTACATCATTTATAGCTTCATAGAACTCTGGGATAGAATCAAAAATGTCAGAAATCATTTCTGATATTTTAATCTGGCTTCCTCCTTTTTCTTTAATTCCATCATTGTTCTGGCCATCTGAAATACATTTTCCATGGCATCCTGCTGAATCTTTGGGATTCTGTAGCCCTTTCTGTAACGTGTTGTGGCTGGTGCCTTGCCTTTTCCCTTCTTTTGAGCTTGTGGTTGCTTCTTCATGTTGGAATTGCTGCTGCCGGCTATTGGGGATGTCTTTGAAACTTGCTTGTGTGGTGGAGGGTTGTTTTTCCTCCATTCTGCTGTTAAAAGCATCATGTTTTTCTTTTCCATCAATGGATCCCATCCATTGAGTAACTTGCAAGTTTTGGGATGGCCCAGGAATTTTCTCACAGTCAGGTAAGAATTCATGCAGTTTTTCCACATATCTGCAAGGATCTGTTACTCTTTGTGCTGCAATGCATTGTTGTAAGCCTTCTGGATGGCATTGTATATGTCCACTGAGGCTCCTTGTGGCGGTGACAGCTCTTTTTGAAGGTAAAACAGTACTATCAGCTTCAGAATGACATAATTTATTAATTTGGAAGTCATCAACTGACCCTTGTCCTTCTGTAAGCTATTTGCTTCTGCCATAATCACATCTATGACCTTTTTGGGATCTGCTTGAGGGGTTATAGCTGGCTCCTGATCTAGTTGAAGGCATATTTTATGATCAAAAAGCTTAAAATAGTAATTTTACATCAAAAAACTCAATATTTGCCAGACTCTTTGCTTTCTAAAGGGTATTAATTATATCCTAGTTGATGAATTCAGAAGAAATTGGTTCAGGTTGATTATTCTGAGTTATAATAACTGTACTATTATGGTCAGAATTCACAGTACTTGCAGGAATAATGCTTGTTACTGTTGAGGCTGTTTCAATAATTCTTGTCTTACCATGTTTTCAGACACTAAAATTAATAAAAAGGCCAATTAATTAAGTAAAAAAAGGATTTTATCAAGAGAGAAATGAAAAAATAAAGCCTCACTCATAATATGAAAAAGGTTATTTTTTATGGATTTTTTAAATTATAAGTATTTTTTATATGTTTTTAAATTTTTCAATATAAGAAAAAAGATTTAAAAAGAGTAAAAGGCTATGTCAAAGGTAAAATATCATGGCTGGGCCCCCCAATGTAAGGTTGAGATATGAAACTTTGATTAAAATCAAGTACTTTTCCTGTCCTCAAAATTTGTATAAGGTAGAATTGGATTGAAAAAGTACAAAATATTATTTTTAAGAAAAAAACATGCCAAATTTATTGTTTTCAACTTTATAAGTATAAAACAATAGTATTATAAAGATTAATTGTTTTACCAACAATAAAAATTTATTCAAAAATACTCTACAAGAGATATTTAAGGCTAAAAAAGAAATTTCTTCAAGAGCAATTTCAATTGGAATTAATTGAGCAAATAACTGCAAACAATTAATTAAAGAGAAAATTATTTAAAAAGATATTTAAAGAGAAAACATACCCAAAAGTGACCAGAGTGAATTTGGAAACAAAGTGACAAAGCTAACAGTGATGAAAGATGCTTTAATTCACTTATGGGGTCTCTGTGAGCCTTAGAGGTATTTTCCTATAGCCAAAAGACCACAAACAAAAAAAAATTAATATAAAAACATAAATAAAATAAATTTATTCATATTTTTAAGATAAAAATTAGAATATAAATATGAATTTATATGCAAAAGCCAAAATTTAATTCTAATTTAAAAATAAAAATACATTAAATTTGAAAATTGTAAAAACATATTTTTACTTGAAAAAATTAAGTAAAAATGAATTTTCAACAAAATTACCCAAAATAAAATAATTTTGGAAAAAAGTTGAATAAAATTTATCATAAATTTTTATCTAACAAATAAACATATAAAATTTATTTCACCATTGGATTCCTTATAAAAAATTAGGTGGGGTCACCTCTGAGTGAAATTTTTGTAGCTCAACTCTAAATAAGCTTAAATTAAGTTGTCTGTATTTTATGTATAAAAGTTGAAAATCCTCAAAACCTTAATTTAATTCACATCAAATGTAGTGCTAATCATCAATTTTTGTGTTAAAATTGAGGTGTTGTGTATATTTTGGAAGCTATGAGGAATTGAAGTATTTTCAATTGACTTCAATTGAATCTTCAAAATGTGTGCACGTATTACATGAGTGAACTTTGATTTATATATGAGGGGTTAGTTGTTATAGTAGTGTACTGTAAAACTCAATTGAATTACATATGTAAGTTGTAAGTATAATACATGATGAGGAATTAAAGGAAAAAATAATTGGAAAGATTAAATTTGGGGGGAAAAGGAACTCTAGCTCTAAGGGGGAGCCAGACCCCCAAAATCCTTGCTGACAGGCGTGAGATGTCAAAATACACTCAGAATTTGATCACTTTTGGCCTGGAATTGAGTCACAGGGTCTGTGACTCAATTGATGATGAGGTTTTGATACCAACCAGGGTAGTTTCAACTGTTTCCAAGAGGGTAAAGCTACCCTTAAGATAAAACCATCTTAGCAAAAACTATTTTGACTGGTTTCTACATCTCTTACACTCATTATGACAGGTTTTGAAGGCTCTAGGCCAGGTATTACCATAGTAATGGCTGAGTTAAGGGTCTAAAATGGCTAAAACCATCCCTTTTTAGGTCTAAACCAGGGTTCAATGATGCCATAATTGGATTTTCTGTTGTTAGAGTGTTTTTCACGACTGACAAGAGTAAATCTTACTTTTGGAGTAAGAAAACTGATGGCTATAAAAGAATGTCTTCTTTGCCCCACTTTCCTCTTTATGTTGGAATCTTTTCCTTTTATAATTAGCTTAAACACTGTTAAGCCAATAAATAAAAGATTCCAACCACCCTTTTCATATAATTTTGAACCTTTTAACCATTTGAAAAAATCATTATAATCATTTTTACCCCTGAACCACCCCAAAAGTGAATTAAAGCATCTTTCATCACTGTTAACTTTGTTGCTTTGTTTCCAAATTCACTCTGGTCACTTTTGAGCGTGTTTTCTCTTTGAATATATTTTTAAAAACTTTGTTCTTTAATCAATTGCTTGAAGTTCTTTGCTCAATTAATTCCAATTGAAATTGCTCTTGAAGAAATTTCTTTTGTAGCCTTAAATATCTCTTGCAGAGTATTTTTGGATAACTCTTTATTGTTGGTAAAACAATAAATTTTTACTATACTATTGTCTTATACTTACAAAGCTAAAAACAATAAAATTGGCATTTTTCCTCTTTAAAAATACTATTTCTTACCATTTTTCAATAGTTTTACCTTATACAAATTTTGAGGACAGGAAAAGTACTTGATATTTTATCAAAATTTCATATCCACACCTTACAGTGGTTCAAGGGGTAAAAATGATTATAAGAGTTACAAACAATGATTATAATAATTTTTTCACGTGGTTAAAAGGTTAAAAATGATTTAACAAGGGTGGTTGTAATCTTTTATTGATTGGTTTAACAATGTTTAAACTAATTATAAAAGGAAAAGATTCTAACATGAAGAGAAAAGAGGGTCAAAGAAGACATTCTTTTATAGCCATCAGTTTTCTTACTCCAAAAGTAAGATTTACTCTTGTCAGTCGTGGAAAACACTCTAACAACAGAAAAGCCAATTATGGCATCATTGAACCCTGGTTTAGACCAAAAAAGGGCTGGTTTTAGCCATTTTAGACCCTTAAATCAGCCATTACTATAGTAATACCTGGTCTAGAGCCTTCAAAACACGTCAGAATGTGTGCAAGAGACGTAGAAACCAGTTAAAACTGTTTTTACTAAGATGTTTTCAGCTTAGGGGTAGTTTTACCCTCTTGGAAACAGTTAAAACTGCCCTGGTTCATATCAAAACCTCATCATCAATGAAGTCACAGACCCTGTGACTCAATTCCAGGCCAAAAGTGATGAGATTTTGCATTAATTTTGACATCCAACGCCTGTCAGCAAGGAGCTTGGGGGTCTGGCTCCCCCTTGGAGCTAGAGTACCTTTCCCCCCCACAATTAATCTTTCCAATTTATTTTCTTCTTTAATTCCTCATCATGTAATACACTCGTAATTTACACAAACAATTCCATTGAGTTTCACAGTACACAACTGTAATAATTGATACCTCATATGTAAACTACAGTTCACTTATGTAATACACATGCACATTTTGACATTTCAATTGAAAATACTTCAATTCCTCATAACTTCTAAACGACACACAACACCTCAATTTTAACAAAAAAATTGATGGTTAAAACCACATGTGGTGCTAATTAAATTAAGGTTTTTAGTATTTTCAACTTTTGTACAGAAAATACTAAAAACTTAATTTAAGCTTATTTAGAGTTGAGTTACAGAAATTTACCCAGAGGTGACCCCACCTTATTTTTTATGAGGAATCCAATGGTGAAGTAATTCTCTTAAGTTTATTTATTGGATGAAAATTTATAATATATTTTATGTAACGTTTTACCAAAAAGGTTTCAATTTCATCAATTTTATTAAAAATTCATTTTTACTTTATTTTTTCAAGTAAAAATGCATTTTCATAATTTTGAAATTTGATGTAATTTTCATTTTGAATTATAATTAAATTTTTGTTTTTGTATATAAATTTTTATTCATATTTTAATTTTCCATTTTGATGATATAAATTAATTTCTTTTATTTATATTTATATCTTATTTTGTTATTTGTGGTCTTTTGGGTATATGAAAATACCTCTAAGGCTCATATAGCTTGAGAAACTCCTACTGTAAATTGATCTTCAAAAATCCAGTCAGTACAGAAATATCTAAAGAGAGAACTAGAAGTTTCCATAAAAAGGTTTAAGAGGTATTCAGGCCAAATTAGAGCAAGTCCACCTGTTTTAAAACCTGGTGACATGGCATGGATTTCCTCAAAGAGCATCAAATCAAAAAGAACCACCAAAAAGTTTCAGAAAGATGGTTGGGTCCATTTCCAATATTGAAGAAAGTCAGTACACATTCCTACCACCTCAAGCTCCCATATAAATTGAAGTCCATTGACCCAGTCTTCCATATTTCCCTTCTTGAACCAGTCAAGACTTAAAAAATCCCAAATATGCGTCAAGAGCCTCCTCTCCTAAACATAATTGCAGAATAAAAGGAATGTGAAGTATAATGGATGATGGACTCAAAGCTCAATAGAGCAAGGCTATGGTTTTTTGCTGAATGAAAAGGTTTTGGTAAAGAACTAGAAATATTAGCTTGGGAACCATCTGAAAGCCTCAATAATAACCACAAACTTGTCAAGGATTTCCATCAATTATATCCTGACAAGCCAGGAAAAGATTATTCAAGAACTTTATCTCTTTATAATGCTTGTTTGGCAGAGGCTTTTATGAAATTAAGTCCCCACTCCTGCTATTCACCTTTAGAGGTATTCTACTTTTCTGTTGTAAGCATAACCTCGGCTCACTCTGTGAGAAATTGTCAATTTTGTGGGCACAGGACCTTTGGCAATGCTTTCAACATTTTCAATTTCATGTTCATGGCCATTGTCACTTGGGAAAATTTACCATCCTTTTTAAATTCAAATCCCAAGTTTTTATACTTCAAGTCAATCCTTTTATCTTTTCTTTTAGCTTCATGGCACTTGCAGAATTTGAAACTACTAAAAGTAAGTTCCTCTCCTGGTGTGCACTTGCCTGAGGGGTCTAAAATATGTCAAAAAATCACCTTTGCCACTCTGTGAGCACCTGGAATCATCTCTTTCCCAGGTCCTTGGCCACAAGCATATCAGCATTCAACTCAGTGTTGAAGATTGGAAACCTCCTGAACAATTCTTTTTATTTTTCTTTCTTTTGTGTTTCTTTCACTTTTTCTTCATTATACTTCTTCAAAAATCTTATTTATGCCATAAAAATCTTTAAAAAGCTTTACATAAACTCAATCTCTTCAAGTGCAAAGCCAAATAATCCTCACTTCATGTGCCAACCTCCTTATCAGTTGTCATTTTTTTTTTCAAAATTAAACACCTCTGGATCCCCCTTTCAATCCATCTTGACAAGCCACAAGAGGCTTTTACCTTGTCTTGGTGCTCAGGAGCTCACCATTTCAAGGTGGGGGTACTGTCACAACCACAGGAAATACCCCTCAATGGGTGTTTATGGGAATTATTGACTTAGCTCATTTTTGTCCAATTGGCTCCCTCATGGTGTTTAGTGACCTCTGAGCCACACCCACTATCCTTGGTCACATCCTGACGCTAAGGACTTTTGGCCCAATTCTACAACTACTTCCCCCAGGCCATCCAGCTCAATTTGTGCCTGGGGGGTCTTCTCAGATTCCCTGGGGCCTATAGCCCCTTCAACCCATTCCAGCCCCTCCACCCCTCCCCCTTTGATTAGAGGGAGTTTGGCCTAAATGGCTTTTTTGGGCTATTTAGGCCCCCTATGGCCTCTATGGCCCATGATCTGTAGACCCTTTAGGACCCTCTGACTCAATTACAATGAGGCCAATGGAACATACCTATGGTCCCCAACCCCAGGTGGGTCCAAAACCACATTTATGAGCCTCAATTTCTAAGGGCCAAAATGACCCAAAACCTCAGAATTGGCCATTTGTGCAATGATCCCTCAAGACTCAAGGCATTTCCTCTGGCAGTCACCAGCCACCTTCAGAAGGGCTTCCCCTCAAGAAAAGGGAAACTCTTCCCCAACCTTGGACCAAGGACTGCAGGAATGGCATGTATGGTATTATATACCATTATGCACCATTTTTACTCAGAAATTCAATGGTGATGCTTTTAAGACTCAATTATCATTTTTGAAGTCAATTCACTGGTCCACCAGCCCACCGTTTAAGGAAGGTCTCCAAGGACTGAAGCCTATAAATTATGGGGACACTCAGAAGACCATTTGAGGAAACCAATCACCTGGCCCTTCAGGTATTGGACAATTCCAACACAACAGTATTCCTGCAAGGAGATACTGGCCAAGAATTTGTTGAGGGTATTTTAAAGAGGTTTTAAATTCTAAAACCAGTTTTAAAGTCATCAAAAGCTCCAGAACTCCTTGGACAACTCAATTGATCCATACAGGCTGTATTCAATAAACCTGTATGGCATTGACCCTTTTGGGTCAATTAATCACCCACTCTAAGAATTCAAGACACACAGCTCAGTTCTCAAGATGGCCAGATCTGTATTCTGCTTAAAAAAGTCAATACAGTTGTGTTCTCAACCCTTCAAGATCAGTCTTTCAGCTTTTCACATATACTGGCCACTTTTTCACCCCTGGGAACTTTTTCCCCAGTTAATTACTCTGCTGAATATATTTTTATTATTATTTCCTTTTCATTCTTGAAATTCAATACTGATATCCATAATTCAGTAATTTGTATCTTCTCTTCACCTGTCAGTGTATATTTGTGGTAATATCCTTTACTAATTCCATTGTTCTTCCTGGCAGGTTGAAAAAGTGAATTCAGGATTCATTTGGTTGGTGTTCTCTTTCTTATTTTGGCATACTTTAAATTTCATTTATATTTCTTAAAGAAATATAATATTCACTTATTCTCTTTATTCTCTGGAGCCATCAAAGTTAGTTCTTGATTGCTTAGTTCCAGGCCACTCTTGTTTTCCCCAAGAGCCCCTTTGAAAGCAGATTCCCTTTGTAGCCCAAATCACCTATTAACCTCATTGTATTTCTCACAGCTTACACACCCCTGATTGTATACATTCCAAGGGATTATTTACAGAAAACAAAACTGTAATGTATTGAACCAGGAAGCCCTTCAAAGATATTCATCAACAATCAGAAAAAAAACACAAATATGAAAACAAAAATTCAAAGCTCACACTTAGGAAATTTAGATTACCATCACCAATACATTTCACAACAATTGAATGCCAACCCTTATTATTGAAAAACAACTTCCATTCATAATTAGAGGGTGGTTTTCTATCTACTTGATCTCCATTCATTTCTCCAGAAATGTTTTTCAAGCCCTTTTGGAATTCAAAATTCTAATAAATTTTATATCATGCTTCATTATATCCCAAATCTGAGTATCTGTTCAAGAGGGAAAATAACTTATTTTCAATAAATGAGGAATAAATGGAGATCATAATTGATTTATAGTCGTGCAAAATTGAAATTATTTCCTCTATAGCTTTGAAAAAGACCTTCTAAGAGGTTGATTTGTCTATTTTGAAAAGATGGTATAATGTTTGTAAGCTTGATTCATGCCCTAATGAATACAAAGTCAGTGTGAGCCTGTGAGGTATGTATAACATACCCATAAGGCCACAAATGATTTTATAGACAGTTAATTTTGTCTTAAACAGACTTTTTAATTGAATTTAAAATAAAAAATAACAAAAAATAAGTATAACTTTTTTTGGATAAACAAAGCTATAATTATTATGTCATTTTTGGATTCTACACCAAAAATAACCTAGGGTGCACCCATAGGGTGTTATACCCAAAACCACTTATTTCTTGTGTTATTGGAAGATTTAAGAATCTCACAGTACTAATGTAGCTTTTTTAACATTTTTTAAAATTGTTAAATTTAAGCTTAAATGAGCTTAAATTTAAAGTTGCATAGGGTTAATGCAAACCTACCAAAATTTTAGTTAAAATTGAGGTGTGGTGTATACTTACTGAATTGGCTAAGGATTTGCCATACAGAATGTAAATCCTGCGTGAGATCAATTTAAAAGGGTTTAAAGCCAAGGTATGGCTTTAAATAAATAAAAGGGCAAAATACACGCAAAAAGGTGGGACAAAGGAAAAAGACCAAATAGAGCTGGGGTACCCAACGTTTTTGATCTGCAATGATTCAATTAAGGTTGTCCACCTGTATTGGAGGATTTTAAACCTTATTTAAACTTTAAGATTAGACTTTGATCCAACCTTAAGGTTTAAACTGGTTTTATCCCAATTTGGACAGGAATTTCAAGCTGCCAAAGGGTAAATCCCAATATGCAGGCTTGAAATCAAGGTTTTAAGAACTGTCAAAGCTTAAATAAGCTTAAAACTTTAAAGCTTCAAGCATTAAAACCTTATCAAAACTCAAGGTTTGGTGTGTATTGCTATTTTACGTGGAAAAATAGCAATAACTTCAAAAATTCATTAAAAATCCAATTCTTAATGGATTTGCTTGAAAATTTCACACAACTTAGAATTTAATATTATCTATATATAAATTAAATTTCAAGTATCTTTAATAAATAAATTTCCTGGGTAATTAGCCTGGAAATTTACTCTTTTAATTAAACTCAAAGAAAATTATGATTTCTTTAAAAATTAATTAAAAATTGAGCTTAAGAGATTTTTGCTTGAAACTCTAATTTTAAGTTGTTCATGTAATGAACTTTAATATAAATAGCCTTATTTTATATTAAAACTTAAAATAGTTAAACTAAATGAGGATTAAAGTTACTTGGAGTTAAGAATAACACTGGTAACTTTAAATTGGAAGTAAAAACAAGTTGCCTTAAGCTAAGAACTTTATTTTTAAGCATGGTTTTTCAGTTTTGACCTGAGCACGCCCTCTACATCCATTATGAATCATGAGAGCTGCTCTGAAGACATAAAAAGAGTCTTTTCATCACTGTTTTTGTCCATCATTCATTATTAATCCAATCATATTAGAAATTTAAACAGGTAAAGTTTTATTAAATATAAAATCTTATTATTGAAAGTAATTCTTAAGTTATTTTTATTCTTTATTTATTAAAATTAAAGAATTGAAGTCATAGAATTTAGATTATTGTTGTAATCACCAATAATATATTTTATTATATAAAATTATCATTTTAAATATCTTTTAAAATCCACAAATTCCTCTCAAAAACTCTTTAATCATAATTTATATTATAAAAAGTTGTTTTATCTTTAAATTTATTGATTTTTGACGTGTTTTCTTAACTTATAACATTTATTTAGTATAATAACTGTTGTATTAGACTTGCTGTATTAAATAAATCTTATAAGTAAGTTTTCTTTAAAGTTCTATATTTTTTTTTATATAGAATTTTTATTCTAAAAGAATTATTTCTGCACAGTGTGTGTTTAATTCTTTTTATAAATAATATTTATATTATTTATAAGTGGTTAATATTCATATTTTCCACGTGTAATTGTCTCATTAAGAGCTTTACACTTCTTATTGTTATAACTGTCAGTGACTATAACAATAATAGAATAATTATAATTTATTATAATTATTATTATTATTTTTTATTATTATATTATCATAATAATAATTAAAGTTATTTTATATATATATTTATTTTTAATAATTATATTTAAATATGTGGCTATAATATTTTATTATATTATATATTTATATTGAGGACAGTCACAGTACTCTTGATTTTGCTACTATTATCAAGAGTTTCATAGACAAACCTTACAGTCAGCCTTAATTTATTATCAAAACTAGGTGGAGCACCTTTTCTATTCAGATTAATTTGAATCGTAACCCTTAAAATATTTACTAAAGAATTGCAGTTGAAAATTACAAATCAAAATAACTTCTGAAACTGTCCATTTTTCATTGATTCCATGAGCATGAATGAATCCAAGCATGGAGGATTTAAAATGGTTCTTTGTGGTGATTGATGCTCAAGGAGGAGATTAATCTGTCCCTCAAAATGCATGAAAAAGATTAGAAATAAACATAAATATGAGTTATATTTGAAATTCTCAAAATTATCAATTAAAACCATAATTAAAACCAAAATTTTGGAAACTAAAAAAGAAATTAAATTTTTTTTTATGATGAAATTCAACTTTTTTTTATCAAATGTTTTCTAAATCAAAATTCAAACCTAATTCAAAACATTTTCTCAGAACTCAAATGAAACTGGTTTATGAACCAGCCCTAAATTAAATCAAAATGAAAATTGATTTTTTTTAGAAGAATATATATGAATTTTTTTAAATGAGAAGAAAAAAAGAACTTATATTTAAATCTAAGTTTTTCTTTGTATAATAATAATAATGATAATGATAATTACGATTTTGATCAATTTTATTTATCTTTATATTAACCAAGTATTTTTTTCTTTTGAAAATAATTGATTGATTGAATCTTGGAGTCTGAAGAAAACTGCACCTGAATAATTTTTGGAAGATTTTACCTCTAATATCTTTTTCTTAATGAAATAAAATGGAAATTAAATCTTTTCAAAGAAGCTTTAGCCCCCATCAAACATAATATCATTTTCTTCTTGAATAATAGTTCTTGTGACAAGTAAATTCTTAAGATTTTACACATATAATGAATATCATAAATGAAATATTACGAATTGAACATCCACAACTACATTTGGTGACTTCTGGATGTATTAAATAATCAATTTTGGGAATTCTGCCATTTCTAGCATTTTTTGGGGGGGTAATATGGAAAGCAAAATTAGTTAAAATTTAAGAAAGAATTCAAGAGAATTTAAATAATTTATTTTAATCAAATTTATCTTGAAAAAATTCATTGATAAGCTAGATTCAATCCAAATATATTACATTTCAAGTCCAAATCTGAAACTATTTAGACCAAAATCTTTGTATGAATAAATTTTTAATTATTTCTGAATTTCTTACTGTGATCCCAGGATTGAATATGCAGGTTGTTTCTAGGTTGATATCATATTGAAAAATATTGGAAGGTGGTTTCTTTAGACTTGACTTTAATACTGAGCTCAGCAAATGAATCCTAACTTTCAGGCTCAGGATCATATTCGAAAGTAGATCTTGATTATTGGTTGTGTGAATTAGAGGTTGTGAATTCTTATTTTCTTTATTTTGGCTTCCTTCCTCTTTCTTGATGTGTTAAATTCATTAGCTAAAGTAAAGAAGGGTCCCTGTTTAGTTTTTCTCTTGCAACCTTTTAGTCTTAATCTTATTTCAGCAGCTATTTGCGGATTTTCACTATGGTGAAGCTATGTCCTTCCTGTGAGGAATTTTGAAAGAACTCTTATTTTTTCAATTCTATCATAGAAAGCTCTGGATTAAACATACTGAATACTCCTTAAGACCTTTGATTGAGGTCCTATTTTTCTCTTTTATAAATCTTCATTTTCATGATCCAAATCATACTTTAAATAAGATACTGTGATTGAGAAATTTGATGATAATACCATGAATTAAACATACATGAATAATAAAGTGCCATTGTAGATGAAAATTTTCAACTTTCAACAAAATTATTCTGGTGATTCAATGAGAAATTTAATGCTTTAATGGGATTCCAGTATTAATTCTATAATATTTAGTGCACTTAGCATGATTTTTGATATTTCCTTATGCTGAATCATAAAGCTTCTTAAGAGAATAATGAGAAATTTTCTTGGAGGGATAAGAAGATAATGGTGGAATTAGTGAAGATATTTAATTCTTAATGAGGAACCCTTCTCACAACTTCATAGCATTGTCTTTCCATAGGAATATTGGGTTTTGCAAATATTTTCACAAGGGTCCAAGCTGTATTTATAATCTAAGCTCTGACCATTGTATAAGAAAAATAAAACTATCAAATTATATTATTTTCTTGAATGAGGAGTTTTGTTAGTCCATTAGTAAATCAAAAACTTTCTAAATGGGATGAATTTCATTTGGAGGTAATTTAAAATAGATTCAGGTGATTTCTGCTACAATTTTTGATTAATTTTGATTAAATTCTTTGTTTGAGGAGAGTAAGCCATCTTAAAGAGTTCAACAAAAAATCACTGTATCATAAGAGTTAGGGGAATAATAAACAAAGAGAGGAATATTACTTAATTCTACTTGTTGATCATTTTTTCTTCCCTTTTGTAGTCTCCCAATGATGTTTTGATATGCCTAATAAAACATTTTTTTGATGTGAAAGCTAAACAGAGATGTCTTTTATTTTGGGAATAACCTCTTTATAGAGCTAATAAGCTAATTATATCTGTTAAAAACAAAAGAGAGAGGGTGAGTTATTTCATAGGTTTGAAGTCTTATGGTTCTGAACTCTTGAATAGCCCAATAATGAGAGATTTTTCTTTCATCCAATCAGAGATTAAATTACACAGAAAAGGTCTTGTATTATGTTCTGAATCTAAGGATATATAAAAATGGTATTTTGTACCTGGTTGTCCTTTATGTATAGTAAAGAAAGAAGAAATGATGAAAGGTATGTGAAATATTCAAAGGTCTGGTATTCCAAAGAAATAATGAGTTGATATATCCCAAATGGCTATATTTAGCAGTGGTGAGGGAAATTCTAAGTCTTAAGGATGTAAAAAAAGGTATTGAATAGAAATTGTTCCTTGAGGAAATTTATTTTTTTATCTTAATTTCTTCAATATAAATGTCTTTAATAAATATTGGTATGAAATCTTCCCTTTTTTGGTCTTAAGATTTGAATTGAATTTGGTTGAGATTCAGATGTGAATAAGTCAAAAGATGCACTTGAGAGGATCCCTCTTCATTAAGCTTCCTGTATGCTGAATGATACAAAGTATTTGTGAATCATTAATGATTATTTTCTGGATTGACTGAATTATGTATCCAAAGAGCATCATTAGAGTATTCATTTTCATAGAGAAAAATAAAAATAAATTTTCTTTTGTTATATAGTGTCTTTCATAATGAATATTCTGACTAATAGAAAAATATATGTCACTTCTGCTTTAAATTCTGTTGTCTTTTGAATTTTACATGTTTTTTTGAAATTGAATAGCCTTTAGCCTTGGAAACCTCTTTTAAATATTCAAGGAAATATTTCCCGCAGTGGGTGGATTCAACATTACAACGGTGTTGATTCAAAATTAGTGAGTGAACCCCCATTTTTTCAATAGCAAAAGTGTGTCCAGAAATCTTCTGAGAGTTTTTTTTAAAATTTAAGGGATTTTGATCACAAAAATGAAGGCTTTTTATATTTGAAAAAGATAGAAGGTTTTGATCCAAAATAAATGTTTTTCTTTTTTTGGGAGGGGAAATGGTTACCATTTTTGGTGAACAAATAAAATATTTTTTTCAAAAAAAGGGGTTGTTTTTCATCAAAATGAAAATATTCCTTCTTTGTATCAGAGAGCAGTTTTTTGAGAATGATTCAAAATTTAGAAGACATGATAAAGAGATTCTGTGCCTATGGTTTATAATTAAAGGACTCAGATGGCTTCACCCATAACTGGTGCACTTTAATACCTGAATTAGAACTGGAATATAAGACATCTGCTAATTATTCCACAGGTCAGAGTCCTTCTATGTTAGAAAAGGGATGAAATCCAAGGGTCCCAGCAGATACACTGAGTAAAGACTTTATTGAAATTCATCCTACAGCTTCCAGATGCAAGATTATGCTTGATGAAATGAAACATCATGAAAAACAAAGCATTAATGAAACTTTTGAATATGAAAAACAGAAGTGGGACAAGAGTCATAAAGTACCAGACTTAAAATTAGGGGATTTATTTTTAGCTTCAGCCTTGAAATTTAACAATATCAAAGGCCCAAAGAAACTCAAATATTCTTATGTAGAATATCTTGTTATTTTTGCCTTACATGTAACCAATGGAGTTCAAGTGAAGTTGAGTGATGAATTGGAAAATGAACACCCCACCTTCCCAGTCAGCTTTATACAATCTTATCAACCATTTAATAAACAATTTTTTCCTTTAACAAGCCCAGCTCCTTTAACTTTGCCACAGGTAGAACAGAATGAAGACAAAAAGATGAAGAAATTTGTTAAAGAAAGGAGACTTATGGGTAAAAATCAAAGGGAATATGTTGTCAGATATAGAAATCTGGTACATGAAGATGAATGGCTGGAAGAATTAGAAATACCTGACTCAGGTGAAATTTTCAGAAGATTTGTGCATTAAAGAAGGCCACAAGCCTGAATATTTCTATAAATGTGCTTTAATGAATTGATCTGAGTAATATAAAGGGGTTGGGAAGTGGACCTTAACCCCCTTTGGGGCCTTTTTCTTCTTGAAATCATTGAAGAAATTTTAGTAAAATTAGATTTTTTGGTGGGAGGGAATGCAAGACTTGAGGTATACTTTAAATACCCAAATAGGCCACAATTCATATTAAAATGAATTCTTACCTACTAATAACCCATAAGTCATTTGTGAGCCTTGAGGTATATTTTACATACCCGAATAGGCTGCAAGTATCTGTGAGCCTTGAGATATATTTTACATACCCAAATAGGCCACAATTATCTTAAAAAGAAATTTTGAATTATGCATAACTCATAAGTAATGCATATATCCAAAATTCATCATTTTCAATTTCAGAAAAGATGAATAACTTTTTATTGAGTAAGTAAATCCATGGATTTAAGACCAGATTTGGATTCTACACAAAAATTCACCTAGGGTAACCCCATAGAGTGAATAAGCTCAATTTAAGTATTTGAGGTGGTAAAATGGAAAATACTTCAATACCACATCATTAATACCACATAAAAGATCCGTGAAAATTTTTGTTTTTCTTGATTTTAAGCCAAAATAATGGGAAAGTGAGAAATCCCATGTTACATATACACTAAGAATAGTGTTATGCATGTTTTGAGCACTTAATATCATGGTATTCTTACATGGACTTTTGGTACACCCATAGTGGATATCTCACTTTAAGCTTAAATTTCTATTTTTACGTGAAAAATAAGCAAGGGGGACAAAAGACATCAAAGAGAGCCAGGGTACCCAACTTCTGAGGCCTCAGAGGCGTGGATAGCTCCAGAGCATGGATCCATGGCTCATCTTGGCCCAATTGGTAAACTAAAACTCTTTGGGAACTTGGTTACCAAGTTACACCTACTGTAATCTTAAGAAAATAGCAAATAACCTGCTATTTTGACGTGCCAAGGAGGTAAAGAGCTACTTAGACTCCTGTAACCACGTCAATTCTTAATGACTTTCCATGGATAAACCCCAAAAGAGTAATTAAAACCCTTTTTGGACTTGTATCCATTTATTTACCTCATAGCAACCAGTGAAACACTGATATTTGCAATTCTACGTAGAAATGAGGTAAAAACTTCAAAAATTCATTCAAAATACAATTCTTAATGAATCTTTATGAAACTTTCAGGACCAATAGAGAACTGTACTATCTATGGTACAACCAAAAAGAATTACAGTTTTACTAGTAAAATTAAAAGTTCTACTTATAGTCCATTTTTGACCATTCTACGTGAAACACTGAATCTTCAAAAATTCACAGTAATTAAAACCTGTGATGAATTTGGCAATAAAATTGATAACTTTGAGAAATAAATGATTATTTTGGAATAAAAGAAGATTTACAGATGTTACTCCTTTTATTCTTAACCATATTTGGGTTGGTAGTCACGTAAAAGCATCAATTAAGTAATTATGATAATCTTACGTGACAACAGATGATGGAATCATTAATCCAAAAAGGTTTATTGTTTTCTCACTCACTGGTTTTTTAGTTTGCTCCATGGCACGCCTCTGTGAGCTGTTGTTGACTTAAAAGAAGCCTCTTCTTGCTGTTTTTTCCGTATCATCATCTTATCAATTTATTAAATCATTATTACCAACAAGTAAGTATTAGTTATAAGCTATTCTTAAGTGTTTTAAATATTTCAAAGTCAACCAGAAAGACGTGAAATAATAGAATCCAACTATATATTGCTGTAATAGTGTTATAAATCCTTTTGATCCCTTAAATCCACAATTCCACGTCAGATTTCTCTACTTTTATCTATCAATAAGTTCTTTGGAGTATTGGGGAGTCATTTATTTTTAATTCTTAAAGTTTTTCTCTAGTAATAGTTTTCTTCAAGAATTATCTTTATAATTATTCTTGTAAAAGATAATTATATATTAAAATAATTTTATTATTTTGATAAAAGAAGTTTTTATTATTAAATTCTTCTTGTAATTGATTCTTGTAGACAATTACTGCTCACTGTTATAATCACTAGTAGTGTATAACATGTGAAAGAAATAATTTTATAATTATTTCATTGTGGTTATAATAATTTTTTATTATTATATTTCATAAGAACAGACATAGTACTGTTGATTAATAGTAATATTATCATCAGTTTCATAGTCACATCTTACATTTGGGGGCCTGGCCGTGTTTTTTGAACCTTGTACCCTTAATTAATATATTTTTAAGCTCTAAAATATATTAATTTAATATTTTTTTCTTTCATTTTAAAGTCAAAATAATTCTTATTCATGAAATTGTTTTGGAAATCTTTTTCATTGAGGAATTTGGTTTAATTTTATACTGTTTTACACGTGGCTTTTTCACATCCAAAAACTTATAAAATTATTCTTTGAGTTACTCTGAATTAATTTTCATTCAAAATCTTAAATTTTAATTTTTTTTCTTTAAAAAGAATAATTTTTTAATATTAAAAAATATAAAACTTATAAAAAATCTTTAAACATATTTTAAAATAGTATAAAAAATAATTTTCTCTAGTGTCTTTAATCAAATACTGTGCAGCTGGCAACATACTCAGTAAAGGATATATTACTAGTCCAGAATCTGAAGAAAGTATTGAGGTGCAAATTGCTAAAAGAGGCACCTTATTTAATTCTGAAAAGAATAAATTACCACCGAAAGGTGTGTTTTTATCTTTATTTTTACTCTTTATCCTTAAATTGACGTAAAAATGGTGCATACCAGAAATGGAAGCAACTATTCAGTCCAACCAGATGGATGTGGAAAAGGAAGAGGCAAGACCAAATCCAGAATTGCCAAGTCTTCCACAAGAAAGACACATTTGGAGGATGCCAGAGTTGCCCCCCATTCCCCAAGGTCTGTACCAACAGATTTTGACGTGAATTCAGAGCCTGAACTGATTTATGGTAATATTTCCAGGGCTGAACCACTTTCAGGTGGCAGCAATAGAAATATATCAATGCCAGTACAAAAACTGGTTCAGAGCAGCCAAGGAAGAGGAGTGGGAAATCTGCCCAAGCCTTTGGCAGGGGGCCATGAACTCCTACTTACACATCAAGAGCTTTCTGGGTCAGGAGAAGACCATAGAACTCTTAGGAGGATGGAGCCCCCTGTCTTGCAAAGACAAGGTCAAAAAGATAAAGAATTGGTTGAAGAACCAAAGCCTTTTATCCATAGACCAGAAGAAAGAGTTGAAAATGACTCCAGCTTTGGAGACAGAGGCACCAGTGGCGTCTACCAGCTCCAAACCAGCTACAGAAGTGTCCAAAGACAAGCCCAAGGGACCTCAGAGGAAACATAAGGGTCCCAAGAACCATCAAGGCAAAGGAAAAGGCAAAGCCAATTGGCACAGACCTTATCCACAAGGGTAGAGGATCCCCAAATTGGAGCCTTCAGCAGTGGACAGTGTCTTCAATATGGCCAGAACTCTGATGGAATTCACAGCCAAGGAGCAGGAAAGGATGAACAGAAACTTTCCACGCAAATAATTGGTGTACAGACTAGTATTAATGTAGAAATTGGTAAACTTGATGGAACGTTAACTAAAATTACATCAGATATACTTGAATTAAAGAAAAATGACAAAAAATACTTTGAATTGCACCAAGTGACAAATGCCAACCTTGACTCAATTACCAATTCTTGCAAAAGAATTGAAAATATGTGCCAAATTCAGCATGATGAAATGGAAGATCTTTCTATTTTTAAGGTGAATGATCAACTTACAATTTTGCAAGACCAAGTCTTAAAAATAGTTGAGAATACCAATCAATTTGCCATACACTTAGCAAAAAGTGACAGTGAAAGTCAGAAGTTGAAGAATGAAATAATTGCAAGTGTGGAACAAATTCCTAAGAATCATGAACCACATATGCCAAGACATTCTACACCTTTAACTGAAGAGAAACTTTCTGTTAAAGAAAGTCTCACCCCATTCTTAGGAGAAAATGCCTACTCTACAAGGGATATTCCCAAGATAGAAGAATGGCCAACATTCTCTGGTGAAGGAGAATACAACCATATTGAATTCATCAGGACTATTGATATGTTGCAAGAAGACTTCAATATACCTGATGAAATCATAGTAGGAAAATTACACTGTTTATTTACCAGGACTGCAAAGAAATGGTATTATAAAATGAGGATTGATCATGGTAAACATGACTGGTCTTGGTGGAAATCTGAAGTGATTACCAAATGGGCCAATAATTCTTGGAGGTTTAAAATGGAAAATGCTTTTGAAAGTGCCATTTTTAACTCAGAAAAAGACAAACCACTTACTTGGTTCTTCAAACAAAAAGACAGACTATCTGCTTTACACCCAGATATGTCTGACACTATGATTAATATGAAAATATTAAGAAAGTGTGGAGGAGAACTGGAACATGCTATCAAAAGCAGATGTGTGGAACCTTGTTCAACAGAGGACTACATTAATGCTATGGAAGATATCATTACCAGGACAAGAATTGGTAAGACTTGGATTAAAAACCCAATAGAGTCCAAAATAGTCTCAAAGATTCCTAGAGAGGAAAGAAGACCAGAAAGACCTGTCTTGAAGTGTCATAAATGTGGAAGTACTTCACATTTAGCCAACACTTGTCCTAAGAAGACAAAGATTAATGAAGTTCAAGTCATTGAAGAAATTCAGTGTACTGAAGAGAAAGAGGAGTCTGATCAAGATTCTGCAGTCTCTGAAGATACACCAGTGGAGGACTATCCCATTGAGAACATTTCAGCTTTCTTTGAGGTCACAGAAGTCCATACCCACTTGCCACAGTACAGTGAGGATTGCTGCAACCTGATCAATATCCAAGATGCCAGAATGTGTAAAACAAAACCTGCTAGAGGAAAGGGTTACACTGCTGGGGCATCCTGTATCACATCAGTTCTGATGAGTGATTTTGAAGCCAAAGTAAATTTGGATACAGGGGCATTTTGCACTTGTGTGGGCAAAGATTATCTCCAAATTATACTTCCTGAATGGAAAAACCATCTATTACCAATAGAAGGTGTACAATTCAGTAGTGCCAGTAACAATATGTACCCCCTGGGCATATTGGACACTAATATTGTATTCCCACATCCAGCAGGAAGTGTAAGAATGAAAACTGAGATTGTAGTAATGGATAATTGCACATCTCAGCACATCATTCTTGGAAATGATTACTTAAATATTTATGGTATTGATATAAATAACCATAAGGACAGATATTTCACAATTGGAGATAACAAGAGACAAAAATTTGCTTTCTCCAATATGCCAAAACAGATATCTGTAGTATCTTCTGTCAAGGATACTTACAAAGATGAATTTGTGACTAATCAACTTGTTGAAGCACAAATTAATCAATCATTGTCACCAAAGATGAGGAATGAGCTTATTAATGTGTTATACACATATAAAAATGCATTTGCCTCTGATAATGAACCATTAGGCGCTATAAGAGGACATGAAGTTGATATTACTCGTAATATTGACAGACCATATCCTCCAGTACTTAGAAGACCAGCTGATCCAGCCAGTCCCAGAGCTAGAGAAGCCTTAGAAAAACATATCCAAGACTTGATCCAACTTGGTGTGCTAAGGAAAGTAGGCCATAATGAGGAAGTTGAAGTGACAACACCTGTTATTATTGCATGGCATAATGATAAGTCAAGAATGGTTGGAGACTTCAGAGCATTGAATACCTACACAGTTCCAGATAGGTATCCAATACCTAGAATTCAAGAAGCCTTGACTCAATTGTCTAAAGCCAAGTATATAACATCAATGGATGCATTGAAAGGCTTCCATCAAAATGTTTTGACGCCTAAAGCTAAGAAATTACTTAGAATTATCACTCACTGTGGTATTTTTGAGTATCTTAGAATGCCATTTGGCATTAAAAATGCTCCATCCCATTATCAAAGGATGATGAACACCATCTTTCCTACAGAATTGTCTGAAGGATGGCTTATCATTTATATTGATGATATTATCATATGTTCTGATTCATGGTCTTTGCACCTTGAAAGACTTGCAAGAGTACTTCATAAAGTTGTGGAAGTGAACATGAAAATTTCACTTAAGAAATGCAATTTTGGTTTTGAAGAACTCAAAGCATTAGGACATATTGTTTCTGGTTTAAGCTTGGGTATTGACAAAAACAAAGTAGCAGCAGTGTTACTTAAACCAATACCCCAGAATAAAAAAGAAATGATGTCTTTTCTTGGGTTTGCCAGTTACTATAGGCAACACCTGAAAGACTTTGCAATTCTAGCCAAGTCACTTTATAGAATCTGTGATCAACAGACTATATTTGAGATGACACAGGAGAGAATTAAAGCTTATGAGAAGATAAGGAAAGCCCTTACAGAAGCACCTTTACTCCTCATGCCTGACTGGAATATTCCTTTTAAGTTGTACATTGATGCATGTGGAGATGGACTAGGGGCAGCCCTACATCAAGTCCAGATTATTGATGACAAACCTAAAGAAGGACCAGTTTGTTACATCTCAAGACAAATCAAACCAACAGAAGCCAGATATGGTGCAAGCCAAATGGAGTGCTTATGTTTGGTATGGGCACTTGAGAAACTACACTATTATCTTGATGGCAGTGTTTTTGAAGTGATAACTGACTGTAATGCCATGAAATCACTTCTTAACATGAAATCTCCCAACAGACATATGTTGAGATGGCAAATAGCCATTCAAGAATATAGAGGAAACATGACTATAGTTCATAAAGCAGGAAACATTCACAAGAATGCTGATGGACTCAGTAGATGGGCTTTAGCCAACACTCCTGATAACCCAGCTTATGTACCTTTGTAAGCTGAACCACAGATTCCAATTGAAGGGATTAACATAACTGATATTGGGACTGAATTCTTTGAAGAGGTCAGAGAATCTTATAAACAAGACAAGAATTGCCATATCTTGACTTCCTTATTGGAGAAAGACTGCAAAGAGACATCTTTAGTTAATGCACTTGATGAAGTTTGAAAAAATTCCTACTCTGAAGGAAGATTTCACTTGTTTGATGAAATTATTTACCATAGAACAAAACATTCTTGTGTGATGACACTGTGTAGTAGATTACTTATCAATACCATTCTTCATGAATGTCATGATAGTATCTACTCTGGACACCTGTCAGAAGACAGAACACTTGAAAAAGTGAAGAACTGTGCATGGTGGCCATCTTGGAGGAAAGAAACCATTGAATATTGCCATACCTGTGACAGATGCCAGAAATCAAACAGGAGCACAGGCAAGAAATTTGGATTAATGATCCATATTCAAGAACCAAAATCCCCTTGGGAAGTTGTTCACATGGATTGGGTCACAGCACTTCCTCCAAGTGGTGACAAACGTTATAATGCTTGTTTAGTCATTGTAGACAGATATAGCAAAACTCCCATATTCTTACCATGTCATAAAGATGACACTGCTATGGATACAGCTCTTCTTTTATGGAGTAGAGTTATTTCTCATACAGGATTATTTAAGAATATCATAAGTGACAGAGATCCCAAGTTCACATCTGCACTTTGGACCAATCTTCATAGATTGTTTGGGACTAAGCTATCATTCTCTACAGCATATCACCCTCAAACAGATGGGTTAGCAGAGAGGATGATTCAAACTTTAGAAGACATGATCAGGAGATTTTGTGCTTATGGATTAGAATTCAAAGACTCAGATGGCTTTACCCATGACTGGTGCACCCTGATACCTGCACTAGAATTGGCATACAAGACATCAGTCCATTCTTCCACAGGACAAACTCCTGCTATGTTAGAAAAAGGATGGAATCCAAGACTCCCAGCAGACAAACTGAGGAAAGACTTGATTGACATTCATCCTACAGCTTCCAGCTTCAAAATAATGCTTGATAAAGTGAAACATCATGAAAAACAAAGTATGGATGATGCTTTTGATTATGCAAAACAGAAGTGGGACAAGAGTCATAAAGTACCAGACTTCAAAGTAGGGGACTTAGTTTTAGTTTCAACCTTGAATTTTAATAATATCAAAGGCCCAAAGAAACTTAAAGATTCTTATGTAGGACCTTTTGTTATTTTTGCTTTACATGGAACCAACGCAGTTCAAGTGGAATTGAGTGGTGAATTGGAAAATAAACACCACACATTTCCAGTCAGCTTGATAAAGCCTTATCAACCAGCTGATAAAGAATTGTTTCCTTTAAGAAACCCAACTCCTTTAACTGTACCACCTGTGGAACAGAATGAAGAAAAAAAAGATAAAGAAAGTCATTAAAGAAAGGAGACTTAGGGGTAAGAATCAAAGAGAATATCTTGTTAGATACAGAAATCCAGTACATGAAGATGAATGGATGGCAGAATCAGAAATACCTGACTCAGATAAACTCTTAAGAAGATTTAGACATGAAAAAAGGCCACAAGCCTGAATATGTCTATAAATGTGCTTTAAATTACTTGATCTGAGTGATGTGAAGAGGTTGGACAGTGGACATTACCCCCCTTTGGGGCCTTATTCTTTTATCACTAATAAAATTGTAGTACAATTTTATTTTTTGGTGGGAGGGAATGTGAGCCTTGAGGTATATTTTACATACCCAAATAGGCCACAATTATCTTAAAAAGAAATTTTGAATTATGCATAACTCATAAGTCATGCATATATCCAAAATTCATCATTTTCAATTTCATAAAAGATGAATAACCTTTTATTGAGTAAGTAAATCCATGGATTTAAGACCAGATTTGGATTCTACACAAAAGTTCACCTAGGGTAGCTCCATAGAGTGAATAAGCTCAATTTAAGTATTTGAGGTGGTAAAATGGAAAATACTTCAATACCACATCATTAATACCACATAAAAGATCCGTGAAAAGTTTTGTTTTTCTTGAGTTTAAGCCAAAATAATGGGAAAGTGAGAAATCCCATGTTACATATACACTAAGAATAGTGTTATGCATGTTTTGAGCACTTAATATCATGGTATTCTTACATGGACTTTTGGTACACCCATAGTGGATATCTCACTTGAATCTTAAATTTCTATTTTTACGTGAAAAATAAGCAACGGGGACAAAAGACATCAAAGAGAGCCAGGGTACCCAGCTTCTGAGGCCTCAGAGGCGTGGATAGCTCCAGAGCATGGATCCATGGCTCATCTTGGCCCAATTGGTAAACTAAAACTCTTTGGGAACTTGGTTACCAAGTTACACCTACTGTAATCTTAAGAAAATAGCAAATAACCTGCTATTTTGACGTGCCAAGGAGGTAAAGAGCTACTTAGACTCCTGTAACCACGTCAATTCTTCATGACTTTCCATGGATAAACCCCAAAAGAGTAATTAAAACCCTTTTTGGACTTGTATCCATTGATTTACCTCATAGCAACCAGTGAAACACTGATATTTGCAATTCTACATAGAAATGAGGTAAAAACTTCAAAAATTCATTCAAAATACAATTCTTAATGAATGTTTATGAAATTTTCAGGACCAATAGAGACCTGTACTATCTATGGTACAACCAAAAAGAATTACAGTTTTACTAGTAAAATTAAAAGTTCTACTTATAGTCCATTTTTGACCATTCTACGTGAAACACTGAATCTTCAAAAATTCACAGTAATTAAAACGTGGGATGAATTTGGCAATAACATTGATAACTTTGAGAAATCAATGATTATTTTGGAATAAAAGAAGATTTACTGTTGTTACTCCTTTTATTCTTAACCATATTGGGGTTAGTAGTCACGTAAAAGCATCAATTAAGTAATTATGATAATCTTACGTGACAACAGATGATGCAATCATTAATCCAAAAAGGTTTATTGTTTTCTCACTCACTGGTTTTTCAGTTTGCTCCATGGCAGGCCTCTGTGAGCTGTTGTTGACTTAAAAGAAGCCTCTTCTTGCTGTTTTTTCCGTATCATCATCTTATCAATTTATTAAATCATTATTACCAACAAGTAAGTATTAGTTATAAGCTATTGTTAAGTGTTTTAAATCTTTCAAAATCAACCAGAAAGACGTGAAATCATAGAATCCAACTATATATTGTTGTAATACTGTTATAAATCCTTTTGATCCCTTAAATCCACAATTCCACGTCAAATTTCTCTACTTTTATCTATCAATAAGTTCTTTGGAGTATTAGTGAGTCATTTATTTTTAATTCTTAAAGTTTTTCTCTAGTAATAGTTTTCTTCAAGAATTATCTTTATAATTATTCTTGTAAAAGATAACTATATTCAAATAATTTTATTATTAAATTCTTCTTGTAATTGATTCTTGTAGACAATTACTGCTCACTGTTATAATCACTAGTAGTGTATAACACGTGAAAGAAATAATTTTATAATTATTTAATTGTGGTTATAATAATTTTTTATTATTATATTTCATAAGAACAGACATAGTACTGTTGATCAATAGTAATATTATCATCAGTTTCATAGTCACATCGTACAGTATCTTTCAAAATAAATTTTGAACTATGCATAACCCATAAGTCATTCATATATTCAAAATTCATCATTTTTCATTTCAGAAAAGATGAATAACTTTTTTTGAGTAAGTAGATCCATGGATTTAAGACCAGATTTGTATTCTACAAAAATTTCACCTATGGTAGCTCCATAGAGTGAATAAGCTTAAAATAACTCTAAGGGGTGGTAATATGTAAAATACTTCAATACTACATCATCAATACCACATAAAAGAATTGTGACAATTTTTGTTTTTCTCAATTTTGCGCCAAAATAATGGGAATGTGAGAAATCCCATGTTACATATACACTAAGAATAGTGTTATGCATATTTGCGGCACTTAATATTATGGTATTCTTACATACACATTTGGTACACCCATAGTGGGTATCAGTCTTGAAGCCTGAATTTCTATTTTTGATGTGAAAATAGTCAAGGGGGACAAAAGACATCAAAGAGAGCCAGGGTACCCAGCTTCTGAGGCCTCTGAGGCCTGGACTGCTCTAAAGCTTGGATCAGTGGCTTATCTTGGCCCAATTGTAAAATAAAACATTTTTGGGAACTGGGTTACAAAGTTAAAATCTCATTAAATCATAATAAAGTAGCAAATAAGCTGCTTTTTTGATGTACCAAAGAGGTAAAGAGCAACTTAGACTCTTGTAAAAATGTCAATTCTTGATTATTTTCCATGTATAAGCCCCAAAAGAGTAATTCAAACCCTTTTTAGACTAGTTTCCAATGATATACCTCATAGCAACCTGCAATATAGTAATATTTGCAATTATACATAGAAATGAGGCAAAAAATTCAAAAATTCATTAGAAGTACAATTCTTAATTAATCTTTCTGAAACTTTGAGGAACAATAGGGAACAGTATAGTTCATATAAAAACAAAATAAAATCATACTTTTATAAGTAAAATCAAAAGTTTTACTTACAGTCCATTTTTGATGATTCCACATGAAACACTTCATCTTCAAAAATTCACAGAAATTACACTCTGTGATTAAATTTCCAATAAAATTGATAAATTTGAGAAATCAATTATTATTATGAAATAAAAGAATATTTACCATTTTTACTCCTTTTATTCTTAACCATATTTGGATTGGTAGTCACGTAAAAGCATTAATTAAGTAATTATGATAATCTTATGTGACAACAGATGATGCAATCAATAATCCAAAAGGGTTTATTGTTTTCTCATTGGCTGACTTTTTAGTTTTCTCCATGTAATGCCTCTGTGAGCTGTTTCTGACTTAAAATAGGCCTCCTCTGGCTGTTTTTTCCAGAATCATTACATTACTCAATTATACCATTATTACCAACAAGTGAGTATTAGTTAATCTTTTCTTAAGTGTTTTATTCTTTCAGAATCAAACAGAAAGACTTGAAATCATAGAAAACAACTATATATTGTTTTAATCCTGTTATCAATCCATTTTGACCCATTAAATCCACAATTATCCATCAAATTTATCTACTATAAGTTCTTTGGAGTATTAGTGAGTGTTTTGTCTTAGTTCTTAAAGTTTTTCTCTAGTAATTGTTTTCTTCAAGAATTGTATTTATAATTATTCTTGCAAAAGACAATTATATATCAAAATAATTTCATTATTTTAATAAAGAATTTTTATTATTGAATACTTCTTGTAATTGATTCTTGTAGACAACTACTGCTTACTGTTATAATCACTGGCAGTTTATAGAAATTGAAATAAATAATGAAGGAATTATTCTTCTATTTGTGTCTATAAGAAATTCTTTTTATTATATTTCATAATAACAGTCATAGTACTATCCATTAATAAAAATATTATCAAGAGTTTCATAGACAAATTGTAAAAAAAATCTCTTATTACGGCCTTCAAGTGGCTTTTGATGATTTAAAAACCAAAGTCCCCTGAAAAGAGAAATTTTTCAAAAAGTACAATAATTATCAAGGTATCCCTTATAAAAACCAGACCAAATGGGAATTCTCCAAGGGCCACATTCTGGAATTATCAAACTTCCATCCATAATGTAATTTTGAATTTCCTTTCATGATTTTTTTTTCATTTTAGACTTATATGAAAATTTGTTTCTTATTTTCAATATGATTCTATTTACAGGATGTAAATAAGGAAGGTTATTACATCATAGAAAGAGAAAGAGAAAAATATTCTAAGAAAATAATTTAATTTATTTGTGAAAACCTTCTTTTAAGGTGTGGATATGACAATTTGATTAAAAACCAAGTACCTTTCCTGTCCTCAAAATTTGTATGAGGTAAAATTTAATTAAAAATAGTAGATTTTGAAGATTATTAAGAGAAAAAATGCCAAAATTATTTTTTTTAACTTTGTTGTCATAAAAAGGTAATATTATAAATGTTTATCTTTTTACCAACAATAAGAATTTATCCCAAAATACTCTACAAGAGATAGTTATGGCTGCAAGAGGAATTTCTTCAAGAACAATCTCAATTGGAATTTATTGAGAAAAGGAATGCAGGAAATTGATATGAGAACAGGTTTTATAAAGCAATTATTAAAGAGAAGAAATTCCAAAAATTTACCAGAGTGAATTTGGAAACAAAGTGACAAAGCTAATATTGATGAAGGATTCTTTAATTCACTTTTGGGGTGTCTCAGGGTAAAAATTATTATGATTATTTTTTCACATGGTTATAGGTTTAAAGCAATTTGAAAATTTATGTTATAATCTTTTATTGATTGTTTTAACAGTTTTTAAACTAATCATTAAAGGAAAAGAGGCACAAATAAGAAACTCTTTTATAGCCACCAATTCTCTTACTTCAAAAGTCAAATTTCCTCTAATCAGTCTTGAGAAACACATTAAAAATAGAAAATCCAATTAGGGTATCATTCATCCCTGGTTTGTCCGCAAAAAGGGCTGTTTGTGGCCATTTTAGTCTCTTAAACAAGCCATTTCTATAGTAATGCTTGGTTCAACTCCTTCAAAACACATCAAAATGTGTTTACAAGACCTTAAAGGCAGGTGAATCGGTTTGAATGAGTTTTTCTGACTTAAGGGTAGTTTTACCCTGTTGGAAACAGCTAAACCTGCCCTGGTTGGTATCAAAACCTCATTATCAATTGAGTCACATACCCTGTTACTTTATTCTGGGCCAAAATCTATGATCTTTTGCATGAATTTTGACATTCCAAACCTGTCAGAAAGTGTGAGCCTTGAGATATATTTTACATACCCAAATAGGTCACAATTATCTTAGAAAGAAATTTTGAATTATGCATAACTCATAAGTCTTGCATATATCCAAAATTCATCATTTTTGATTTCAGAAAAGATGAATAACTTTTTATTGAGTAAGTAGATCCATGGATTTAAGGCCAGATTTGGATTCTACACTGAAATTCACCTAGGGTAGCTCCATAGAGTGAACAAGCTCAAATTAACTCTTTGAGGTGGTAAAATGGAAAATACATCAATACCACATAAAAGATCCGTGAAAATTTTTGTTTTTCTTAAATTCACGCCAAAATAATGGGAAAGTGAGAAATCCCATGTTACATATACACTAAGAATAGTGTTATGCATGTTTTAAGCACTTAATATCATGGTATTCCTACATGGACTTTTGGTACACCCATAGTGGATATCTCACTTTAAGCTTAAATTACTATTTTGATGTAAAAAATAGGCAAGGGGGACACAGGACATCAAAGAGAGCCAGGGTACCCAACTTCTGAGGCCTCAGAGGCGTGGACAGCTCTAAAGCTTAGATACATGGCTGATCTTAGACTAATTGGTAAACTAAAACCTTTTGGGAACTTGGTTACCATGTCACAACTACTGTAAATCTTAAGAAAATAGCAAATAACCTGCTATTTTGACATGCCAAGGAGGTAAAGAGCTACTTAGACTCCTGTAACCATGTCAATTCTTAATGACTTTCCATGGATAAACCCCAAAAGAGTAATTAAAACCCTTTTTGGACTTGTATCCATTGATTTACCTCATAGCAACCAGTGAAACACTGATATTTGCAATTCTACATAGAAATGAGGTAAAAACTTCAAAAATTCCTTCAAAATACAATTCTTAATTAATCCTTCTGAAACTTTAAGGACTAATGGAGAACTTTATTATCTATGGTACAACCAAAAATAATTACAGTTTTACTTACAGTCCATTTTTGACCATTCTACGTGGAACACTGAATCTTCAAAAATTCACAGTAATTACATCTTGTGATGAAATTGGCAATAACATTAATAAATTTGAGAAATCAATGATTATTTTGGAATAAAAGAAGATTTGCAGATGTTACTCTCTTTATTCTTAACCATATTGGGGTTGGTAGTCATGTAAAAGCATCAATTAAGTAATTATGATAATCTTACGTGACAACAGATGATGCAATCAATAATCCAAAAGGTTTATTGCTTTCTCACTCACTGGTTTTTCAGTTTGCTCCATGGAACGCCTCTGTGAGCTGTTGTTGACTTAAAAGAGGCCTCCTCTTGCTGTTTTTTCCACATCATCATCTTATTAATCATTTATATCAGTATTACCAACAAGTAAGTATTAGTTAAGACTTTTCTTAAGTGTTTTATTCTTTCAGAATCAATCAGAAAGACGTGAAATCATAGCAATCAACTATATATTGTTGTAATACATTTATAAATTCATTTTGATCCTCTAAATCCACAATTCTACATCAAATCTCTCTATCTTATCTTTCAATAAGCTCTTTGGAATATTAGTGAGTGATTTATTTTTAATTCTTAAATTTTTTTCTAAAAATAGTTTTCTTCAAGAATTATCATTATAATTATTCTTGCAAAAGATAATTATATATTAAAATAATTTTATTATTTTAATAAAAGAAGTTTTTATTATTAAAATCTTCTTGTAATTGATTCTTGTAGACAATTACTTGCTCACTGTTAAAATCACTAGTAGTGTTTAACACGTGAAAGAAATAAATTTTGATTATTTAATTGTGGTTATAACAATATTTCATTATTATATTTCATAAGAACAGACATAGTACTGTTGATTAATAGTAATATTATCATCAGTTTCATAGTCACATCTTACATTTGGGGGCCTGGCCGTGATTTTATCCATAGACTTGGCTTTAATAATATTCTAGACGTCATTTTTGTGTTCTAAAAAACCACCATACCTACCATATCTTACATTTGGGGGCCTGGCCGTGTTTTTTGAACCTTGTACCCTTAATTAATATATTAATTTAATAATTTTTTCTTTCATTTTAAAGTTAAAATAATTCTTATTTTTGAAATTTGTTTGGAAATCTTTTTCATTGAGGAATTTGGTTTAATTTTATACTGTTTTTACACGTGGCTTTTTCACATCCAAAAACTTATAAAATTATTCTTTGAGTTACTCTGAATTAATTTTCATTCAAAATCTTCAATTTTAATCTTTCCCCCCAAAAAAGAATAATTTTTTTAATATTAAAAAATATAAAACTTATAAAAAATCTTTAAAAACATTTAAAAAAAGTATAAAAAATAATTTTTTGTCTTTTATAATTTTTTTCTAGTGTCTTTAATCAAATACTGTGCAGCTGGCAACAGACTCAGTAAAAGATATATCACTAGTCCAGAATCTTCAGAAGCAGAATCTGAAGACAGTATTGAGGTGCAGATTGCTAAAAGAGGAACCTTATTTAACTCAGAAAAGGCTAAATTACCACCAAAAGGTGTGTATTTTATCTTTAAATTGACATGAAAATGGTGCATACCAGAAATGAAAGCAACTATTCAGTCCAACCAGATGGATGTGGACAAGGAAGAGGTCAGACCAAATCCAGAAGTGCCAAGTCTTCCACAAGAAAGACACATTTGGAGGATGCCGGAGTTGCCCCCCATTCCCCAAGGTCTGTACCAACAGATTTTGACGTGAATTCTGAGCCTGAACTGATTCATGACCATATTTCCAGGGCTGAACCATTTTTAAGTTGCAGCAATAGAAATATATCAATGCCAGTACAAAAATTGGTTCAGAGCAGCCAAAGAAGAGGAGTGGGAAACATGCCCAAGCCTTTGGCAGGGGGCTATGAACTCCTACTTACACATCAAGAGATTTCTGGGTCAGGAGAAGACCATAGAACTCTTAGGAGGATGGAGCCCCCTGTCTTGCAAAGACAAGGTCAAAAAGATAAAGAATTGGTTGAAGAACCAAAGTCTTTTATCCATAGAGCAGAAGAAGGAACTGGAAATGACTCCAGCTTTGGAGACAGAGGCCCCAGTGGCGTCTACCAGCTCCAGAGGTGTCCAAAGACAAGCCCAAAGGACCTCAGAAGAAGCAGAGAGGTCCCAAGAGCCATCAAGGCAAGGGCAAAGCCAAAGCCAATTGGCACAGACCTTACCCACAAGGGTACAGGATCCCCAAATTGGAGCCTTCAGCAGTGGACAGTGTATTCAATATGGCCAGACCTCTCATGGAATTCACAGCCAAGGAGAATGAAAGGATGAACAGGACTTTTCCACGCAAATAAATCATGTACAAAGAGCTTTTAATGTAGAAATTGGTAAACTTGATTCAAAGTTAACTAAAATAACACTAGATATTAATGACTTGAAAAAAGATGACAAGAAATATACTGAATGGTATGAATTAACAAATTCCAGATTTGATTCAATTACCAATGCTTGTATCAGAATTGAGAGTGCATGCCAGATTTAGAATGATGAAATGGAATATCTTTCTATTTTTAAAATGAATGATCAACTTAAGATTCTACAAGAGCATGTCTTGAAGATAGTTGAAAACACCAATCAATTTGCTACACATTTAGCAAAAAGTGACAGTGAAAGGCAGAAGTTAAAGAATGAAATCATTGCAAATGTAGAACAAATTCATAAGAATTATGAATCACATATGCCAAGACATTCTACACCTTTGACTGAAGAAAAACGTTCTGTTAAAGGAAGTTTTAACCCCCTTCTAGGAGAAAATGTTGTCTCTGTCAAAGATATTCCCAAATTAGAAGAATGGCAAACATTCTCTGGTGAAGGATAATATAACCATATTGAGCTCATCAGGACTATTGACATGTTACAAGAATACTTTAATATACCTGATGAAATCATAGTGGGGAAGTTACACTCTCTGTTTACCAAGACTGCAAAGAAATGGTATTACAAGATGAGCATAGATCATGGAAAACATGATTGGTCTTGGTGGAAATCTGAAGAGATTACCAAATGGGCCAACAATTATTGGAGGTTTAAAATGGAAAATGCTTTTGAAAGTGCCATTTTTAACTCAGAGAAAGATAAACCACTTACTTGGTTCTTCAAACAAAAGGACAGATTATCTGCTTTACACCCAGATATGTCTGACACTATGATTAATATGAAAATATTAAGAAATTGTGGAGGAGAACTGGAACATGCTATCAAAAAGCAGATTTGTAGAGCCCTGTTCAACAGAGGACTACATTAATGCAATGGAAGATATCATTACCAGAACAATAATTGGTAAAACTTGGACTAGAATCCCTATGGAATCCAAGATGATCCCAAAGATTCCCAGAGAGGATAAATGACCAGAAAGACCTGTCTTGAAGTGTCATAAATGTGGAAGTACTTCACATTTCGCAAACACTTGCACCAAAAAGACAAAAATCAATGAAGTTCAGGTTATTGAAGAAATTCAGTGTACTGAAGAGAAAGAAGAGTCTGATCAAGATTCTTCAGTATCTGGAGATACACCAGTGGAGGACTATCCCATTGAAAACATTACAGCTTTCTTTGAGGTCACAGAATTCCATACCCACTTGCCACAGTACAGTGAGGATTGCTGAAACCTGACCAATATCCAATATGCCAGAATGTGTAAAATAAAACCTGCTAGAGGAAAGGGTTATACTGCTGGAGCATCCTGTATCACATCAGTTTTGATGAGTGATATTGAAGCCAAAGTAAATTTGGATACAGGGGCATTTTGCACCTGTGTGGGCAAAGATTATCTCCAAATTATACTTCCTGAATGGAAAAACCTTCTATTACCAATAGAAGGTGTACAATTTAGTAGTGCCAGTAACAATATGTACCCCTTGGGTATATTAGACACTAATCTTGTATTTCCACACCCAGAAGGAAGTGTAAGGATGAAAACTGAGATTGTTGTAATGAATGATTGCACATCTCAGCACATCATTCTTGGAAATGATTACTTGAATATCTATGGTATTGACATATATAACCATAAAGACAGATATTTTACAATTGGAGATAACAAAAGACAAAAATTTGCTTTTTCCAATATGCCCAGACAAATATCTGTAATATCTTCTGTCAAGGATACTTACAAAGATAAATTTGTGTCTAATCAACTTGTTGAAGCACAAATTAATCCATCATTGTCACCAAAAATGATGAATGAACTTATTGACGTGTTATACACATACAATAATGCATTTGCCTCTGATAATGAACCATTAGGTGCTATAAGGGGACATGAAGTTGATATTACTCTTATTATTGACAGGCCATATCCTCCAGTACTTAGAAGACCAGCTTATCCAGCCAGTCCCAGAGCTAGAGAAGCCTTGGAAAAACATATCCAAGAGTTAATCCAACTTGGTGTACTAAGAAAAGTAGGCCATAATGAGGAGGTTGAAGTGAAAACACCTGTTATTATTGCATGGCATAATGACAAGTCAAGAATGGTTGGGGATTTCAGAGCATTGAATACCTACACAGTTCCAGATAGGTATCCAATCCCTAGAATTCAAGAAACCTTGACTCAATTGTCTAAAGCCAAGTATATAACATCAATGGATGCATTGAAAGGTTTCCATCAGAATGTTTTGACGCCTAAAGCTAAGAAATTACTTAGAATTATCACTCACTGTGGTATTTATGAGTATCTTAGAATGCCATTTGGCATTAAAAATGCTCCATCCCATTATCAAAGAATGATGAAAACAATCTTTCCCACAGAATTGTCTGAAGGATTGCTTATCATTTATATTGACGATATTATTATATGTTCTGGTTCATGGTCTTTGCACCTTGAAATACTTGCAAGAGTACTTCACAAAGTTGCAGAAGTGGACATGAAAATTTCACTTAAGAAATGTAATTTTGGTTTTGAAGAACTTAAAGCATTAGGACATATTGTTTCTGGTTTAAGCTTGGGTATTGATAAAAACAAAGTAGCAGCAGTGTTACTTAAGCCAATACCTCAGAATAAAAAAGAAATGATGTCTTTTCTTGGGTTTGCCAGTTATTATAGGCAGCACCTGAAAGACTTTGCAATTCTAGCCAAGTCACTTTATAGAATCTGTGATCAACAGACTGTTTTGAGATGACACAGGAGGGAATTAAAGCTTATGAGAAGACAAGGAAAGCTCTAACAGAAGCACCTTTACTCCTCATGCCTGACTGGAATATTCCTTTTAAATTTTACATTGATTCATGTGGAGATGGATTAGGGGCAGCCCTACATCAAGTCCAAATTATTGATGACAAACCTACAGAAGGACCAGTTTGTTACATCTCAACACAAATCAAACCAACAAAAGCCAGATATGGTGCAAGCCAAATGGAGTGCTTATGTTTGGTATGGGCACTTGATAAATTACACTATTATCTTGATGGCAGTGTTTTTGAAGTGATAACTGTCTGTAATGCCGTAAAATCACTTCTTAACATGAAAACTCCCAACAGACACATGTTGAGATGGAAAATAGCCATTCAGGAATATGGGGGAAACATGACTATAGTCCACAAAGCAGGAAAAATTCACAAGAATGCTGATGGACTTAGCAGGTGGGCATTAGCCAACACTCCTGATAACCCAGCTTATGTACCCTTGGAAGCTGAACCACAGATTCCAATTGAAGGGATTAATATAACTGATATTGGGACTGAATTCTTTGAAGAGGTCAGAGAATCCTATAAGCAAGACAAGAATTGCCATATCTTGACTTCTTGGTTGGATAAAGACTGCAAAGATACATCTTTGGTCAATGCACTAGATGAAGTTTGGAGAAATTCCTATTCTGAAGGGAGATTTCACTTGTTTTATGGGATTATTTACCACCAAACAAAACATTCTTGTGTAATGACATTATGCAGCAGATTGCTTATCAATACAATTCTTCATGAATGCCATGATAGCATCTACTCTGAACACCTGTCAGAGGACAGAACACTTGAAAAAGTAAAGAACTGTGCATGGTGGCCATCTTGGAGAAGAGAAACCATTGAATATTGCCATACCTGTGACAGATTCCAAAAAGCAAACAGGAGTACAGGCAAGCAATTTGTACTTATGATCCATATTCAAGAACCAAAATCCCCATGTGAAGTTGTTCACATGGATTGGGTCACAGCACTTCCTCCAAGTGGTGACAAAAGTTATAATGCTTGTTTAGTCATTGTAGACAGATATAGCAAGACTCCCATATTCTTACCATGTCATAAAAATGACACTGCTATGGACACAGCTCTTCTTCTATGGAGTAGAGTTATTTCTCGTACAGGATTATTTAAGAATATCATGAGTGACAGAGATCCCAAGTTCACATCTGCACTTTGGACCAATCTTCATAGATTGTTTGGGACTAAGTTATCATTCTCTACAGCATATCACCCTCAGACAGATGGGCTAGCAGAGAGGATGATTCAAACTTTAGAAGACATGATCAGAAGATTTTGTGCTTATGGGTTAGAATTCAAAGACTCAGATGGCTTTACCCATGACTGGTGCACTCTGATACCTGCATTAGAATTGGCATACAAGACGTCAGTCCATTCTTCCACAGGACAAACTCCTGCTATGTTAGAAAAAGGATGGAATCCAAGACTCCCAGCAGACACACTGAGGAAAGACTTGATTGAAATTCATCCTACAGCTTCCAGCTTCAAGATAATGCTTGATAAAGTAAAACATCATGCAAAACAAAGTATGGATGATGCTTTTGATTATGCAAAACAGAAGTGGGACAAGAGTCATAAAGTACTAGACTTCAAAGTAGGGGACTTAGTTCTAGTTTCAACCTTGAATTTTAATAATATCAAAGGCCCAAAGAAACTTAAAGATTCTTATGTAGGACCTTTTTTTATTGTTGCCTTACATGGAACCAATGCAGTTCAAGTGGAATTGAGTGGTGAATTGGAAAATAAACACCCCACTTTTCCGGTCAGCTTGATAAAACCTTAACAACCAGCTTATAAAGAATTGTTTCCTTTGAGGAACCCAACTCCTTTAACTGTACCACCAGTGGAACAGAATAAAGACAAAAAGATAAAGAAAGTCATTAAAGAAAGGAGACTTAGGGGTAAAAATCAGAGAGAATATCTTGTCAGATATAGAAATCCAGTACATGAAGATGAATGGCTGGCAGAATCAGATATACCTGACTCAGATAAACTCTTGAGAAGATTTAGACATGAAAGAAGGCCACAAGCCTGAATATGTCTATAAATGTGCTTTAAATTACTTGATCTGAGTAATATAAAGAGGTTGGACAGTGGACATTAAACCCCCTTGGGGGCTTTTTCTTATTTCTATCATTGATAAAATTGTAGTACAATTTTATTTTTTCCTGGGAGGGAATGTGAGCCTTGAGGTATATTTTACATACCCAAATAGGCCACAATTATCTTAAAAATGAATTCTGAACTATGCATAACCTATAAGTCATGCATATATTCAAAATTCATCATTTTTCATTTCAGAAAAGATGAATAACTTTTTATTGAGTAAGTAAATCCATGGATTTAAGGCCAGATTTGGATTCTACACTAAAATTCACTTAGGGTAGCTCCATAGAGTGAATAAGCTCAAATTAACTCTTTGAGGTGGTAAAATGGAAAATACTTCAATACCACATCATGAATACCACATAAAGGATCCGTGAAAAGTTTTGTTTTTCTTAAATTCACGCCAAAATAATGGGAAAGTGAGAAATCCCATGTTACATATACACTAAGAATAGTGTTATGCATGTTTTGAGCACTTAATATCATGGTATTCCTACATGGACTTTTGGTACACCCATAGTGGATATCTCACTTGAAGCTTAAATTACTATTTTGACGTAAAAAATAGGCAAGGGGGACAAAGGACATCAAAGAGAGCCAGGGTACCCAACTTCTGAGGCCTCAGAGGCGTGGACAGCTCTAAAGCTTGGATACATGGCTGATCTTAGACTAATTGGTAAACTAAAACCTTTTGGGAACTTGGTTACCATGTCACAACTACTGTAAATCTTAAGAAAATAGCAAATAACCTGCTATTTTGACGTGCCAAGGAGGTAAAGAGCTACTTAGACTCCTGTAACCACGTCAATTCCTAATGACTTTCCATGGATAAACCCCAAAAGAGTAATTAAAACCCTTTTTGGACTTGTATCCATTGATTTACCTCATAGCAACCAGTGAAACACTGATATTTGCAATTCTATGTAGAAATGAGGTAAAAACTTCAAAAATTCATTAAAAATACAATTCTTAATAAATCCTTCTGAAACGTTCAGGACTAATGGAGAACTGTATTATCTATGGTAAAACCAAAAAGAATTACGGTTTTACTAGTAAAATTCAAAGTTTTACTTACAGTCCATTTTTGACCATTCTACGTGAAACACTGAATCTTCAAAAATTCACAGTGATTACATCTTGTGATGAAATTGGCAATAGCATTAATAAATTTGAGAAATCAATGATTATTTTGGAATAAAAGAAGATTTTCAGATGTTACTCCTTTTATTCTTAACCATATTGGGGTTGGTAGTCATGTAAAAGCATCAATTAAGTAATTATGATAATCTTACGTGACAACAGATGATGCAATCAATAATCCAAAAGTTTTGTTGCTTTCTCACTCACTGGTTTTTCAGTTTGCTCCATGGCACGCCTCTGTGAGCTGTTGTTGACTTGAAAGAGGCCTCCTCTTGCTGTTTTTTCCACATCATCATCTTATTAATCATTTATATCAGTATTACCAACAAGTAAGTATTAGTTAAGACTTTTCTTAAGTGTTTCATTCTTTCAGAATCAATCATAAAGACGTGAAATCATAGAAATCAACTATATATTGTTGTAATACATTTATAAATGCATTTTGATCCTCTAAATCCACAATTCTATGTCAAATCTCTCTATCTTATCTTTCAATAAGCTCTTTGGAATATTAGTGAGTGATTTATTTTTAATTCTTAAAGTTTTTTCTAAAAATAGTTTTCTTCAAGAATTATCATTATAATTATTCTTGCAAAAGATAATTATATATTAAAATAATTTCATTATTTTAATAAAAGAAGTTTTTATTATTAAAATCTTCTTGTAATTGATTCTTTTAGACAATTACTTGCTCACTGTTAAAATCACTAGTAGTGTTGAACACGTGAAAGAAATAATTTTTTATTATTTAATTGTGGTTATAACAATATTTTATTATTATATTTCATAAGAACAGACATAGTACTGTTGATTAATAGTAATATTATCATCAGTTTTATAGTCACATCTTACAGAAAGGAATTTGGGGAGTCTGGCACACTTGGAGCCAAGATTCCTTCCCCCCACCAAATAAAATTAATCTTTCTAATTTATTCTTGCTTTAATTCCTCATAATTTATTATACCTAAATTTTACATATGTAAATCAATTGAAAAATTACAGTAAGCAACTGTCATTTTTAATTTCTCATATGTAAGCTCAAGTTCACTTATGTAATAGACATTTCAATTTGAAATACATCAATCCCTCATAAATTCTTGGCTACATTCCACATCTCAATTTTAACACAAAAAATTGATTTTTAACACCACATTTGGTGTTAATTAAATCAAATTTTTGAGTATTTTCAGATTTTCATACAGAAAATAGTAAAAACTTAATTTAAGCTTAGTTATAGCTGAGTTACATAATTATCACTCAGAAGTTATCCCACCTAATTTTTTATGAGGAATCCAATGTTGAAATAATCTTCATTATTTTATTTATTGTAAAAAGATTTATGATAACTTTTATTAACCTTTTCCCAAAAAACATTTCAATTTTAATATTTTTGATAAAAAATTATTTTTGCTTCATTTTTTCATTCAAAAATATATTTTTACACTTTTAAATTTCAATACAGATTCACTGTTAAGTTTTTTTATTTTACAATCCTATTTTTATATTAAAAATACATTTTTTATATTGAATTATAGCTTAATTTGATGCTTTGTGGTCTTTTGGGCATATGAAAATACCTGTAAGGCTCACATTCACTCCCCCTAAAAAGGATCATTAGTGTTTAATATTACTATTTCTAGTGTTTCTGAACTTTCTGAGAAGCTTTTTAGCTTCAGGTATTCCTTTTTCTGCTAACCATTTAGCTTCACAAGCTGAGTCACTGTCTCTGAAAAGTTATTATTTCCTTACTTTCTTATTCCTCAATTTCATTTCTTGGTGAGCTTTTTTAAGCTTCTTAGTACCAGATGTTTCAACAGGAGGTATATGCTGGGGTACTTTATTCCTTTGGGGGAATCTTCCAGCATCACCAGCTTTTTAAGGCTTTATCAGGCTTACTGGAAATATAGGATTCTTATTACTAAGCTCCTCAGATAATTCTAATTCAACAGAATCTTCCCCATGAAGGGATTTGATCACAAAATTTCCTGAAAAGGATTCTTTGAGATTTTCTCATATTCTTATTTCATAGAAGTTGGTAGTTGACACAAGTACCAATTCTCCTACCTTGAAGTCTGGAGTAGTATGTTACTTATCCAATTTGTCTTTGGCATATGCTAATGAGTCCTCCATGCAGCTTACTGCATGCTTCCTATCTTTTTCTATAATTCCTTTTGATCTAGCAGCTGGCCATGGGTTATTTCTTTCAACCAAATCTTTCCTCAAAAAATCTTGGGTTATTCTAGGATTCCATCCCTTCTCTAGGATAGCAGGGGTCTGAGTGGTACTGGCATGAAGAGATTTTTTAAATGCTTGTGCAAGTGCAGGTAGAAGGGTCCACCAATCATGTGTGAATCCGTCACAATCTTTGAAATTTAAGCCCTATGCACAATATCTTCTTACCATGTCTTCCAAGCTCTGGATCATTATTTCAGCTAATCAATTAGTTTGTGGTTGGTAAGCTGTAGAGAAAGATAATTTGGTCCCAAATTGTAAGATTTGACTATGAAACTGATGATAATATTACTATTAATCAACAGTACTATGTCTTTTCTTATGAAATATAATAAAAAAATTATTATAACCACAATTAAATAATTATAAAATTATTTCTTTCACGTGTTATACACTACTAGGGATTATAACAGTGAGCAGTAATTGTCTACAAGAATCAATTACAAGAAGAATTTAATAATAAAAACTTCTTTATTAAAATAATAAAATTATTTTAATATATAATTATCTTTTGCAAGAATAATTATAAAGATAATTCTTGAAGAAAACTATTACTAGAGAAAAACTTCAAGAATTAAAAATAAATGACTCACTAATACTCCAAAGGACTTATTGATAGATAAGAGTAGAGAAATTTGACGTGGAATTGTGCATTGAAGGGATCAAAAGGATTTATAACAGTATTACAACAATATATAGTTGGATTCTATGATTTCACGTCTTTCTGGTTGATTCTGAAAGATTTAAAACACTTAAGAATAGCTTTAACTAATACTTACTTGTTGGTAATAATGATTTAATAAATTAATAAGATGATGATACGGAAAAAACAGCAAGAAGAGGCTTCTTTTAAGTCAACAACAGCTCACAGAGGCGTGCCATGGAGCAAACTGAAAAACCAGTGAGTGAGAAAACAATAAACCTTTTTGGATTAATGATTGCATCATCTGTTGTCACGTAAGATTATCATAATTACTTAATTGATGCTTTTACGTGACTACTAACCCCAATATGGTTAAGAATAAAAGGAGTAACAACAGTAAATCTTCTTTTATTCCAAAATAATCATTGATTTCTCAAAGTTATCAATGCTATTGCCAATTTCATCACAGGTTTTAATTACTGTGAATTTTTGAAGATTCAGTGTTTCACGTAGAATGGTCAAAAATGGACTGTAAGAAAAACTTTTAATTTTCCTAGTAAAACTGTAATTCTTTTTGGTTGTAACATAGATAATACAGTTCTTCATTGGTCCTGAAAGGTTCAGAAAGATTCATTAAGAATTGTATTTTTAATGAATTTTTGAAGTTTTTACCTCATTTCTACGTAGAATTGCAAATAGCAGTATTTTGCTGGTTTCTATGAGGTAAATCAATGAATATGGATCCCAAAAGGGTTTTAATTACTCTTTTAGGGTCTAGTCATGGAAATTCATCAAGAATTGACGTGGTTACAGGAGCCTAAGTAGCTTATTACCTCCTTGGCACGTCAAAAATAGCAGGTTATTTGCTATTTTCTTATGATTACAGTAGGTGTAACTTGGTAACCAAGTTCCCAAAGAGTTTTATTTTACCAATTGGGCCAAGATGAGCCATGGATCCATGCTCTGGAGCTATCCACGCCTCTGAGGCCTCAGAAGTTGGGTACCCTGGCTCTCTTTGATGTCTTTTGTCCCCCTTGCCTAATTTTTACGTCAAAATAGTAATTTAAGCTTAAAGTGAGATATCCACTATGGGTGTACCAAAAGTCCATGTAAGAATACCATGATATTAAGTGCTCAAAACATGCATAACACTATTCTTAGTGTATATGTAACACTCACTTTCCCATTATTTTGGCGTGAAATTAAGAAAAACAAAAATTTTCACGGATCTTTTATGTGGTATTGAAGTATTTTCCATTTTACCACCTCAAAGAGTTAATTTGAGCTTATTCACTCTATGGAGCTACCCTAGGTGAACTTTTGTGTAGAATCCAAATCTGGTCTTAAATCCATGGATTTACTTACTCAAAAAAAGTTATTCATCTTTTCTGAAATTGAAAATGATGAATTTTGGATATATGCATGACTTATGAGTTATGCATAATTCAAAATTTCTTTTTAAGATAATTGTGGCCTATTTGGGTATGTAAAATATACCTCAAGGCTCACATTCCCTCCCACCAAAAAATAAAATTGTACTACAATTTTATTAGTGATAAAAGAATAAGGCCCCAAAGGGGGTTAATGTCCACTGTCCAACCTCTTTACATTACTCAGATCAAGTAATTTAAAGCACATTTATAGACATATTCAGGCTTGTGGCCTTCTTTCATGTCTAAATCTTCTTAGGAGTTTATCTGAGTCAGGTATTTCTGATTCTGCCATCCATTCATCTTCATGTACTGGATTTCTAAATCTGACAAGATATTCTCTTTGATTTCTACCCCTAAGTCTCCTTTCTTTAATGACTTTCTTTATCTTTTTGTCTCCATTCTGCTCCACAGGTGGTACAGTTAAAGGAGTTGGGTTTCTTAAAGGAAACAATTCTTTGTCAGCTGGTTGATAAGGTTTTATCAAGCTGACTGGAAATGTGGGGTGTTTATTTTCTAATTCACCACTCACGTCCACTTGAACTGCATTGGTTCCATGTAAAGCAACAATAACAAAAGGTCCTACATAAGAATCTTGAAGTTTCTTTGGGCCTTTGATATTATTAAAATTCAAGGTTGAAACTAGAACTAAGTCCCCTACTTTGAAGTCTGGTACTTTATGACTCTTGTCCCACTTCTGTTTTGCATAATCAAAAGCATCATCCATACTTTGTTTTGCATGGTGTCTTACTTTATCAAGCATTAATTTGAAGCTGGAAGCTGTAGGATGAATGTCAATCAAGTCTTTCCTTAGTGTATCTGCTGGGAGTCTTGGATTCCATCCTTTTTCTAACATAGCAGGAGTTTGTCCTGTGGAAGAATGGACTGATGTCTTGTATGCCAATTCTAATGCAGGTATCAGAGTGCACCAGTCATGGGTAAAGCCATCTGAGTCTTTGACTTCTAATCCATAAGAACAAAATCTCCTGATCATGTCTTCTAAAGTTTGAATCATCCTCTATGCTAGCCCATCTGTTTGAGGGTGATATGCTGTAGAGAATGATAACTTATTCCCAAACAATCTATGAAGATTGGTCCAAAGTGCAGATGTGAGCTTGGGGTCTCTGTCACTTATGATATTCTTAAATAACCCTGTATGAGAAATAACTCTACTCCATAAAAGAAGAGCTGTATCCATAGCAGTGTCATCTTTATGACATGGTAAGAATATGGGAGTTTTGCTATATCTGTCTACAATGACTAAACAAGCATTTTAACTTTTGTCACCACTTGGAGGAAGTGCTGTGACCCAATCCATGTGAACAACTTCACATGGGGATTTTGGTTCTTGAATATGGATCATAAGTCCAAATTTCTTGCCTGTACTCGTGTTTGCTTTTTGGCATCTGTCACAGGTATGGCAATATTCAATGGTTTCTTTTCTCCAAGATGGCCACCATGCACAATTCTTCACTTTTTCAAGTGTTCTGTCTTCTGACAGGTGTCCAGAGTAGATACTATCATGACATTCATGAAGAATGGTATTGATAAGTAATCTACTGCACAATGTCATAACACAAGAATGTTTTGTTCTGTGGTAAATGATTCCATCAAACAAGTGAAATCTTCCTTCAGAATAGGAATTTTTCCAAACTTCATCAAGTGCATTAACTAAAGATGTATCTTTGCTGTCTTTATCCAATAAGGAAGTCAAGATATGGCAATTCTTGTCTTGTTTATAAGATTCTCTGACCTCCTCAAAGAATTCAGTCCCAATATCAGTTATGTTAATTCCTTCAATTGGACTCTGTGGTTCAGCTTCCAAAGGTACATAAGCTGGGTTATCAGGAGTGTTGGCTAAAGCCCATCTACTAAGTCCATCAGAATTCTTGTGAATGTTTCCTGATTTATGAACTATAGTCATGTTTCCTCTATATTCTTGAATGGCTATTTGCCATCTCAACATATGTCTGTTGGGAGTTTTCATGTTAAGAAGTGATTTCACAGCATTACAGTCAGTTATCACTTCAAAAACACTGCCATCAAGATAATAGTGTAGTTTATCAAGTGCCCATACCAAACATAAGCACTCCATTTGGCTTGCACCATATCTGGCTTCTGTTGGTTTGATTTGTCTTGAGATATAACAAACTGGTCCTTCTGTAGGTTTGTCATCAATAATTTGGACTTGATGTAGGGCTGCCCCTAATCCATCTCCACATGCATCAATGTACAACTTAAAAGGAATATTCCAGTCAGGCATGAGGAGTAAAGGTGCTTCTGTAAGGGCTTTCCTTATCTTCTCATAAGCTTCAATTCTCTCTTGTGTCATCTCAAACACAGTCTGTTGATCACAGATTCTATAAAGTGACTTGGCTAGAATTGCAAAGTCTTTCAGGTGTTGCCTATAGTAACTGGCAAACCCAAGAAAAGACATCATTTCTTTTTTATTCTGGGGTATTGGTTTAAGTAACACTGCTGCTACTTTGTTTTTGTCAATACCCAAGCTTAAACCAGAAACAATATGTCCTAATGCTTTGAGTTCTTCAAAACCAAAATTGCATTTCTTAAGTGAAATTTTCATGTTCACTTCCGCAACTTTATGAAGTACTCTTGCAAGTCTTTCAAGGTGCAAAGACCATGAATCAGAACATATGATAATATCATCAATATAAATGATAAGCCATCCTTCAGACAATTCTGTAGGAAAGATGGTGTTCATCATCCTTTGATAATGGGATGGAGCATTTTTAATGCCAAATGGCATTCTAAGATACTCAAAAATACCACAGTGAGTGATAATTCTAAGTAATTTCTTAGCTTTAGGCGTCAAAACATTTTGATGGAAGCCTTTCAATGCATCCATTGATGTTATATACTTGGCTTTAGACAATTGAGTCAAGGTTTCTTGAATTCTAGGTATTGGATACCTATCTGGAACTGTGTAGGTATTCAATGCTCTGAAGTCTCCAACCATTCTTGACTTATCATTGTGCCATGCAATAATAACAGGTGTTTTCACTTCAACTTCCTCATTTTGGCCTCTTTTCCTTAGCACACCAAGTTGGATCAACTCTTGGATATGTTTTTCCAAGGCTTCTCTAGCTCTGGGACTGGCTGGATAAGCTGGTCTTCTAAGTACTGGAGGATATGGTCTTTAAATATTAAGAGTAATATCAACTTCATGTCCTCTTATAGCGCCTAATGGTTCATTATCAGAGGCAAATGCATTTTTATATGTGTATAACACATTAATAAGCTCATTCCTCATCTTTGGTGACAATGATTGATTAATTTGTGCTTCAACAAGTTGATTAGTCACAAATTCATCTTTGTAAGTATCCTTGACGGAAGATACTACAGATATCTGTTTTGGCATATTGGAGAAAGCAAATTTTTGTCTCTTGTTATCTCCAATTGTGAAATATCTGTCCTTATGGTTATTTATATCAATACCATAAATATTTAAGTAATCATTTCCAAGATGATGTGCTGAGATGTGCAATTATCCATTACTACAATCTCAGTTTTCATTCTTACACTTCCTGCTGGATGTGGGAATACAATATTAGTGTCCAATATGCCCAGGGGGTACATATTGTTACTGGCACTACTGAATTGTACACCTTCTATTGGTAATAGATGGTTTTTCCATTCAGGAAGTACAATTTGGAGATAATCTTTGCCCACACAAGTGCAAAATGCCCCTGTATCCAAATTTACTTTGGCTTCAATATCACTCATCAGAACTGATGTGATACACGATGCCCCAGCAGTATAACCCTTTCCTCTAGCAGGTTTTGTTTTACACATTCTGGCATCTTGGATATTGGTCAGGTTGCAGCAATTCTCACTGTACTGTGGCAAGTGGGTATGGACTTCTGTGACCTCAAAGAAAGCTGAAATGTTCTCAATGGGATAGTCCTCCACTGGTGTATCTTCAGAGACTGCAGAATCTTGATCAGACTCCTCTTTCTCTTCAGTACACTGAATTTCTTCAATGACTTGAACTTCATTGATCTTTGTCTTTTTAGGACAAGTGTTGGCTAAATGTGAAGTACTTCCACATTTATGACACTTCAAGACAGGTCTTTCTGGTCTTCTTTCCTCTCTAGGAATCTTTGAGACTATTTTGGACTCTATTGGGGTTTTAATCCAAGTCTTACCAATTCTTGTCCTGGTAATGATATCTAATATAGCATTAATGTAGTCCTCTGTTGAACAAGGTTCCATACATCTGCTTTTGATAGCATGTTCCAGTTCTCCTCCACACTTTCTTAATATTTTCATATTAATCATAGTGTCAGACATATCTGGGTGTAAAGCAGATAGTCTGTCTTTCTGTTTGAAGAACCAAGTAAGTGGTTTGTCTTTTTCTGAGTTAAAAATGGCACTTTCAAAAGCATTTTCATTTTAAACCTCCAAGAATTATTGGCCCATTTGGTAATCACTTCAGATTTCCACCAAGACCAGTCATGTTTGCCATGATCAATCCTCATTTTGTAATACCATTTCTTTGCAGTTCTGGTAAACAAACAGTGTAATTTTCCCACTATGATTTCATCAGGTATATCAAAGTCTTCTTGCAACATATCAATAGTCCTAATGAATTCAATATGGTTGTATTCTTGTAAGATGTGACTATGAAGCTGATGATGATATTACTATCAATCAACAGTACTATGTCTGTTCTTATGAAATATAATAATAAAGTATTATTATAACCACAATTAAATAATTAAAAAATTATTTCTTTCACGTGTTAAGCACTACTAGTGATTTTAACAGTGAGCAAGTAATTGTCTACTAGAATCAATTACAAGAAGAATTTAATAATAAAAACTTCTTTATTAAAATAATAAAATTATTTTAATATATAGATATCTTTTGCAAGAATAATTCTAAAGATAATTCTTGAAGAAAACTCTTACTAGAGAAAAACTTTAAGAATTAAGAATAAATGACTCACTAATACTCCAAAGAACTTATTGATAGATAAGAGTGGAGAAATTTGACGTGGAATTGTGGATTTAAGGGATCAAAAAGATTTATAACAGTATTACAACAATATATAGTTGGATTCTAGGATTTAACGTCTTTCTGGATGATTTGGAAAGATTTAAAAACACTTTAAGAATAGCTTTTAACTAATACTTACTTGTTGGTAATAATGATTTAATAAATTGATAAGATGATGATACGGAAAAAACAGCAAGAATAGGCTTCTTTTAAGTCAACAACAGCTCACAGAGGCGTGCCATGGAGCAAACTGAAAAACCAGTGAGTGAGAAAACAATAAACCCTTTTGGATTAATGATTGCATCATTGGTTGTCACGTAAGATTATCATAATTACTTAATTGATGCTTTTACGTGACTACCAACCCCAATATGGTTAAGAATAAAAGGAGTAACATCTGTAAATATTCTTTTATTCTAAAATAATCATTGATTTCTCAAAGTTATCAATGTTATTGCTAATTTCATCACAGGTTGTAATTACTGTGAATTTTTGAAGATTCAGTGTTTCACGTAGAATGGTCAAAAATGGACTGTAAGTAAAACGTTTAATTTTACTAGTAAAACCATAATTCTTTTTGGTTGTACCATAGATAATACAGTTCTTCATTGGTCCTGAAAGTTTCAGGAAGATTCATTAAGAATTGTATTTTTAATGAATTTTTGAAGTTTTTACCTCATTTCTACGTAGAATTGCAAATAGCAGTATTTTGCTGGTTGCTATGAGGTAAATCAATGAATATGGATCCCAAAAGGGTTTAATTACTCTTTTAGGGTCTAGTCATGGAAATTCATCAAGAATTGACGTGGTTACAGGAGCCTAAGTAGCTTATTACCTCCTTGGCACATCAAAATAGCAGGTTATTTGCTATTTTTCTTATGATTACAGTAGGTGTAACTTGGTAACCAAGTTCCCAAAGAGTTTTAGTTTACCAATTGGGCCAAGATGAGCCATGGATCCATGCTCTGGAGCTATCCATGCCTCTGAGGCCTCAGAAGTTGGGTACCCTGGCTCTCTTTGATGTCTTTTGTCCCCCTTGCCTAATTTTTACGTCAAAATAGTAATTTAAGCTTAAAGTGAGATATCCACTATGGGTGTACCAAAAGTCCATGTAAGAATACCATGATATTAAGTGCTCAAAACATGCATAACACTATTCTTAGTGTATATGTAACATGGGATTTCTCACTTTCCCATTATTTTGGCTAAAAATCAAGAAAAACAAATATTTTCACGGATCTTTTATGTGGTATTAATGATGTGGTATTGAAGTATTTTCCATTTTACCACTTCAAATACTTAAATTGAGCTTATTCACTCTATGGAGCTACCCTAGGTGAATTTTTGTGTAGAATCCAAATCTGGTCTTAAATCCATGGATTTACTTACTCAATAAAAAGTTATTCATCTTTTCTGAAATTGAAAATGATGAATTTTGGATATATGCATGACTTATGAGTTTTGCATAATTCAAAATTTCTTTTTAACATAATTGTGGTCTATTTGAGTATGTAAAATATACCTCAAGGCTCACAATTCTCCTTCACCAGAGAATGTTGGCCATTCTTCTATTTTGGGAATATCTCTTGCAGAGTAGGCATTTTCTCCCAAGAATGGTGTAAGACTTTCTTTAACAGAGAGTTTTTCTTCAATTAAAGGTGTAGAATGTCTTGGCATATGTGGTTCATGATTCTTATGAATTTGTTCCACACTTGCAATTATCTCATTCTTCAACTTTTGCCTTTCACTGTCACTTTTTGCTAAATGTATAGCAAATTGATTGGTGTTCTCAACTATCTTCAAGACATGGTCTTGTAGAGTCTTAAGTTGATCATTCATTTTAAAAAGATCTTCCATTTCCTCATGTTGAACTTGGCACATGTTTTCAATTCTTATGCAAGAATTGGTAATTAAGTCAAGTTTGGCATTTGTCACTTGGTGTAATTCAATGTATTTCTTGTCATTTTTCTTTAATTCAACTATATCTGATGCAATTTTGGTTAACTTGTTATCAAGTTTACCAATTTCTACATGAATACTAGTTTTTACACCAATTATTTGCATGGAAAGTTTCTGTCCATCCTTTCCTGCTCCTTGGCTGTGAATTCCATCAGAGTTCTGGCCATATTGAAGACACTGTCCACTGCTGAAGGCTCCAATTTGGGGATCCTGTACCCTTGTGGGTAGGGTCTGTGCCAATTGGCTTTGCCTTTTCCTTTGCCTTGATGGTTCCTGGGACCTTTCTGCTTCTTCTGAGGTCCCTTGGGCTTGTCCTTGGACACTTCTGGAGCTGGTAGACTCCATTGGTGCCTCTGTCTCCAAAGCTGAAGTCATTTCCAACTCTTTCTTCTGGTCTATGGATAAAAGACTTTGGTTCTTCAACCAATTCTTTATCTTTTTGACCTTGTCTTTGCAAGACAGGGGGCTCCATCCTCCTAAGAGTTCTATGGTCTTCTCCTGACCCAGAAAGCTCTTGATGTGTAAGTAGGAGTTCATGGCCCCCTGCCAAAGGCTTGGGCAGATTTCCCACTCCTCTTCCTTGGCTGCTCTGAACCAGTTTTTGTACTGGCATTGATATATTTCTATTGCTGCCACCTGAAAGTGGTTCAGCCCTGGAAATATTACCATAAATCAGTTCAGGCTCTGAATTCACGTCAAAATCTGTTGGTACAGACCTTGGGGAATGGGGGCAACTCTGGCATCCTCCAAATGTGTCTTTCTTGTGGAAGACTTGGCACTTCTGGATTTGGTCTTGCCTCTTCCTTGTCCACATCCATCTGGTTGGACTGAATAGTTGCTTCCATTTCTGGTATGCACCATTTTTACATCAATTTAAGGATAAAGAGTAAAAATAAAGATAAAAACACACCTTTTGGTGGTAATTTATTCTTCTCAGAATTAGATAAGGTGCCTCTTTTAGCAATTTGCACCTCAATACTGTCTTCAGATTCTGCTTCTGAAGATTCAGGACTATTGATGTATCTTTTACTGAGTCTGTTACCAGCTGCACAGTATTTGATTAAAGACACTAAAAGAGAAAAAATATGATAAAAGAAATTATTTTTGTGTTTTAAGATATTTTTAAAAGATTTTTTATAAATTTTATTATTATTTTTTAATATTAAAAAAATTATTCTTTTTAAAGAAAAAAAATTAAAATTTAAGATTTTGAATGAAAATTAATTCAGAGTAACTCAAAGAATAATTTTATAAGTTTTTGGATGTGAAAAAGCCACGTGTAAAACAGTATAAAATTAAACCAAATTCCTCAATGAAAAAGATTTCCAAGACAATTTCAAAAATAAGAGTTATTTTGACTTTAAAATGAAAGAAAAAATGTTAAATTAATATATTTTAGAGCTTAAAAATATATTAATTAAGGGTACAAGGCTCAAAAAACACGGCCAGGCCCCCAAATGTAAGATTTGACTATGAAACTGATGATAATATTACTATTAATCAACAGTACTATGTCTGTTCTTATGAAATATAATAAAAAAATTATTATAACCACAATTAAATAATTATAAAATTATTTCTTTCACGTGTTATACACTACTAGTGATTATAACAGTGAGCAGTAATTGTCTACAAGAATCAATTACAAGAAGAATTTAATAATAAAAACTTCTTTATTAAAATAATAAAATTATCTTTTGCAAGAATAATTATAAAGATAATTCTTGAAGAAAACTATTACTAGCGAAAAACTTTAAGAATTAAAAATAAATGACTCACTAATACTCCAAAGAACTTATTGATAGATAAGAGTAGAGAAATTTGACGTGGAATTGTGGATTTAAGGGATCAAAAGGATTTATAACAGTATTACAACAATATATAGTTGGATTCTATGATTTCACGTCTTTCTGGTTGATTCTGAAAGATTTAAAACACTTAAGAATAGCTTTAACTAATACTTACTTGTTGGTAATAATGATTTAATAAATTGATAAGATGATGATACGGAAAAAACAGCAAGAAGAGGCTTCTTTTAAGTCAACAACAGCTCACAGAGGCGTGCCATGGAGCAAACTGAAAAACCAGTGAGTGAGAAAACAATAAACCTTTTTGGATTAATGATTGCATCATCTGTTGTCACGTAAGATTATCACAATTACTTAATTGATGCTTTCACGTGACTACTAATCCCAATATGGTTAAGAATAAAAGGAGTAACAACAGTAAATCTTCTTTTATTCCAAAATAATCATTGATTTCTCAAAGTTATCAATGCTATTGCCAATTTCATCACAGGTTTTAATTACTGTGAATTTTTGAAGATTCAGTGTTTCACGTAGAATGGTCAAAAATGGACTGTAAGAAAAACTTTTAATTTTCCTAGTAAAACTGTAATTCTTTTTGGTTGTAACATAGATAATACAGTTCTTCATTGGTCCTGAAAGGTTCAGAAAGATTCATTAAGAATTGTATTTTTAATGAATTTTTGAAGTTTTTACCTCATTTCTACGTAGAATTGCAAATAGCAGTATTTTGCTGGTTTCTATGAGGTAAATCAATGAATATGGATCCCAAAAGGGTTTTAATTACTCTTTTAGGGTCTAGTCATGGAAATTCATCAAGAATTGACGTGGTTACAGGAGCCTAAGTAGCTTATTACCTCCTTGGCACGTCAAAAATAGCAGGTTATTTGCTATTTTCTTATGATTACAGTAGGTGTAACTTGGTAACCAAGTTCCCAAAGAGTTTTAGCTTACCAATTGGGCCAAGATGAGCCATGGATCCATGCTCTGGAGCTATCCACGCCTCTGAGGCCTCAGAAGTTGGGTACCCTGGCTCTCTTTGATGTCTTTTGTCCCCCTTGCCTAATTTTTACGTCAAAATAGTAATTTAAGCTTAAAGTGAGATATCCACTATGGGTGTACCAAAAGTCCATGTAAGAATACCATGATATTAAGTGCTAAAAACATGCATAACACTATTCTTAGTGTATATGTAACATGGGATTTCTCACTTTCCCATTATTTTGGCGTGAAATTAAGAAAAACAAAAATTTTCACGGATCTCTTATGTGGTATTGATGATGTGGTATTGAAGTATTTTCCATTTTACCACCTCAAAGAGTTAATTTGAGCTTATTCACTCTATGGAGCTACCCTAGGTGAACTTTTGTGTAGAATCCAAATCTGGTCTTAAATCCATGGATTTACTTACTCAAAAAAAGTTATTCATCTTTTCTGAAATTGAAAATGATGAATTTTGGATATATGCATGACTTATGAGTTATGCATAATTCAAAATTTCTTTTTAAGATAATTGTGGCCTATTTGGGTATGTAAAATATACCTCAAGGCTCACACAAATTATTGGTGAAGATTTTCCCATAGTGCTGAGGTAAATTTAGGATCTCTTCCACTAATAGTTTTTGTGAATATGCCAGTCCATGATAGTACTTTATTCCATATTAGAAGAGCTTTATCCAAGCCTGTATCATCTTTGTGACATGGTAAAAAGATTGAAGTTGTAATAAGCCTTTCAAAAATCACTAGCCAGGCATTATAGCTTCCATCACCTCCTGGTGGTAGACAAGTTACCCAATCCACATGGACAATTTCCCAAGGTCTACTGGCCTCTTGGATCTTGATCATATTTCAAAGTCTTTTTCCAGTGAACTTTTTTCCATTTTTAAATATGTCACAGCCTTCTCAGTATTCTTCAGCATCCTTTTGCCACATTGGCCACCATATTAAGGTCTTAGTTTTCTCTCTTGTTCTGTCCTCAGATAGGTGTCCTGATAATTGACTGTCATGGCATTTTTTCAACACAAGATTGATTAAGGATCTGTTAACAACTGTCATTACACATGTTTTTTTGGTTCTTTGATAGATTATTCCATAAAGTAAATTAAATCTTCATTCAGCATATGACTTCTTCCATAGTTAATGCAAGGAGTTTATCAAGGAGCTATCTTTCAAGTCTTTAGTGATTAATTGGCATAGGATGCGAAAATCTTTATCCTCCATATAGCTGTTCCTTACTTCTTCAAAGAAGGTAGTGTTCAGGTCTATAACACTGATTCCTTTTATTGGTATTTGTGGACAAGTTTATTATGGCAAATGAGCAGGATTTTAAATATAATTTTTTAATTTCCATCTGGTTGGTCTATCTTCAGTTTTGTGAATATTCTCAACTTTGTGTACAATGGTCATATTTCCTCTATATTCCTGTATGGCTATTTGCCATCTGAGCATATGTCTGTTGGGTTTTTTCATTTGCAGAAGTGATTTTACAGTGGTGAAATATTTTATAGCTTCAAAAACACATCCTTCAATAAAATAATTTAGTTTTTACAAGGCCCAAACAAGAAATAAACATCCCATTTGACTTTCTCCATATCTGGTTTTAGTTGGTTTGATTTGCCTATATAAAAAGCATATGGGTCCTTCTACAGGTTTTTCATTAATAATTCGGACTTTATAAAGTGAAGCTCCTAGACCATCTCCTGATTTATCAATTTGAAGCTTAAAGGGAAGCTAAAAATATGGCATAAGTAGAGGTGGAGCAGTGGTTAATGCTTGTCTCAGGGACTCAAAGACTTTGACTCTATTACCAGTCATTTCAAATACACCATTCTTGTCACAAATCTTATAAAGAAGTCTTTTTATGGATTCAAAATCTTTCATATTCTTCCTGTAGTATTCTGAAAAGCCTATAAACCATTGTATTTAGTTTTTTCTGAGGTATAGGCTTTAATAGGAGTTTTGCAACTTTATTCTTGTCCATTCCAAGGGATATACCAGAGATTGCATGTCCTAGGTCTTTGAGTTCTTTTAATCCAAAATGACATTTATTAAAAGAAATATTCATATTTACTGATTGTATTTTCCCCAAATCTCTAGATAATCTAAATATATTTTCTTCCCAAGTCTTAGAGAAAACAATAATGACATCAATATAAATGATTAACCATTCTTCTGAAGGTTCTTCAGGAAAGATTCCAGTTATTATTCCTTGTAAGTGTGAAGGTTCATTTTTGACACAAAAAGTCATACTTAAGTATTCATACACTCAAAAATGGACAATAATTCTCAAATATTTGCTTTCTCTTAGTGTTACTACATTCCGGAGAATTCCCTTCAGGGCATCCATGGTACTTATGCAAAATTCTTGAGATATTTGGGTAAGGGAAATTTGGATTTTTGGTATTGTATACTTGTCTGGGAAATTTTAAGTATTTGAAGCTCTAAAATCCTCAGCCATTTTGGATTTTCCTTTATTTAATTCCACTATGAAAAGTTCAGTTATTTCTATCGCTTTATTGTGGCCAACCTTTCTTAATACACCAAGGTCCAGGAGCGCTTTAATTCGAAGCTCAGAAGCTTCTCTTTACTTTGAGCTTTCTGGGTATGCAGGCCATCTTAGTAGTAGTGAATAAGGTCTCCCAATGTTAAAAATAATCTCAACTTCATGACAAATAATTTCCCCTAATGGTTCTTTATCTTATGTGAAGGCTTTTTTGTGGTCATATGAAAGGGCAGAGATTTCATTTTGTTATATTTCACTATGATTAGTGCTTACTTTAGCTTCATTCATTTTTTCTGATTTGAATTTTTCTAACTCTAAGTTGACTTTTGATACTTTTTTCACAGAAATTTTTCTTTTAAGTTGTAAAAAGGCAAATTTCTGACACTTATTTTCACCAATAGTAAAGTACCTGTTATTTTCATTATGTAAATCTATGGAATACATGATTAAATAATAATTTACCAATATAAAATGGGTACTGGAGCAGTTTTCCATAACAACAAATTCAACAGTTATTCTCAAAATTCCATTTATATGTGGAAATATTAAAATAGTTTTAAACATTCTCAATGTTTTTATTGGATTTCTTGCACTGTTTAATCTTCATCCATAAATTGGTTATAATTTATATTCAAAATTTGGCACACAATTTTTAAGAAAAGATGTTCCAAAACAAGATCAGAAAGCTCCTGCGTCAAGTAAAAGCTTAGTGGGTTTTTTATAAATCACCACTTCTGTTATACAGTAATTTCCAGATTTATATCCTCTCCCCCTTTTTGGTTTTGTTCTCATAAGTTGTTCATCTTGAATTTTTTATTAGTAAATTTGATTATTACTCAGCTGTGGTAAGTGGTAGTAAGATTCCATGATTTAAAATGTGACATTGATATTTTCTATTTCTTTTGAAGATTCAGAAAATATTGATGATTTATCATCTGAATTCTCTTCATTCACATCATCAGTTTCTTTTTCAATTTTAATTTCATTTATCTTACCTTTTTTTGGACATTTATTGGCCAAATGTGTGGTACTTTGTAAAATATGGCACTTTCTAAGTGCTTCTTCATATTTATATCTTATATTACTAAAATTTTCTTTGGGGTTCTTTTCCACAAAATCTTTCCAAGGTTTATTAAGAACATTTTTGATATTCATTTTAATAGAACCAATTTTTGCTCTGGTGGTTTCTTCTTTCAATATATTTATAATATCCTCTCCTTAAGATTTTGAAGTGATATTCCAAATAACCTCCACATTGTCCCAAGATTTTTCTATGGATCATAAATTCTTACATTTAGGGATATAATTCTGTTGGAAGAACCATGGTGAAGCTATGTCCTTTTCAGAATTCTATATTTAATATTCAAAGGCTTTTTCAACTTTAAGCCTAAAAGAATTATTGTCCAATTTGTTTATGATTTGGGTTTTCCACTAAGTCCAGCTTTGGTGTCAATGTGTTTGTCTTAAATTGATATACCATCTATTATATGATTTTGTAAACAAGGTGTTGAATATTGCTTTTACCAATATTCCTGGTAATTCAAAAGTCTTCTTCTATCATTTCAATACCACTGATAAGTTCCATATGGTCATTTTCACCTTCACCACTGAAGTGGGGTCATTCTTTAATTTTTTTTACTTCTTTAAAAAGTTCTTGGTCCATTGACAGTTCCAATTTATTGAAATAAGTGGAAAATTCATTCTTTGATTGTGAATTTTATACATCAAATACTTGTGGGCTGGAATATCTCATACCCTCACTTTGATTTAGAGGTGTGGACATTCTTGGAAAAGTGTGTGTTAATTGTTCAATCTCATTCATTTTACTGGTAGTACATCTTGTTGAATTTCTGACTTTATTTTAAAAAAACTTGTATTAAATTGATTGACTGAATTTTATACATGTTCTCTTTTATTTTAATTTCTTTCCATAATTCTGTTGTGCTAGTATTATCAGATATAATTTTATTTAATCTCATTGTTAATTTTGATACTTCTCCTTGTGAGGTACCAAAACATTTCTTCAGGGCAATTGTATTTTTCTTTACTTCATTAAATGAGTTTGTAATTTCATCAAGGATTTTCTTATTATATTCTTTGATAATACTTGTGAATTTTTTTATTCTTGTTTCAATTATTTAATCAATATTTAATTTAGAATATTTGTTTGTTAATTCTTTAATAATGATAGATTGTTCACTTTTTTTATTTTAAAATGAAGTGTCAATATTTTATTTTTTCATTTTTCTTGAAAGTTTTTCATTTATTTGGCTTAAGCTCAAATTATTTCTCTTAAGATTGTTACAAATATTCAAATTCTCATTAGAAATATGACCTTTCATGTTGTTTATTGTGAGCCTTAGAGGTATTTTCAGATAGCCAAAATACAACAAATAATAAAACAATATACAATTGTAGATAAAAGAAATTTATTTATATCATCAAAATGGAAAATTAAAATATGAATAAAAATTTATATACAAAAAAAAAAATTAATTATAATTCAAAATGAAAATTACAACAAATTTTAAAATTATGAAAATGCATTTTTACTTGAAAAAATTAAGTAAAAATGAATTTTTAATAAAATCAATGAAATTGAAACATTTTTGGTAAAACGTTACATAAAATATATTATAACTTTTCATCCAACAAATAAACTTAAGAAAATTACTTCACCATTGTATTCCTCATAAAAAATAAGGTGGGGTCACCTCTGGGTAAAATTTCTGTAACTCAACTCTAAATAAGCTTAAATTAAGTTTTTAATATTTTCTGTACAAAAGTTTATAATCCTCAAAACCTTAATTTAATTCACATCACATGTGGTGTTAATCATCAATTTTTGTGTTAAAATTGAGGTGTTGTGTGTAGCTTAGAAGTTATGAGGAATTGAAGTATTTTCAATTGAAATGTCAAAATGTGTGTGTGTATTACATAAGTGAACTTTACTTTACATATGAGGTGTCACTTATTACATTTGTGTACTGTAAAAACTCAATTGAATTACATATGTAAATTATAAGTATAATAATACATGATTAGGAATTAAAGAAAAAATAAATTGGAAAGATTGATTCTGGTGGAAAAGGAATCTTGGCTCCAAAGGGGGGCCAGAACCCCAAATTCCTTGCTGAAAGGCGTGAAATGTCAAAATTCACGCAAAAGTTCATCAATTTTGGCCTGGAATTGAGTCACAGGGTCTGTGTCTCAATTGATGATGAGGTTTTGATACTAACCAGGGAAGTTTTAACTGTTGCCAAAAGGGTAAAACTAGTCTTAAGATAAAACAAACATTGTAAAAACAGTTTTAACTGGTTTTGATGTCTCTTAAACACATTCTGACGTGTTTTCAAGGCTTGAAACTAGGTATTACTATAGCAACGGCTTACTTGAGGGTCCAAAATGGTTAAAACCAGGGTTGAATGATGCCATAATTTGATTTTCTGTGGTCAAACTGTTTTCCAAGACTGACAAGAGCAAATTTTACTTTTGGAGTAAGAGAATTGATGGCTATAAATGATTGCTTCCTTTCCCCACTTTTCTCTTCATGTTAGAATCTTTTCCTTTTATAATTAGTTTAAACACTGTTAAACCAATCAATAAAAGATTCCAACCACCCTTTTCTTATCATTTGAAACATTTTACTACATTAAGAAATCATTATAATCATTTTTTTCAACTCTTATAATCATTTTTACCCCTTGTCTCAACCATGGCAATTCACCTCCTTGGATCTCCATATGGCATATCAAGCCACATTCCTTTCATGGCCAATTGGCCATATCCATCACCAGTGGCCAATATGGCCACATCATCATCTTAGGGACCATTTATGGCCATTTGTCTTTTGGGGTCTTCATGGCCCTTCACCTCAATCCAGAAGCCATAGTGGCAATTTATGCCCAAATGGGTATTTCTGGTCATTTCCCTCAAAACCAGGGGAAATGTCCCAAATGGCTGTTTTTGGCCATTTGGGCTCATAATGCGCATTTGCGCATTTGTGCACTTTTTGCGCACTTTTGTGCATTTGCGCATTTGCGCATTTTTGCGCACTTTGACACAAAGTGTCCAAAAGACACTTTCCCACCCTTTGGGGCAGTTTTTGGCTCAGAACACAAAGGTAGCCAAAAACACTTTTCCAAGCTCTGAAGACATCACATCTATCTTTTACCCTCTGTCTTTCCATCTCAAGACCTTTGGACATAATCTTCTTTCCAATGAACCAATATGCCATAAATGATGTTATATATCATTATGCATCATTTTTCAACAGAAATTCAATGGTGGCAATATCAAATGGTCATTTAAACATTCCAACATATCATCACATCATTAAGGCACCCAATCATTCAGAGGACTCATCAAGGCTCAAGAGCAAGTGTTTGAGCGTCAAAGACCAATCACGCCATCAAGACGTCATTGGATAATTCCATTCACAGTATTCCTCCAAGGCAATACTTTTCTACCATTCTCAAGGGATTCAAGAGGAAGTTCATTCATTCATTCATTCAATTTTCAAGTGTAAAAGCTCCACTCAATCCATCTTGGCAACCATATTCATTTCAATACAGTCTGGATCCATCAAGAACTGTATTTCACTTTCAAGCATGGGAAATTCATTCAACCCAATTCAATTTCAATATTAGCCAGCTTTATCAATTCCCAAAACAATCAATACAACCTTGAGGATCAATACAGATCAGTTTTCAGCCTGAAGAACTCAAGCTCCCAACTTTTCACATATACAGGCTACCCTTTCAACCCTGGGGGGTTTTTCCCCAGTTAATTAATATATTTTGATTTTATTTTATCTTTATTCATCTTATCATTTTTGTTAAGTGAATACTGATATTATCAAGTCAGTCATTTAGCACCTTTTCTCTTTTTCTTTCTTTGCCTGTCGATGGATATTTAGTGGTCGTATCCTTACTAATTCCATTGTTCATTTTGGCAGGTTGAAATAGTGATCAAGGACTTACTTGGTTGGCTCTTTGGCCATTTGGCTTCTCTTTCCTCTCATTGCATCTCATCTTTGTACCTGCATATTTCTTAGAGGAATTTATTCTTTTATTTTTATTTTCTTTATTCTTTTGAGTCTTCCAAGTGAGTTCCCTGATTGCTGAGTGCCAGGCCACTCTTGTATTTCTGTCCAAGAGCCCCTGTGACACCCCTGAACCACCCCATGAGTGAATTGCAGCATTTTTCATCACTGTTGACTTTGTCACTTTGTTTCCAAATTCACTCTGGTCATTTTTGGGCATGTTTTGTCTTTAATAATATTTTTTAAGACTTCTTTCTCATATTAATTTTCTGCAGTTCTTTTCTCAATTAATTCCAATTGAAATTGCTCTTGAAGAAATTTCTTTTTTGGCCTTGAATATCTCTTGTAGAGTATTTTTGGATACATTTTTATTGTTGGTAAAACAATAAATCTTTACAATGTTATTTTTTTATACTTATAAAGCTGAAAACAATGAAAATTGGTGTTTTTTCTCTTAAAAAAATTATTTCATACTATTTTTAATCATTTTTACCTTATACAAATTTTGAGGACAAGAAAATTACTTGATTTTTAATCAAATTTTCATATCCACACCTTAAATTTATGGCTATATACAAATCTGGAATCCCATCTGCAATATTCAAAATAATTATTTATATTTGAATCTGGCTTCCCCTCTCTTTTGAATTTCCATCATGTTTCTGACCATCTGAAACACCTTTTTTATATCTTCTTGTTGACTCTTTGGAATTTGGTAGCACTTTCTGTATTGTTTTGTGGCTGTTGCTTTGTCTGTGCTCTTGTTCTGAGCTTGTGGCTTCCTTTTTACATTTTAATCAGTTCTTCTGGACACTGGGGTTGGTTTTGGCACCTGTTTGAGTGGTGGAGGATTTTTTTTCTCATTTTCTTCTTTTCCATCAATGGATACCATCCATTTAGTAACCTTCAAGTATTTGGGATGGACCAGAAACTTTCTCAAAGTCAGGTAAAAGTTCATGCAGTTTTTCCAAAGTTCTTTCAGGATCTGATACTCTTTTTGTTAAATTGCGTTTTTGTATGACTTCTGGCTGGCTTTTTAAATGTTCACTGAGGATTCTTGTGGTGGTTTCAGCTCTTTTTGAAGTCAAAACAGTGCTATCAGCTTTATAATGGCATAATTTCTCTGTTTGGGTTTCATTCACCAAGTCTTGTCCTTATGTAACTGATTGTCTTCTGCCATAATCACATCTATAAAAGTTTTTCAAAAGCTGCATTAAAGGCTATAGATGGCTCTTGATCTAGTTTTAAGGCATAATTATAATTAAAAAAAGCTTGAAAATGTTAATTTTACATCAAAAAATCACTATTTTCCAGATTCTTTTTTTTGGAAAGTATTAATAATATCCAAATGCACTATTTCAGATGAAATTGGTCCTGGGTTATTTTTCTGAGCTATAATTACAGTTCTATTATTGTCAGAATTGATGGTATTGAATGGAATAATGTGTTTACAAGACCTTAAAACCACTTAAAACTTTTTTTACTGAGTTTTTTAAAGCTTAAGGGTAGGTTTACCTTCTTGGCAACATCTAAAACTTCCCTGGTTGGTATCAAAACCTCATAATCAATTGAGTCACAGACCCTGTTACTTGATTCTAGGCCAAAATTTATGATCTTTTGCATGGGTTCTGAAATCCCAAACCTGTCAGCAAGGAATTTGGGGGACTCTGGAACCCTTGAAGCCAAAATTCCTTTCCCCAAAAAAAAAGTTAACTTTCTACTTTATTTTTTCTTTAATTACTCATCATTTACTATAATTAAGTTTCACATATGTAAATCAACTGAAAAATTACAGTAAGAAACTGTAAATTTGAATTCCTCATATGTAAATTCAAGTTCACTTATGTAATACATAAACACATTTTGAAATTTCAATTGAAAATATTTAAATTCCTCATAAATTCTAATTTATAAACCAAATCTCAATTTTGATACAAAAAATTAATGTTTAACACTTTATTGAGGAATGTGCTAGAATGTTAAAGACCAATAATTAATATGCAATACACAAACCACTTAACTTCTAATTAGAATATATATAGATCTCACCCCTGAAAGGATAGAACCTTTTCCTCAGGGGTGAATCTCATTTTTATATTGTCACTGAATTTTTGTCTCTGTGTTCTAACTAATAGGTAATATAATATTCTTATACAGGGTGAATCTCATTTTGATATTGTTACTGAATTTGTGTCTCTGCGTTTTAACTAATAGGTTATGAGCCTTCAGTAAGCTGCTACCACATCATGATTGGATAAACACATTTTTTATTTTTTTTTCAATTTTTGTGTACATCAGCATGGAAACCAGATCTGGAAAAACCTACTGCAAAATCATGGCCTTTGCAGCATCAAAATTTGATTTAGATGACTTGAAATCTGCACTTGCTAGTGTTGATCAGACTGACACACGAGTTTGCAAGCATTTAGAAACTGAATGGCTAGGCTAAATCATTGCCCCCCACCTTGCGAGAGATGGCTTGAATTTTTGCCACTGGTCAAGGTCTTTGGGCCTGTTTATCAAGGATATTTTTGATGATGATGAATACTTTGATATTCAGGAGGACGACATAATCCAATCTCGAAATACTGCAATAAGGATATTCATTCTCAAATCAATTGATGAATCCTTATTATTGTATGTGGAGGATGTCAGCTCTGCAAGAAAAATTTATCACCTGTTAGAAAGTCAATTCAGCCATTCATCTTGGTCTCACTTCATGAATTTGTTTACAACTATTGTTAATGCTGCTGACAATTCTGAATCTCCTGATAATGGCTATTCCAAAATTCAATACAATCAAAAAAAACTCAAAACTGCAATTGGCAGGCAATGGAGCAATGACAGCCTGATGGCATTTTTTTTTCATCACTGCAACAAGCAACATTTTCATCAAATTGCAAATTTTATTGATGCAAGAATATCAATTGACCCAGATTTTGGAATTTGAGGAAGAGACGTACTTGAGAATGCACAACAATTGAGGACCAGGGAACAGCCAAGCTCTTCTGGGAGCATTATGACAATGAATTCCAGAATTTGGTTCAGCAACAACCTTCGGCCAACAATCAACACTTTGTTAATAAGCCGGTTTTTATTCCACCAACTGGGGATGGTAAATTCAGAAGGTATCCCCATCCGAGTACTCGCTCTGAAGCATGGGCTAGGAAATGGCTGAGCCCAGAGCATCCTTTTATTCACTGCTGGAAGTGGGAATCCACTGGCCGCAAGACTGCCCAAGAAAGAGGGCAGGCAAGCCAGCGGCTGAAGACCCTAGGATCAAGCAACCGGGTTTCAAGCTCAGAAAATCATAGCATGTGTCACATCCGGCCCTGGCAGGGATAGAGATTAATAAAGAGTTCTGTGGTAATGTGGCATCTATTGAGAGGTCTCCGGCCAATGATTTGTTAGTACTTTTAGACTCTGGAGCAACGCATCATGTGACAAACAATCGATCCATTTTCCTTACTTATCGGCAAGTGAATTTATCCCTATCCGTCGCGGCAACAGACAAGCACAAAGTCAAGGGGATTGGAATGGTCATATTATCTACCCCAGTTGGTGACATGTTTTTGTCTAATTGTCTACACTGTGAGCAAATCCCGGGTGTTGTCACTTCACTGGGAAAATTTGGGATACATGATGGTGTGGTGGAATTTAGAAACGGGATTTGTTACTTTTGCTACAAAATGTGTGAATGATAGATGGTTTCTGTATACAGTGGATATACATGTGGATTGCAATGAAACACAGCTTAAGAAATTGAAATGTGAATCAGTGCTATTACACCAAAAGCTGGCCCATTTGTCAATGAGAACTGTAAGAAAAATTCTCAAGCTCAATGTTTTCAAGGGTCTGAAGACTTCAATTCCTTTGAATGATTTAGAGAAATGTGAATCCTTCTCATTGGCCAAGAGCCAACACCTTACAATTATGCTGTCATCAAGAATGATTGTCGCAGCCCCAGGAGATGTTTTGGCCATAGATCCTATGGGTCCTTTTCCACAATCTCTCAACAAATTTTCTTACGCTTTGATCATTAAGGACCATTTTTCTTTGTTAGTTGCATTCATTCCACTTAAGGAAAAGTCGGGAGCAGCAGAACACATCATGAAATTTGAGCAATTGACGTTGCGGAAGGTCAAGTGTCTTCAATCAGGCAATGGAGGGGAATTCAACTCAAAATTAATGGAGGACTTTTTCAGGAGAGAAGGAATTTTTCATGAGAAGACATTTCCATAAAAACATCATCAAAATGGGAAGATAGAATGAACAAACAGAACACTGGCTGAATCAGCACAATTAATGTTAATCCAGGCCAAATTGTCAACAAATTTCTGGACATACGCTTTCCAACAGGCGGCCTGGGTTTTTGATTTGGTACTGCATGCCAACCAAGATAAAGCACCTTATGAATTGATAATCAATAAGAAGCCAGATCTTTCCATGTTTAGTGTTTTTGGCTGTGTATCTATTGTGCACAATATGACCCAGAGGAAAGATTTGACGGCAAAAGCTAAGAAGATGATATACTTGGGAGTGGCACAAGATTCACAGGGTTGGGTATTCTGGAACCCCAACACTGAACAGTTATGTTGGAGGGCTTCGGTCGTATTTTTTGAGGACAAATTTCTTTCCTTCTCCAACACCAGCAGCAAGGGTTGATCAAATAACAGTGGGGAGTATTTTTTATGACTCTGTTTTAAAGGAAATTGAAGCACAAGACTCTCTCTATAATTTAATTCAAATCTCAAGTTCGTTTTTCAATGGGACACCATCAAACTACTATGACGCATTGAAAGGAGAAGATGGAAAGGCATGGAAGGTGGCCTGTGAAGAAGAGTTAAACAATCTTGTTGAAATGAAATTATGGCAATAAGTGGAAAAGCCAATCAATGTGCAAGTACTGAGAACAAACTGGGTGTTTGCAATGAAGACAAATCAACAGGTTGATATTATTAGGTATAAGGCTAGGCTTGTTGTACAAGGTCATTGTCAAGTGAAAGGAATAAATTTTGAAGAAACATTTGCTCCTATGCCCACGTTTACAACTCTTAAATCTATTTTTGAAATAGCAAGTGCATACAGGTGGAGGGTGACAACTTTTGATGTGATGACAGCTTACCTACAGAGTAATCTAGATGATGACATTTATGTTAAGGAGCCGCCGGGGGTGGCAGTCGGTCCTGGTATGTTTTTTAAGTTGGATAAAGCACTGTATGGACTCAAACAGGCTGGAAGATGTTGGTTTTTGGGAAAACAAGGAGGATCAAAGTACCTATGTCTGTTTTCAGGATGAGCACATGGAAATATTGTGGATACATGTAGATGATGGGGTCATGGAAACAAGCAACAATGTCTTATGGATGGAATTAAAGGAAGAATTGACCAGAAAACTGAAGCTGAAGGGGGACACATAAATCAACAGCATAGTGGGTATCAAAACAATTTGTAAAGGGGATACATTTAAATTGAGGCAAACATCACTTATTGACAAACTCTTAGCAAATTGCAACAACAATTTTTAGGCATATGAACCTCTACCACAGGAAAACTTCAATCAAATAAGGCAACTCAAATAGATAGAGAATACCTATCAAAAATTGGGATGATTCTTTATCTGGTGCAAGCTACACAACCGGACATTATTCATTCATTTAATTACTTGGCAAGGTTTGAAATGAAGACAGAAGAATCCCATTGGCGCGCTCTAAATCATCTGGTTAATTACATCAAGACAACAAGCAACCAAGAGCTAGTACTACACTCAAACAGAAGGAGAGAAGAAATGAAGATTTATGTTGACCCAAATTGGGGAGGTGAAGGCTGGAGATCACAGCATGGTTATTGTGGTTTTTTGATGGGATTTTTGGTTATGTGGAATTCAAGAAGGCAATCATGTATCGTGGCATCAACATGTCAAGCAGAATACATGGCACTTTCATTTAGGGTGAAGGAGGCACTTTGGTTGTTGCATAACATTGAGGAGGTGACTGGACTAATAAGACCTACAATTTTATCCGACAATCAATTAGCAGGGAATGCAGGAAGCAGGAAGAAATCAAGGCACATCAAGAGGGAGTTTCACATCATTAATGAGCTGGTGGTAAACAGGAAGGTAAATATGGAGTGGGTGGATACCAAGCATCAGTTAGTGGATATCTTTACTAAAGGCTTAGGGAAAATCAAGATTCAACCTTTCATCAAAGCTATGAGTGGTTTGTGGGGGGTGTATTGAGGAATTTGCTAGAATGTTAAAGACCAATAATGAATATGCAATACACAAACCACTTAACTTGTAATTAGAATCTATATAGATCTCACCCCTGAAAGGATAGAACCTTGTCCTTGGGGGTGAATCTCATTTTTATATTGTTACTGAATTTGTGTCTCTGCATTTGAGCTAATAGGTAGTATAATATTCTTATACGGGGGTGAATCTCATTTTTGTATTTTTACTGAATTTGTGTCTCTGCGTTTGAACTAATAGGTAATATAATATTCTTACACGGGGGTGAATCTCATTTTTGTATTGTTACTGAATTTGTGTCTCTGCATTTTAACTAATAAACACGACATTTTACTTGAATTAAATTAAATTTTTGATGATTTTCAGATTTTCATAAATAAAATATTGGAAAAATTAATTTTTAAGTTTATTTATAATTTGATTTACAAAAAAAAATTCACTAAAAAGTGACCCAACCTATTTTTTTTTATGAGAAATTTAACAATTAAATCATTTTTATAAGTTTATTTATTTTAAAAATAATAATAATAATAATAATTTTTATCAAAATATTTTAATTTTAATATTTTTTAATAAAAAACTTATTTTTAAATTTTTCAAATTATTTTAATATAGATTTCTTTTCATATTATTATTCTTTTTTTTAATATTTAAGCTTTAATTTTTATTTTTATTTGTTTAAATTATAATTCAATTTTATTCTTTTTTTATCTTTTATTTATATTAAAATAATTCTAAATTTCACACTTTTTCAAAAAGATTAATGATAGAAGTTAATCAAATTTTTTTAACATTTTTCAGATATTTGAATTAGAAAAATTTCCTTTTGAAAAAAATTTTTTTAAAACAAGAATATAATAAGAATTAAAATTATATTAATTAATATTATCTTAAATTAAAGAAAATATATATATATATATATTAAAAATCTTTAAAGTTTCTTTCAAGAACAAAAAAAAATAAAAAATAAAAACTAGAAAATAAAAAATAAAAAATAAAAAATAAAAAATAAAAAATAAAAAATGAAAAATAAAAAATAAAAAATAAAAAATAAAAAATAAAAAATAAAAAATAAAAAATAAAAAATAAAAAATAAAAAATAAAAAGTAAAAAATAAAAAATAAAAAATAAAAAATAAAAAATGAAAAATAAAAAATAAAAAATAAAAAATAAAAAATGAAAAATAAAAAATAAAAAATAAAAAATAAAACATAAAAAATAAAAAATAAAAAATAAAACATAAAAAATAAAAAATAATAAATAATAAATAAAAAAAAAAAAAAAAAAAATAAAAAATAAAAAATAAAAAATAAAAAATAAAAAATAAAAAATAAAAAATAAAAAATAAAAAATAAAAAATGAAAAATAAAAAATAAAAAATAAAAAATAAAAAATGAAAAATAAAAAATAAAAAATAAAAAATAAAAAATAAAAAATAAAAAATAAAAAATAAAAAATAAAAAATAAAAAATAAAAAATAAAAAATAAAAAATAAAAAATAAAAAATAAAAAATAAAAAATCATTAAAATTCAAAATTATTTCTTAATAAATCAAAAGAATAAGAAGATTTTACTCAAAAAAAAAAAAAAAAAAAAAAAAAAAAAAAAAAAACACCAAAAAAAAAAACACCAAAAAACAAACCTCAAGGGAAATTTAAAAAAAAAAATTCTAATCAATCTAATAAAATTGAAATTTACTAATCTAAAAATTCTAAATATTTATTATCATCATAATTATTATTATTATTATTATTCCCTTAACTTAAATAAATTACTTTAATAAACTTTCAAAAAAAAGGTCAATAATTACCTTAGGAATTTGATTAAAGAAGATGTTTTTTTTTCTTTAAAAAATAAAAATAAAAAATAAAACTTGAAAAAAAATAAAATTAAATTAAATTAAAAAAAATTAAAAAAACTTAATTTAATCTTAAATTTTTGGAAGAAAAAAAAAGACAAAAAAAAAAAAAAATTTTTTCTAAATTAATTATCAAAAAAAAAACAAAAAAAAATTAATAATTTCTTCAAATTATTCATAAGGTTTTTTTTTCAATTTATATAAATATATAAAATATTAATATAATTTTTTTTTTCAAATAAATAAATTATTATTAATTTATTTTTTTTTTTTTTAAAAAAAAAAAGATTTAATTATTTTATAAAAATTACGATTTTTTTTTATAAAGAATTTTTAAAAAAAAAAAAAAAAAAAAAATTATATTAATTATTATTATAAAAAAGAAAATTAATCAACTTTTAATTAAAGAAATTCCCCTCCAAAAAAAAAAAAAAAAAAAAAAAAATATTATTAAGTTTATTAATAAATTATTATTTAATATTATTAATAAAAAAAAATATTTTTTGATTAAAAAAAAAAAAAAAAAATTATATTAAATAATTAAAACAAATTTTAATTATTTATAAATCAAATTTAAGCAATATTTAAAAAAAAATTAAATTAAATTAAATTTTTCCTTTTTTTTTTCCTTTAAAAAAAAAAATATTTAATTTATTAATATTTTATTTTCTTATTTAATTAATTAATTTTTTTTTACATTTTATTATTATTATTATTTAAAAAAAAAAAATTCACTTTCTCATTAATTATAAAATTTTAATTGATAGTTTTTTTTTTTTTTTGTTTAAAACTTTAAATCATTATCTTCAAAAAAAAACAAATAAAAAATGAAAAAAATAAAAAAAGTCATTTTCTTTTTTTTTTTTTTTAAAAAAAAAAAAAATCTTTTAATTATTTAAAATAAACTTAATTTATTATAGATTTATTTAAATTAAAACTTTTATAAAGTATTTTTTTTTTGATAAAATTCCATACTACTTTTGTGTTTTTTTATTTTTTTTTACCTTAAAAATTAAAACTTAAAATTAATTTCTTTTTTAAAATTTAATTATTATTTTTTAAATTAATTGAAATATATAAGAATTTTTATAATTTAAATATATATAAAATTTTTATAATTTAAAAGAATTTTTTTTTTGAGGGGATTCTTCATATGAAGACAACCCTACTTTGATAATCCATTTACCTCCCCCCTTCCCCCTCCCAAACAAAAAAAAAAAAAGGTGCCAAAATAATATCCTTTTTCCATTTTTTCATTAAGATTATGATGAAATTTCTTTTTAAATAAAGAATTTGGGAAATAAATAATCTAGAATTTTTTTAATTAATTAATTTTTTTTTTAAAAAAAAAAAAATGCATTTGACCAAAAGAATTTATATAAAAACAAAAATATTTTCTGCCTTTGTGAAAGTACCAAATAAGCGAAAAAAAAAAAAAAAGCTAAATGGCCAAATTATCTCCTTTGAGAATTTTTCTAAATATTTGAAGCCCCTTACATGTTTTGGCTATAATTTGGTAAAAGAACACAAGAGCTTATAGGTTTTTATTAAAAACTTATAAATTATTGAAAGAAAAAGATTTAACAAAAAAATTAATTCATTTATTATTATTTTTTATTTTTATTTCATTTTTAATGTTTTTTTTTTTTAATATATATTATATATACTAAATTAATTAATTCAAACAAAAAAATAAACAAATATTTTCTTTTTTTGTTAATTTTTTTTTTTCAATTAATTTATTTATTTATTACAATTTTATATTTTAGAATTTTTTTTATTGGTCACAAATTTAGGTAATGATTATATATATATATATAGCCTTAGTATATTAAAAAAAAAAAGCTTTAATCAACTAATTAAAAAAATTAAAAATTAGAATTGATTTCTTTGGAAAAAAAAGGTTTAAATAATTTAAAAATAGAGACCTCAAGAAAAAAATTTAAACAAAAAGGAATTAGCCTCAGATCAAACATTGAGGATCAAGTGTAGGGTGGTGGGCAGGTCACCCATGGGTGTGCCAGGGGGTGGCATGCCCCTTGGCGTTGCCTGCCACCTGCCATCAGCTCTCAAATTATGGTTGGCGGAAAGCTGGGCTATCAACCTTAGTTAGGGTTGAGATTTGTCATTTAATCTGAAAAATCTCAGCACAGGAAGTGCCCAAAAAATCAAAATTTTCAATTTTTTTTTCTTCTAATTTCTCACTGTCTCAAAAATCTCAGCTCCTGAGCTCCCTTTATTTTTTATTTTTGTATCACTGTTCCACTTTCTTCCAAAAAATTAAATTGATGAATATTAGACATGTCATCTTCTAAAAATGATGAATGGAAGCCCCCATCCAATATAAATGGGTCACAATGGGAAAGATTTTTGATGTCAAAATTAAATCTCAACTCATCATCTCACCGCCGCAAAGCAAAATGCTCATATTGTCAACAAGTTTTCAATGATGCTTGACCTCACCTCCTCTTCATGCATATTAAGGACAACTGTCCTAAAATTCCACCAAAAAAGAAGTTAATATATTCAAGATTTACTTCAAGACTCAAAGGTTAGTGATTCTGATGGCATTTTGGCTTCAGGAACCAGTTCAAGTCTTTCAGAACCTCCATCAACACCATCAAGAGCTACTTTCAATCAATTACCATCCAAAACACCCTCAACCATTTTCCATTTCCAATGTCTCAGCCATGAACGTACTCAGGATCTGCACGAGCTCATTCTCAAAGCACTATTTATATCCAATGTATCTTTTTGATTTCTTGATAACCATTATTTTCAAGATTATCAACAAGCCCTTGTCCAATCACCATATAAACTTCCAGCTTGTGATTCCATCTGCAACAATGCCTTACCATTATTACATGCAAAGATCAAGGTTCAAATTATGCAGAAAGTCATCAATAGAAAGGGAATGACCTTATTGATTGATGGATGGACAGACATATCAGGATACTCACTCTATGCACTATTACTATTATGAGGAGAAAATGTCAAACAGTTTGTTGAAATTTTAGATTTGAACTTGAAATGACATACTTCTGAAAATCTGTATGAAGCAGTCAAGACTAGTTTGGAACTATTTGTTCCATTGTCACTGACTCCCTATCTGTAATGATGAAATTTCAGGTATGCAAATTTTTTGAGAATTTGATAAATACAGCTGGATTTTGAGCTGATTCCTCCTATGTTTTAGAAACTTTTAATACACAATCACCCTCATATTATTAAGGGTCATTGTGTATTACATGCATGCAACCTTATAACCAAACACTTTATTACTCACCCAACAATAGCCAACACTGTCAAGGGAAATGAATTGTTAGTGAATTATTTTTCAAATTCATCCTACTGGGGGGAGTACCTTACAAACTAGGCCAATGAAAATGGAATCAAGAATGGCCTTGCAACTTTGTGTGAGTCTTGATGTTATTCACTCTCTAAAGTATGCCTCAGTGTTTAAGCACATGAGGAGGGCTTCAAATGAGAAATAACCCATTTCAAGAATCCTGTAAGTAATAAACCAACAATTCCAGTCTCAGTCATATTAGTTGTTGAAAATTGGGACCACTTCACATCAAATGATGCCTTGGTCAGCCTGCTAAAGCCAGCTGTGGACAGCATTGGCTGATTAGAGCAAAGTAACACTGACCTTTCTAATATTTGGAAATAGTTTTCAACAGTTTACAAAGCAATAAATTCAGTCACCTTATATGACTTCTTTGCACCTCTCAAAGAGCATTGTCTTCAGGTTATACAACATCAATCCCAAGATTTCCAAGCAGATATATATATAATTGATTTTTTTTTGCACCCCTCCTTTCACAATGTGGCTGTTTCTCAAAAACATTCCCTGAAGAACATCACCATCATGATTTTAGTACTTGCCAAAGATTGGAAGTACTATAAGGAAGAAGCCAAATTATTGATACCTCAAACTAAGAGTTATTATAGCTAGCATGAACCTTTTGGAAAATTAACTAATTGTGAGCCTTGAGGTATATTTTACATACCCAAATAGGCCACAATTATCTTAAAAAGAAATTTTGAATTATGCAAAACTCATAAGTCATGCATATATCCAAAATTCATCATTTTCAATTTCAGAAAAGATGAATAACTTTTTATTGAGTAAGTAAATCCATGGATTTAAGACCAGATTTGGATTCTACACAAAAATTCACCTAGGGTAGCTCCATAGAGTGAATAAGCTCAATTTAAGTATTTGAGGTGGTAAAATGGAAAATACTTCAATACCACATCATTAATACCACATAAAAGATCCGTGAAAATTTTTGTTTTTCTTGATTTTTAGCCAAAATAATGGGAAAGTGAGAAATCCCATGTTACATATACACTAAGAATAGTGTTATGCATGTTTTGAGCACTTAATATCATGGTATTCTTACATGGACTTTTGGTACACCCATAGTGGATATCTCACTTTAAGCTTAAATTACTATTTTGACGTAAAAAATAGGCAAGGGGGACAAAAGACATCAAAGAGAGCCAGGGTACCCAACTTCTGAGGCCTCAGAGGCGTGGATAGCTCCAGAGCATGGATCCATGGCTCATCTTGGCCCAATTGGTAAACTAAAACTCTTTGGGAACTTGGTTACCAAGTTACAACTACTGTAAAACATCAGAAAATAGCAAATAACCTGCTATTTTGACGTGCCAAGGAGGTAATGAGCTACTTAGGCTCCTGTAACCACGTCAATTCTTGATGAATTTCCATGACTAGACCCTAAAAGAGTAATTAAAACCCTTTTTGGACTTGTATCCATTGATTTACCTCATAGCAACCAGTGAAACACTGATATTTGCAATTCTATGTAGAAATGAGGTAAAAACTTCAAAAATTCATTAAAAATACAATTCTTAATGAATCTTTCTGAAACTTTCAGGACTAAAGGAGAACTGTATTATCTATGGTACAACCAAAAAGAATTACAGTTTTACTAGTAAAATTAAAAGTTTTACTTACAGTCCATTTTTGGATATTCTACGTGAAACACTGAATCTTCAAAAATTCACAGTAATTACAACCTGTGATGAAATTGGCAATAACATTGATAACTTTGAGAAATCAATGATTATTTTAGAATAAAAGAAGATTTACAAGTGTTACTCCTTTTATTCTTAACCATATTGGGGTTGGTAGTCACGTAAAAGCATCAATTAAGTAATTATGATAATCTTACATGACAACAGATGATGCAATCAATAATCCAAAAAGGTTTATTGTTTTCTCACTCACTGGTTTTTCAGTTTGCTCCATGGCACGCCTCTGTGAGCTGTTGTTGACTTAAAAGAAGCCTCTTCTTGCTGTTTTTTCATCATCATCTTATCAATTTATTAAATCTTTATTACCAACAAGTAAGTATTAGTTCAACTATTCTTAAGTGTTTTAATTCTTTCAGAATCAATCAGAAAGACGTGAAATCATAGAATCCAACTATATATTGTTGTAATACTGTTATAAATCATTTTGATCCCTTAAATCCACAATTCCACGTCAAATTTCTCTACTTTTATTATCAATAAGTTCTTTGGAGTATTAGTGAGTCTTTTATCTTTAATTCTTAAAGTTTTTCTCTAGTAATAGTTTTCTTCAAGAATTATCTTTATAATTATTCTTGTAAAAGATAATTATATATTAAAATAATTTTATTATTTTAATAAAAGAAGTTTTTATTATTAAATTCTTCTTGTAATTGATTCTTGTAGACAATTACTTGCTCACTGTTAAAATCACTAGTAGTGCTTAACACGTGAAAGAAATAATTTTTAATTATTTAATTGTGGTTATAATAATATTTTATTATTATATTTCATAAGAACAGACATAGTACTATTGATTAATAGTAATATTATCATCAGTTTCATAGTCACATCTTACACTAATGGTGCGTTGGGTTGTCAACAAATACTATACACCAAAATCATTTACTAATTTTTATTTGCATTGTCAGGACCATTTCCAAACAAATCCATTGATTATTGGCTGGGCCTACCAGATAACACACAATGTCTCCCACTAAAACAAATAGCAATCACAATTTGTGAGATTGTACCTCATGCTGCAGCTGTGAAGGGTTTATTTTCAATAATGTCAGCAATCAAAACAAAGTATTGAAATCAAATGCTCCCAACAACCCTCAAAATGATGAGCCAAATAAAGTTACACCTCACACAAAATGAATTGAAAAAGGGAAGAAACAAAGTAAAACAAAGCTCTGAAGTAGTTAGTACCTCTAACCAAATACAATCATATGTGCAGCTATGATTTCTTCAACTCACCAATGGATCTCGAAACATTTGAAGAAGGAGTATTTGGGCATGCTGATATGCAGGTTACCACCCAACAGGACACCTTCATGGAAACATTGTTTGATTTTGACATGTGGGATGAAGCTAACAGGCAAATGGATTCAGCTGATATTCAAGTGGTTCATGGCAATATCTCTGTGCAGCAAACTTCCAGTTGGGACCCTTATAATATGGATTTTTGATGTCATACACTCATATTTTTATTTTTTTTAATCTGAAACTTGTTTGTTCTTCACATCTTGTATTATTTATAGTTTGTAACAATTTGATCTTGCTTGTTCCACCGGAAATTCATGTTTTGGCTAAAATTTCTAAGCAATTTTCACTTACATGAATGAAGTTGGAGGCTGACGGCACGCCCCAGCCGCCACCAGCCATCACTGCAAATTTTAACTGTTTTCCCGTACGGTATATCAGTTACGTTGCATGGTATAACAGATAGCAGTTAGCTTCTGCGCGGAGCAGCCCTGAATTCTAACAATCCTGTCCTCTTCCAGATCGCTGTGTCGGCCCAGCTCGCACTCAACTTATCAGCTACCTCACGGCTACATCGTAATCAGTTGGAGAAAATTAAAATATCCTGTCAGAATTCAACAATATCTCGAAGGATGGCGAACGATCTGCAAATTTACTTAGCGTCAAAATATATGTCTGGGCCAAAGGCAGATGCCATCCTTGCGACGAAGGACCAAGGCTCAAAGAAGAAATCCAAGAAAAAACAAAAAGCACATGAGGATTGTAATCATTCAACAAAAAATCATTTTGGACTAATTTTAAGAGACGCAGATGATGAATCAAGCTGGAAATTAGGAAATGAAGAAGATGAACTTCAACCTGGTTAGATACTTTTTTCTTGATTTCAAAATTTCTTAGATTGAGTGCTGAATGAATGTTTCTTTTTATTACAATTTTTCCTCCATTCCCATTCGCTAGTTTGGAGAACGTCGTAACATTCAAGGGAAAAGCATCTTCTAAGTCCAAATGGGCTGTAATCAAGCCTTCAGAGTCCGAGGCTCAAAAGCAAGATGAATCAAAAGTCAAACCAGAGGACAAGCAACCACAAATAGTTGAAACCGATGGGAATAGGATCCCAACTGGTGGGCTACAAACCTCTGCCCAGATCAAGGCACAATTGCATTTGAAAAAACTAACAACAAACCTTTGGGTGCCGAGCGATGAGCTCCAAGAGGAGACAATCTATTGTGATTCACATGGTCAGAAATTAGACACAAAACAATTGTGTGCTGAGGAAAAATGAAGACAAGCGAGAGAATTAGAAAAGAAAATGAAAAAGATGGAGTGGGGAAAGGGATTATTCCAGCAAGGAGAGAAGAAAGCTGATGCTGACGAACTGAGCAGAATAGCATCGCAACCATTTGCCTGGTTTGTCTGATCTTTTATTCTGCTTCTGCCCTCAAACTAAGATATCGGGGTTCATATCGTAGTACTATTGATGATAAATATTTAAATGATGAGTTAAAAGAAAGACAAAGACGCAACGACCCAGCCGCTGCTTTCCTCACAGTGAGTCATTCCTTTGGATCATTGTTGACGAGATATTTTTAAAATTCATCCCAATACCCACTTTTGGCAACTTAGAAATCAAGCAAATCATCCACCTCAAGCAGACCCAAATATAGTGGTCCACCACCACCACCTAATCAATATGGTATTAACCCCGGCTATAGATGGGATGGAGTAGATTGGTCTAACAGATTTGAGGCAAAGCTTTTTCAAACAGGGAATGATCAAAAACAAGTTTTGTATGATCATGTTTTACTCTTCCTTAGTCCAACGGCCTTACTGCTTTTCCTTCAAACTTCTTTTTTGTTCTATTTCACCTTTTCAAAGGCTAATGTCAGATGTTTTTTGCTCAATTTCTTTAGGCTTGAGCAGAAGCTTATAGCTATTCTGTTGACAAAATGTAGCAAACAAAACCACACATCTGATGATATTGGTCTTTACTTGAAGCTTATGTATCTTTATAATTTTTTATGATGTAAGCCCAAGCATTATTTTTTTGGCCAACTTGGATTTCCTTAACTAGCAAAAAATTTTAATCAAACATATAAAACCCACCCAAGAGGTTCAAGTTTTATGCCCAGTTTATTTTGATGGCATAAAGACTGCAAGGTGGACACATGTATGCTGGGGTCAATAATGGTTAAAGGTATCTTTTGAACATAAAAAAAAACACAAATGATGTGGCTCAAACCGGCTTTTTATGTCTTGATATTTTACCTTCTCAGCTAGTCATGTTTTCCTTTTCATCGTTTATTTAGGCGTGCATTATCTCAGCCTTAATATCCAATTTTTGTCCTATCCACATTTTGTCCAGTGCTTTCCAATGCTATTAGTTTTGTGTATTATAATGTCTAGACCTCAATGAAGATTGGCCAAGTTGTCTTTGACTTGAAGCCCTGCTCCTCCAGCTCAATAGTATACCAGAAACGAAAAAAAAGTATTTTCCTATCAGGGCTGTTATTTTACAAGGGCATAAGCTTTAAATGTTGCATAACTGCAAATGTAGCCTGTTGTTGAATCTTGGAACAAAACGACAGGCCTGCAGGTAACAGATGGAGCACCATGTAAACAGCCCATGCAAAAAGATATAGCAGCCACTCTAATGGCTTTTTACCAATAATAGACTAAAGTGTTTAAAGCTCAATCTTTGTCAGATGCAGAAGATTGTCTAGAATATATATCTCAAAGTTGGTTTTTATGAAACAAAACATACTTCAGAGTATCCATATAAGTTTTACTGCATGTGAGTCAATATTCCATTGTACAGTCATGTCAGATTTGCACTCCATGTTGCAAGTTGCAATTGCGCAATTCCGCCTATTAAAACACCTATGAAGTTCATCCTCCTTTTCCCCCATATACACATTACTTTGTGCCAACCAGGGATGAAATTTCAGTTAAATTTGGTGATTCAGTCAAACTTAGAATGTCAATCCCCCTTATTAATCCCATACTCAATAAGCTAATACTCATATATGATGCAAAGCTGAAACCACTGTTTCAGTTAAATGCAGAGCTTTAGTTTTAACAGAAGGCATGAAACTGAATGCTTATTTGAGTAAAACCTTAATATACTTATAAAATTTCATATATTCATGACAAAACTATTTTCCAATATCTCTCACATTTTGAAAAATAAAATCAAATGAAATACATTAGATGACAAAAAAATGGAATTTTTATCAAAATAGACTAAAAGCCAAAAGTTAGCAATTTATTTATCTAATGTATATTCAAGTTAGATTGCATTGTCTAGTTTAACATGGCCAAACTGGTTAGGCAAGCTCAAGCTCAAGCACTGAAAATACATAAAAACGGATATGTAACACAAGAGAGCCAAAAAATTCATTTAAGACTAATTTGAAGTTCTAAAACCTTCAAAGTTTTCATAATTTAGGGACTCCTTGAGACACATAAAATGGGAAATGGACTGAGAACTGATAGCTCCCAGTAATAGGCACATACCCCTGCCACTTTGAGAGAAAATGCACTCAAATGAGGCTTAAGAAGATGGTATCAAGAGTTATTGTAATGAAATATAACCCCAAATAGGAAATTTACCACTTTTCATTCAAGGCAATTTAAGTAGGTAATTAGCTTACCTTCCAATAATCCCTAATTTTCTCATATTCAATTATTGAAAAATGATTCTTCATGTATGCATACAATCTTTCTCTGTTTCTATGAAAAATATGATGGCTTTTATTGGTATTTATTGGTACTTTTGAGTATTTCTGTGATATTTAATAATGAGCTACTTAATTTAATTTACTACTGAATATGTTTCTATCTTGTGGATTCAGATGATCTTGAGAGGAGTAAGCCCGTTCACAATATTCAGAAATAAATTGAGCTAAGTCCTCTTCTGGCCAATTATAATGAATTCCTGTTTATTTTAAAATCTGCTTCCTATAAAATGGAGTGAGATATGCAGTAATTATGGAGTAATTATTCTTGAATTCATACTTTATTGAAATCTTCAAATGCCCTTCTTGAAAATCTGAGTGCCAAGTTGGTACTTGATGGTGAGATAAAGGATTTTCTTGATCACATGGAACTTCATAATGGTATAAAAGATGTCTGGATTACCTAATTCTTTGAAAGAAATCATATGCTTTCTCCAATATTCCTAGGATTGGCTTCAAAAAATCTAGAGCTTTCAAATCATGATTAGTTAGGGCATGGGGATTATCTTCATCTGATTGCATATGTGATATTAAAGGTGTTTTGAGAAACATAGCTTGTTAAATTTGGTTTAAAAAGAAGCTTTTAAATTTGATTGGTATACTAATCGGAATTTACTAGAATTCAATATTGTTATCTCTTATTTTTCAGAAAAGCTTCTGCTGTTTTCAAAATTCTCGAATATGAGAGAAAATCTCTTGGAATATTTTGATCATTGGATTTTGCTCTATTACAAATGTGATTTTTCTTTGAGATTAGGAGTGAATGAAATTAATAAAAAATGATAATAGAGTTAGAAAGTATTTTCATTGGTGGAGAATTGCAAGTTGCATATGGCTGTCATTAATGGTAAATAGCTTGGAATATGTCTATATTCCAAGCTAAAAATTCAAATATGCATTTGTTTCCACTTTGGTTGACTAAATGAAGTTCCTTTTCTGGTTCAATAGTTTTCATTTTTGGGATTGGCTCTTTTTTTCCTGACCCTATTGAATAAATTTTGATTAAAGAAATCTACCAATTTAAATATTTATGTTATAATATTTTATGTTTTCAGTATTAATTTCTAAAGATCTTTAGAACTAGCTGATGCCTTTCGGTAACCTCACTCATTTAGTTTTATTGGCTCAAAATTGTGAAAAATCTTCGACAGGAATGATGTTGCAATGTCATGTGTTTAAAAATAAAAATCTGGAGAAATTGGGGGCTCATTTATTTGAAAATCTTGTGATCTTTCTTTGAGCTATACTTATTGAAGCAGGTGTAAGCCAGATAAGCTAATTCAATTAATGATAGTTCTATTGTGTGTATATAATCTTAATTTTCAAAAATCACCCAGGAATTAGAAGATAAATTTAAGTTATCTTTCATATAGTCACTTGAAAGAAAAAAGGGAGATTTAAACCTAAAACTCTATCTTATAGAATTCTTTAAGATTGTGAATTCACCAATCTAAGTATCAAGTTCTTTCCTATTGAGAAAACTATAAGCCACTTTGTGATACTTGAAAGAATCTGTCACAGGGGCTCTTCTAAAATGAAGAGGGCCTGGCACTCAGTGAACAGACTTACTTATGGAGGGCTCAAAAGGAAATACTCAAATGATGAGAGTAATGGAGTAAGAGGATAAATTCCTAGTCATAAAATAATAAGTATAAAAGATAAGAGAGACAAAGCAAAAGCAATAATAAAGAGCCAACCACAAATAATCCTGAGTCACTGTTTCAACCTGTTCAGAAAAGAGAAAAGGAATTAATAAGGATATGGCCACCAGGACTCTACTGAACAGGTGAGGGAAGGCTAAGACTAACTTAGTAAATAATAAAATAATATTCCAAAAGTGAGAATAAAATAATATTAAATAATAAATCAACTATTTTAATTAACTGGGGGAAAAACCCCCAGGTGGGTGAAGAGGGGCTGGTATATGTGAGAAATACCAGCCTTGGAGTTTGAGTGTTGAGATACTTGTCTGTATGCTGGAAGAAGTTGGATGTGGGATTGAATCCTGTATTGGTGAATCCAATACAGGTTATACAGTCAATACAGGTATTTGCGCCTGTATTGATTACAGGCCTGTATTTGGTGAATCCTGTATTTGGGTCTTGCCTGTATGACTGTATTGAGGTTTGAAACTGTATTTGGATCTTGACCTGTATGAAAACTGTATTTGGAGAATCTTGAATGAAACCCCCTTGCTGATTGGGTTTTGAAGGGTATCAATGAAGTAATGAGTGTGGAATATGATTGGTAATGCCCCTGCCTCCTTGGCTGTGACATTATCCCCCTCTTGAAAGTGGTGAGCTCTGAGCACCATAAGTACAGTGAGTCTTGATGAGCTTGAAAACAATCCATACAGTTCTTTTTCCCCAAATCCTTAAATTTATTCATTAAATTTTCTTCTTCAACCAATACTCAACAAAAATCCTCATTTGATCACCTGTAGGTATTTTCCCCTTGATCTTGAATTTGAATTCCCTCTTTCACTTCAAAATTCTTTCACTCTTCTTAAAATGTCTTCATTCTTGTCTTGAGTGTCTTCACCAAACTTTTCTTGAGTCCTCATGGCTTTTTGAAAAGTGGGTGATCTGGGTTTATGTCCCAAGAACACCAGATTTCATCATAATTTTCATCTTGAGGGTGTTGGCATAAAGTGGCCAACACTTGAGGTTTTGGACCATTTCAGAAGTCCTGGCCAAAATCCTTGATTTTGTGATTAGAGGGGATTTTGGCCAATTTGCGCAAAAATGCGCAAAATGCGCAAATGCGCATATATGCCAAAATGGCATATATTGGTGGAAAACTGAAAAAAAATTGATAATGCTGAAAAAATGGCCTTATAAGGTGTTTTGGCCATTTTGCGCATTTTTGCGCAAAATGCGCAAAAATGCGCAGAATTTGCGCAAAAGTGCGCAAATGCGCAAAATTTGCGCAAAGTGCGCAAATGCGCAATTATGATGAAATTGGCCTAAAAGGCCTTTTGAAGCCTTTTGACAAGATAAAAGGGCCTTTTGCGCAAAAATGCGCAAATTTGCCAATATGCATAATTAAGCATATTTTGATGAAAAATGATAAAATAGAGTAATTTTGAAGTTTTGAGGTCTGATGTGGCCATTTGCGCCAAAGTGCATAAAATCATGAAATTGGCCAATTGGGCCATTTGAAGCAGTTTTTTTCCTTGATCTTGATTTCTTCTTGAATTTCTTTCTTCTTATCCCCTTCTTGACTGGTCAATTGCCATAAATGCCTTTCTGACTTGCAATTGTCCATAAATCTCTTGGTCTTGAATTTAAAATTTTGACTTGAAGATGAGTTCAAGGCTGACTTCCCTCTGTGATTCCAATCACTCTGATTCCCCACCCTCTGTACTTTATGGTCCTGGTGTTTTTGATAACTTGAGGGAGCTTTCTGAAGAGAGTATGGCCCCTACAGAGATTTGGGACATCAATAAAACCTATAATGGTTTTAAATCTGTCAGAGTTATTGAACCACCCTGCACCAATTGTAAGAGGAAAGGGATTCCTTGTGTGGAATCTGCTACTGCTAGGTCCACCAGGTGTCAGTTTTGCAATCTTGGAAAAAGAAATTGTTCCCAAGCCCACTATAGCTTTCCTGAAGATGCCAGAAGATTATGGAGCAGCATCAAGAAGGGTGGAAGATTTGGATTGGAAGCTCCTGTTGATGAACCTCCCACCTCTGATGCCACCTCTGGTCACTCCAATTGTGAGTTGATTGGCCATAAAATTGATGGGTTACTGACTTCTGTGTTTTCTTTTTATTCTTCTTCAGTGACTGGATCTAGAATGAGGGGTGTCCAACAATGGAATAATACCAGTGGTTCCTGGGAAGCCATTGGAGGACCAATTCACCCCCAAGGAAATCCCATTGGAGTGGCCCCAGAGGTTCCCATTTTGGTCACCAGAAAAGATGGAAGACTTGGAAAATTGAAGAGAAATTTGGTGGTTCAAGATGAAAATGATACTGATGCTGAAGGAAGTGATGAGATTGATGGAGAAGAGCTTGAAATGACTACCCCAATCCAGAAAAGAAGAATCCAATCCACCTCACAATCCCCAGTCCAAGCCAGTACCACCAATAATGAAGTGATCAGGTCCCCCCAACCACCTCAGCTTCCAATTAGATCCCCGACCAGGCCCTCCACACTTGCCTCCACCTCTACCAATATCCAACCACCAGTGGCCAGCACTTCTAGAGACCCAATGTCTCCAGAGCCTGAATCAATCTTTGAAAACCGTCGCCGCTGGAATATTACTGGCAACTTCACTGATCAGAAAAGGGTGAACAAGAAGGTGGTCACCAATCTATTTGCTGAAGTTGATGCTTTGACTGAGGTGTTTGTTGATAAGGCTATGAAGAGTGCTATTCCAGGGGAGCCCACTGCTGCTTTGGCCAGGGAGGCAGTTGCTTATGAAGATGCCATGGTTGCTAAGTTTAGAGAAGCCTTGAAGAAATTTTGATTAGGATTATCTGTAGCTGGTCTTTACCATTACTAGTGTTTGCTCTTGATTATTACATAAATTGACTCCCCAAACAAGATATGGGAGTTATGATTTCTGCTTTTGAAACAAGAAATGAAAAAATAAATCATACAAGTAAAAGAAATAAAAATAAAAAATAAAAATGAAAAAGAATTGAGAGAAAGAGAGTAAAGAAAGAAATAAGAAATGCCTGAGGGTTGTCCTTCTTAGGGTGAGTTTCTTGATTTCGGCCAAAATGTTCTGAAAGATAAAATCAAGCATTTGATGCTCACAGCGTGGCCAAGGTAATGTTTTACAAGAAGTAGACCCCTCAGGGATGCATACCAGGAGATGGAACTTACTTTCATAACTTCCACTCCCCACCAAGCACCATAAATGAAAATTGAAATATGCCATAAGATGAATTTGATAATGAATGTCTTGAAAGATAATTTATGGCATGATTAAAGAAAGAAGAGAAAATAAAAGAAAAGATTGGGCCAAATCTTGAGGGTATTATGTTGCAAGGCCTTTTGAACCTGTCCAAAAAATTGACAAGTGCTCACAAAGTGGCCAAGGTGATGCTTACAACAAATTTGGGTAGAATACCCCCTTAAAGGTGCATGCCAGGAGAGGAACTTACTTTCATAAACTCCAATCCCCACCAAGCACCATAAATCAAACTCTTGAGGCATTTGGGCCAGGCTTGTCTGGATACAAAGTGTGAAAGTCCTTGACAAGGTCTGGAGAGTTGGTAAGGTTGGAAGCTGGTTCCCAAGTTGTTCTTTCTGGGTCTTCACTGAATCCTTTCCACTCAACTAAATACCATAATGAACCTCTCTTGAGGTTTGAGTCCAGAACCTGAGCCACTTCCCATTCTTCTTGCTCTTCCACTATTACTGGAGGTGGTGGCAATTGGTGTCGATTTGGGATAGTTGATTGCTTCACTGGTTCTAACAAGGACACATGGAAAACAGGGTGAACTGACTTCCATTGTTGAGGCAACTTGAGGTGATATGCATGGCTTCCAATCTTCTTCAGAACTTCAAAAGGTCCCAACCATCTTTCTGAGAGCTTCTTGGTGGGTCTTGTTGTCTTGATGTTCTTGGAGGCTAGCCATACTTTGTCCCCAGGTTGGAAATCAGGTGGAATTGCTCTATTTCTATCTGCATACTTCTTGAATCTTCTTATTGCTGACTCTAATTCTTCTTTGACAACTTGCTGTACTGATTGGAGTTTTGTTGATAACTTTCCAGCAGGTGAATCTTGAGAAACATGGATTGAGTCAAAGCTGGGATTTCTTCCATAAATGGTGAAAAAAGGTGATTGCTTTGTGGATGAATGTTCTGCATTATTGCAGGCAAATTCAGCCAGAGGGAGCCAGGTGTGCCAGTCATCTTGATGGTAACTGACATACATCCGAAGATACTGTTCTAGAATCTGATTTACCCTCTCTGTCTGTCCATCTGTTTCAGGGTGAAATGCAGTTGAAAGATCTCTTGATATCTTGAGCTGCTGACATAATTGGGTCCAGAATGATGAAACAAATAATGAACCTCTATCACTAACAATACTGATTGGAAGACCATGTTTGGAAAAGACATGATTAATGAATATTTGAGCTAAGTCCAGTGCAGTGATTGTTGAATAAGTTGGAATAAATATTGCCATTTTTGAAAATCTGTCTACAACTACTAAAATTGAATCAAAGTTGCTTGACAAGGGCAATTGAGTGATAAAGTCCATTGATAAAGAATTCCAAGGACCAGATGGAATTTGAAGAGGCTTGAGTAATCCAAACTTCTTATGGTGGATGTTCTTGTTTCTTGAACATTGCTGACATGAGGACACATAGTCCTTGATGATTTGATTCATGCCAGCCCAATAAAAATCCCTCTTGATGAGCTTGAGAGTCTTCTCCTGGCCAGGGTGGCCAGCCAACGGTGAGTCATGACGCTTTTGAAGAATGTCCAATTGAACTTCATGATTGCTTGGAATAACTACTCTATCTTTGAACAATAATAATTTTGCTTGAGGTTCAAGAGAATAGTCTGGGACTGATTCTCCTCTTGCTAATTTCTTGAGGATCTCCTTATAGTCTTTGTCTTGCCATACTTGTCTTTGGATCTGATCAACTAAATCTGAAAACATTTCAACTTTTATGGAAAAGAATCTTGACTCTTGAATTTCATTCTGCTTGAGAACTTGATGAAAGTTTTGAGGATTCTTGCTGATGAAATCCACCCCCCTCTCTGGGTACACGTCGTCCCGACGTGACAAGGCATCTGGTAAAGTGGCCAGCCTGCCTGGGCGGTAAGTGATAACAAAGTGAAATTCAGACAAAAATTCAGCCCAACGGGCTTGACGACGAGTAAGGACTTTAGAGGACATAAAATATTGGAGAGAACAATGGTCTGTCAAGACCTCAAAAGAATCAGAAAGAGAAAGGAGAAAGGCTCTCCAGCGCTTGAGAGCCCAAACTATGCCAAGGAGTTCCTTGTCATGAATTTCATAGTTGAGTTCAGCTGGTAAGAGCTTGCGACTATCAAATGCAATGGGATGCTTTCCTGAGTCATTCACCTGACTCAGTACAGCACCCAAGGCATAATCAGAGGCATCAGTCTCTACAATAGTTGGGAGAGAAGGATTAAAGTGAGAGAGGATAGGAGCAGTGGTGAAAGCTTCTTTGAGTATCTGAAACTGGCTAAGAGCTTCCTCATTGAAGATGAAGGGAGAATCTTTTTTGAGAAGGGAAGTGAGAGCAGAGATTTTTTTGGAATAATTTTTAATGAAACAATGATAAAAGTTGGCAAAGCCAAGAAAAGATTGGAGGGCCTTGATGTTCTTGGGCTGAGGCCAATTGAGTATTTGTTGAACTTTGGAAGAATCCATCTTGAGGCCATCACTTGAAACAACATAGCCCAAGTATTCAACACTTGAGGCATGGAATACACACTTGGAGGCTTTAGCAAACAAATTATTGTCTCTCAGTCTTTGGAGAACAGAGGCCACATGTTTAACATGTTCATCCAAAGAGCTAGAGAAGACCATAATATCATCTAAGTACACTACAACAAAAATATCCAAATAATCTGCAAAGATATCATTCACAAGATTTTGGAATGAAGCTGGAGCATTGGTTAAGCCAAATGGCATAACCAAATACTCATAACTGCCATATTTGGTTCTAAAGGCAGTTAAATGCTCATCCCCCTCTTTAATTCTCAGGAGATTATAAGCACCACGCAGATCTATCTTGGAGAAGATAGTAGCACCGTTAAAGACGGTAAGAAGCTGATTCATTGGAGGAACAGGATACCTGTTCTTCCTAGTGACAGCATTAAGTTTGCGGTAGTCAACACACAAACGAAGACCACCATCCTTTTTCTTAACAAAAAGGACAGGTGCTCCTGTTGAGGAGGAGCTTGGTCTGATGAAACCTTTCTCTACATTCTCTGAAATGTAGGCCCGCAGTGTTTCTGACTCATTCTTTGATAAAGAGTAGATAACACCAACTGGAGGTAGAAGACCCTCCAGTTCGATATGATGATCACAGGCACGGTGTGGAGGAAGTTTCTCTGCTTTCACTTTGGAGAATACATCCAAATATTTGTGATAAACAGGAGGGACTACCTTCAGCACAGTTTCAATCTCTTCTGGCTCTTCCTCCTCATCCCACTGCTCCTCCAGGGAGGCATGAAAAGATAAAGGAGGAAGGTCCATATCCCCTTGAAAGAGATGAAGTGAAGATATAGCAACATCTTCTCCAACATCTTTTATCTCTTTGAAGACTTCATCTCTTAATGGAAGTAATGACTGAGAGGAAAAAGTGGAGGGGTTATGGACAGAAGGAGGAAAGGAAGGTGTCTTAAGTTCACCAACCAGAGCAACACTGTTGACAGCAGTGGATAAGTCATTACTAGTAGAAGAAATAATTCCACTAGAATCCTTATGACTAGAATCATAGGTGATCAATCCATTTTTCCAATCAATAATGGGATTGAAATGGTAAAGAAAATCATAGCCCAATATTAGGTCTTCTCCCTTGGGT